>WITN01000002.1:600000-901725 GCA_015025155.1 Lactarius quietus | reverse complement strand
TCTCGGTACTCTCTTTCATGAGCACGCACAACATCACTGGTGTACGGGGAAACCATGACCAAATGGTCATCGAGTGGCGCGCGTGGTTAAACTGGGTCCAGGGTTTGGAAGCTGGTGCTGGTTCACGGTGGCTCTTAGACCTCGAGGAAAAGTGGGAGCAGGGGAACTCCAGTGGAGTACTGGATGACGACTCGGATACAGAACACTGGGTAAAAGAACAGATGCGAGAGGGAAGCAAAGATCACAGGTGGTGGTCAAGAATTCCAAAGGGATGGAAGTTGTTCTCTGATCATTATCGGGTTGCCCGGTATGTCCATTCTCCCTCGTCGCTCGGAATAGTCTGACAGAGCGCAAGGGCTATGTCAAAGTCAGACTACGATTATCTCCGCTCACTGCCAGTAGTGCTTCATCTCCCATCCGAGCACGCCTTCGTAGCACACGGCGGACTCCTTCCGTATGACCCGACGCATTCTATAAGCTCAAAGCGGCAGCCGCTTGCACACCTGCCAAAACTCCCTTCGACGCTTGGCAGTGGCTCCGTTCCGACGTTGCGAAATGCTCAGGAAATCTCCATCCTAAATGATATAAAGCAGAATAATGACCCGTGGGTGGTACTAAATATCCGAAATCTTCGGAAAGACAATGCTGTATCGAGGTGGGCCCTCATCACTTTCTCTTCGACGCATCTGCTGAACCCGCATTGGTGTGAAATAGGAAAACAGGCAAGGGCAAACCTTGGGCTGACATATGGAATGGAACGATGTCTCGGTGTGCAGGATTTGAACCTTCCGCGCAGGTAGGGGGAGATTCCCTTCCTTGCTACCCGTCAATGGTGGTCTATGGCCACACAGCGTCTCGTGGCTTGGACATACATAGGTGGACCGTAGGTCTAGATACTGGATGCGTACGTGATAGTTCCATCCCTATCTTCTTTGCTAATAAGCCGTGTCCAGGTCTACGGTCGCAGGCTTACGGCACTCATACTGGAATCCAACGCTGCACCGTCACGCCGGGAAAGTTTTCCTATTGGCGCCAACCAGGCCCGCGCCTACAATTCCCGCGACGATAAAGAAGATTACGATGGCGATGACGAAGAGGGGAGCGACGATGTCAAGTCAAATAGGGAGATTGTCCCATTCGGAGACAACGGGCGAGCGCGACTTGCCAGTGTCGGGTGTCGCAATTCTAAATGACAAACACTATAGCCCTCTTAGTACCTCCGCACTCTGCTAATAACAACGTACATAGATTATGAGATTGGTATGTTACAGTATTGTAGGGGATAATATTGCACGTTAGTTCGGGGACCGATTCTGATTTTTTGACTTCGCTAAGGCTACGAGTGGCGTTTACGATTTAAGTCATCATTCCGACTCTACGCAACTGCCAGTGAGAGTACGGTACATCAGAACCCCGAGTTTCTTCCTGCCAATGTCGCCGCTTAGTAGATTCTTACAAGCGGTTGATTATACACGTTAACTTAGACACATGCCCCATGAGTTAATCGAGATGGTTATGACTACACGGAGGGTGTGAGCCGTGAGTTGTATCTATTGGGTGGAGAGGACGAGCGAATCCTAGAACGTAGAAGGTAAGTCAAGTTCCAGGGTATGTTCCAGGGGAAAGGCATACAATCTAGTGAGAGCTTGAGAGCTATGATCATAGGTTGGGATCAATCAGAGCGGTGTCACTTCATGAAATCAACTTACCAGAGGTAGCTGCTCAAGACCATTTTCGACCATATGAGCACTGGTGATATTGCTGTCGGTGACAAGTGTGTTGCACAGTGAAGCATACATACCGAACAGTCTGGATGGCTTGGAGGTAGGTTCCACTATTTCCCAATCTCTCGATGTACTTGATGAAAGCCTGTGAAATCGATCAGAAAGTTCAGCTCGTTCATGTTAGTGGAAAACCGGCAAAATTCACCTCCTTCAAAGCACCACCACCGCGCGCTTCAAAGGCTTCTCCATCGTCCTTGCAGCCACTCAAAGAGATCTGGAACGACGTTGTAAGAGTTGGTGTCTCGTCCGATGAAACGGTACTAACCACGACCGCTGGGCTTGTCTTCCGTTGAATAATATCCTGCCTGGTTGGCTTGAGCAAACCTTGCGCGTTATACTGAGCAGAATATGTCAGCTCGAGTGATTCGGAAGGCCGGCTGGCTACAATATAGGGGAGATCTTAACAGGGTGAGAACCAGTGAGTCAAAAGGTTTCAAGGACAACGTACTTAGGAGAGTCCCAAAATGACCGCACTACAAATTTGTCAGTGTGATCTTGCACCGCACAGTATTTGGCTCACGTCGAATAGAGCCGTCAAGCGACATCCTGGCTGAAGGGGTTTGACCATTATGTCGTGCATCGTCTACGTAACAACATCGATCAAAGAGTGGACCAATCTGTTATTTGCAGAGAGTTACGTCGTCGACAATGAGCCCGGTTGGAGGTTTCTTTCTGCCATCATCATGATAGTCCATGGCGCATATGCCTATTACCGTTCAATGCGTCAGCGTCACCCCACGAAGAAGCAGGACCACGTACACTCATTCACCCCATCTTCCTCATCTCTGTCCTTGTCCTCAATTTGCGTAGCGTGTCCAGAGACTATACAATCGTCCGCGTTGGGGACAATCCACATAAGACGGTATAACACCTACAATAGAAAAATAGAGAGTCGCTTGGTTAGGCGCCCTCAACCAACCAACGCATTGCCGCCAGCTAGGCGATATCAATCAGGTGATGTACGCAATAGTATGTAGGAATAACTCACAATATGTTTTGCAGTCGGTAAATTCTTGCGTTGCTCGTTTGGGTCATCGGTAAGTATTCGTATATTATTCTGGTCAAAGCCAAGGTGTTCTGGTAACGATAGAGACATCAGACCAAGCGCTCCGTCGTATTCGAGGTGCGATGTTACCTCGAAGAAAATGCGCCATCTCGTGTACGTCATGAACACACCAATGTAGCCTTAATCTGTGATCTTGGTGTTTCGAATAATTGATCCCGACCTTACGCTGTCGTGAGGATCGGCGGTTAACGCTACTCGTTGTGAACATACCAAAAGAGCCTTCATCCTCCCGCCGCGCGGAGAGCTGTGTTGTGGGACCGACGCATGGTGCTGCTGGTTGGTCGCATGACGGCCTACGTTGTACGACTGTCGTGGTTGCGGTGCTAGAAAAAGAATGGGTCAACGAAAGGATCAGGTGACAAGCGAAAAAAGAAAGAGTACTTTGGAGGCAAGGGTCCGGCGGGTGGGTGACGACTGGCATTCTTTTCAGTGAGAGATTTTAATCAGGTGGTCAAACTGACGTACATTTGTGAATAGGCCCCGAGATATGGTTGAGAGGGGACAAATTCGAATGATGCACCCATGTTAGATGGCTGAACCGGTAATTGGAATGAAGGGTTCAGGCCACCAGGAGGGCCCCGAGAGAAGAAGTCGCCGCCGCCATATTCGTAAGACATCTGAGGGGGGTCTGGAGTACGAGGGAACATCACCGGAAACTGGGGTCGGCCGTTATCGTATCCCGTCAAATGCTGATATGGGACGGGTTCCAAAGACCGTGGAACTGTACCGGCATAGTGACCGATGGGGTAAGCTAGTGCTGGCTGAGCGGGGAAATCGCGTGGGGGAAAGGGAGGACGCGGTCCGTGTCCAGATTGGCCAACTTGAGCCGGAGGTTGTGGATTCGGACTGTACGTATACGTATCACTAGGGTACCCGTACCCCTCAGGGCCGCTGCGATAGCCGGGAACGTTTCTAGAAGACAAAGCTTTTAACATCATTGAGGGCGGGGAGTCACGCAAAGCGTCTCACGGCTCTGGGAAGCCATCCGCCGGCGCACGCCTATCGAATCCACCACGAAGTGACAAGTTTAGCAAGGCGGTCGAGCAGTCCCGCATGGGGTTCAGAACGCTCTTCTGGGGATAACGGCGTTTTGACTTGGAGACTTGGAGGTGCGGAGGATGTTGATGATGGTGCTATCAGAGGCGATGTTGCCAAGAGCCGACCTCAGAAAAACTTGAAACTCACGTCGCTTTTCAAAAATGTCTGAGAGTGTAGCTACATAAGCGGATTCTGTATCAACACTGGCGCTGTTGCAAGCTGACGACAGATCTTTCGGACGCCCTTACTGTGAATATTTCTAAAATAAAGTCGCGATGCTGAACGAACTAACCAATCCGATTGCTGTAGACAGTTGGCTTGAAGCTACGAATGTGGCTTAACACTACATCAAACTGAAGAGCGTTCAGTGGCTGGGAGCAAGAAAATGTCAATAAAGTGGTGTATCGTATGGAGCTTCGACTTACGTGTGAAATCCCGCCAAGCCGTGCCAAGTCGTTATCATGAACAAGGACTAGATCCCAGTTAGGCGGTGCCTTCTATAAGGACCATATTAGCACCAAGTACGTAGAAAACCTATTTCCACAGCACCCACTTCGGCGACGTATTCTAGTAGTGTGCAAAGAGGATCCCGGTACTTTGAAATCAAGGTGAAGACTAGAAGTCTCCAAAAGAATGCGGCAGCTTTACCTCCGGTACCGCAGGTATCGGCATGAGTTCCGCATCTGGCTCCTCATCATATCCCTCTGGGTCTGGATTGGGTCCTGCAGTCGCCTTAAGCTTCGGCGGCAATATCTTGAGCTTACGAGTGGCGCGAAACCCTCGTATAAAAATGCACTGATCCTCCGGTAGGTCCTAGAGTGGATACAAGACCACACGAAAGGTATTTCAGCATTTATTGACCAGCATAAGCTGCGTACCGTCATACCTTGCCACCAGGGCCACGATTCAACACCGCCCCTCAATTGCGCTCGCGTGAGAATTGCCAGTCAATATCCCCGCGGCGATTCACCTTAGCTCCGAATGATGTCTGCGCATCTTCCTGGCCCCCAGGGAAAGCAACATTAGTCCAAGATCTTGTGCGATGAGTCCCAGTGACCAGGATGATATCCTCCATACAGTTGACCCCCAGTCCACGCTGTCGAGCCCATGCGAACCAGCAGCTAATATGCTTGATTATCCACTTGCCGAAATCTACACTTGCTACCGTGTCCTTCCCCTTTGCCTGTATTGGAAGGTATAATACTGCGCCTTCTTTCATCGGGCACGAAAATGTGACTTCGCCTTCTTCTTTTGGCCTGAGATAGTGTCAGTGACAGTAAATTAAACATTATAGCTCAGTTACCCATCGGCCTGTCGATCCTCTTCCGGTCCTAAGATGATGCCAGCTGAGCAAAAATTTTGGGCAGTAAGACCGCTAATTTCGATATGGTCTTCTATGTTGAGTATCAACTGTTCGTGGTGTTTTGGAACACCGAAGTTGCTATGGGACGGATCGTCCGCAGGAAGTAAAACATTGAAGAGCCGACGGAATGCCTCGGCAAATATAGCCGACATCGCCAACCTCCACGGCGGGATATAAATTCCCCGGACCGGGGTCCCAAAGGGCATGTCCATACGCAGGAAACTTCATTGCAAGGTGGTGGCGAAAGATGTCATAGTGAGCCATAATGCCAGTGGTTCATAAAGCACGAAGTGGCATAGGCCGTTTGGCTCACAACGGTACCGCCGTGCCCCGATGCAGCGAAAACCTCACGGTCTGATTGCCCACATGCATGCAGGCGCAATAGTAGCAATGCCACTAACCAACAGTGGCAGAAAGTTTACAGAGCTAACTTAGCGATGTAGATTGTTGTCTTATACACTATTCACATAAGACTCTCTGCACCTCCATGCGCTGCATATGGTGGCGTGACAATTAATCATCTCGACCTCGACTCCGACTCTCCTGTCAGTAGGGTACCATACATCAACTCTAGTAACTATATCCCGTTGTCGATATCGCCGCATTCAAATTCTGTAGCAGATTTCCACGCGCAATTGATTCTAAATGTTAGCTTGACACTGGCAAGTGCTTCCTTTACCCAGCGCAATCAAGGCGGCTACTCTTGCGGCTACTGCTGCACATCGCTAGGTGCATGCATGCGCGGATGGCGATAGCCGTCAGCTAGCAACAAGGCTAGCAAGTAAATCCGGAGGCTCTCCGCAACTAACCTCTATACCCCATTTCTCGATAAACTGCTTCCCAACCCTCCCATCACGTATTTTGTGTGTCGGTCATAAGAGCATTAGATGTACCAAAGGGGAATTAATATTGCGAGTTGGTCGTGAATTCTTTGACGCAGTTCACCCAGTTATGATGAACTGTTGGTCGGTATCCTAGAACGTAGAGGTTAAGTCAAGTGCTAGGGCTGCTTCTGAGGAGAAGCCCACAATCCAGTGAGAGCTCGAGAGCTATGGGTATAAGTTAGCGTCAATAAGAACGGCCACCCCCTGGAATTAGCTTACCTGAGGTCGTTGCGCAAAACGATTGTTGTCCATATAGGCGCTGGGGATTGCAATTAATAACATGTGTATTGCACGGTGTATTACACACACCGAACGCTCTGGATGGCTTGGAGGTAGGTTCCACGATTTCCTGATCTCATCATGTACTCAATGAAAGCCTATGAAATCGACCAGAAGCTCAGTTCACGTTCATGTAAGAACTAAATTAACTGACCTCCCGCAACGCGCCACCACCGCGCGTTTCGAAGGCATTTCCGCTGTCCTTGCAGGCGCTCAAAGATATCTAGAACGACATTGTGAGTTGTTGTCTCGTCCGATAAAACGGTACTAACCACGACCGCTGGGCTTGTCTTCCGTTGAATAATATCTTGCCTAGTTGGCTTGAGCAAACCTTGCGAGTCGTACTAAGCAGAATATGTCAGATTGAGTCATCTCGAAGGTGGCCTCACTTACAATATAGGGGAGATCTTAGATGGGGTATGAGTCAGAGGGTCAACTGGTTTTCATTTCAAGGAGAACGTACCAAGGAGAGTCCCAGAATGACAGCACTACAATATTGAAGTAGTTAGTGTGATCTCGCACCGCACAGGGTTTGGCTCACGTCGAAGACAGCCGTCAAGCGACATCCTGGCTTAAGCGGTTTGACCATTATGTCATGCATTGTCTACGTCACAATATCGATCAAAGCGTAGACCACACTGTTATTTGCAGCGACTTACGTCGTCGACAACGATCCCAGTTGGAGGGTCACTTCTACCATCATAGTCCGTGGCGCACAAGCCTGTTACCATTCAATGCGTCAGAGTCACTTTACGAAGTAGAACTACGTACATTCATCAAACCCATCTGGCTCATCATTATCCTTGTCCTCGATTTGCGTAGCGTGTCCGGAGACTAGATGATTGTCCGCGTTGGGATAATCAACTTAGAGCCCAGTTAACACTTACAATAGAGAAATAGAGAGTCGCCGGGTTGGGCGCCCTCTACCAACCAATGCATCGCCGTAACCTGAACGATATAAATCAGGTAACGTGCGCGATAGTCTGTATGGATAACTCACAATACGTGCCGTGGTTGGTAAATTATTGTGTTGCCCGTGTGGGTCGTCAGTAAGTATTCGTATATTATTCGGGTGGAAACCGAGGTTTTCTGGAAGCGACATCAGACCAGGCGCTGCATCGTACTAAGAGGTGCGATGTTGCCTCGAAGAAAACGCGCCATCTCTTGCACGTCATGAATACACCACTTGAGCCTTAATTTGTGGTCTCGGTGTTTCGTATAATTAATCCCGATCTTACGTTGTCGTGAATATCAGCGGTTAACGAATACTCATTGTGAACCTACCAAAAGGGCTTTCTTCTGCCCGATGCGTGAAGAGTACGGCTGTGAAACTGGTACCTGGGGTAGGTGGTCCGGATAACGGCGTTCGTCGTACAGTTGCTGTTGTTGCGCTACTAGGAAAAGGACTGGTCAACGAATATGATCTGGTGACAAGCGAAAGAAGAAAAAGTACGTGTAGATGGCGGCCAGGCGGATGAATTACCACTGGTATTCTCGTTCGGTGAGAGATTTTAACCAGGCGGTCTAACGGACGTACAATTGTGGATATGCCTCGTCAAAGGGTGGTGGGGAACCGAATTCGTAAGATGGATCTTCGATGAATGACGGAGCCCGTGGCTGGTATAGAGGTTCCACGCCGCCAAATCTGTACGGCATTTGACCGGAGTCCGGGACACGAGCCTGAAATTGATTGTGTCCTTGAGGGAATGCTTCGGGGAACCTTTCCGGAAACGGGAGTCGGCCGTGGTTGTGAACGTGTCCTGTAACCTGCTGATATTGGATGGGTTCGTAGTATGCCCGTGGAACGTATGCTGGCTGATCGGGAATTTGGCGAGGCGGCAAGGGAGGAGCCGGTCCACGTCCGGAGTGGCCAGAAGCCTGTTGACTCGGAGTGTGCGTACCATTCGTAGGGCGCATGTACTCCCCAGGGCCGTTGCGATGATGGCCGCGAACGTTCCTAGAAGACAAGGCATTCAGTACCAGGGCAGGGAGTCACGCAAAGCGTCTCACGGTTCTGGGAAAGCACCCGGCGGCGCAGGTCTATAGGAACCATTGCAAATTAATAACATTAATTAAAAGTGAACTGTGAGGTCAAAGCAGCTCTGAATCACCTTGACAGATCTCCAGGCCGAGAGAAATACGTTCGGCTTCGTTCATCTCCCATAGTATATTGTGGAAGGGTAACTGAAGTAGGAAGAGGTGGGGACGTCTTGGTTTTGTTCCTGTCCTGAGGCTATAATATACGGTTCGAGTCATGGCCGTGCTACCTGTCAATGGTGGTCTATGGTCACACAGCCTCTCGTGGCTTGGACATACACAGGTGGACCGTGGGTCTAGATATCGGATGCGTAAGTGATAATTTTATATCTTTCTTCGTTTTGAGCCGTATCAGGTCTACGGACGAAGGCTTACAGCGCTCATACTCGACTCCGGCACTGTACAATCACGCCAGGAAAGTACTTCTCTAGGCGATATCCAGGCGCCTACAATTCCCCTGACGATAATGAAGATAACGATGATGACGAAGAGGGGGGTGACGATGTCAAATCAAACAGGGAGATGGTCCCATTCGGAGACAACGGGCGAGCGCGACTTGCCGGTGTCGGGTGCCGCAATTCTAAATGACAAACAATATAGCCCTCTTAGTACCTCCGCACTCTGCTAACAACGCACATAGATTATGAGATTGGTATGTTACAGTTTAGTGCATAATATTGTGTACGTTAGTTCGAGGACCGATTCTGATTTTTTGACTTCGCTCAGGCTACAAGTGGCGTTTACGATTTAAGTTATCATTCCGACTCAACGCAACTGCCAGTGAGAGTACGGTACATCTGACGGCGAACCCCGGGTTTCTTCCTGCCAATGTCGCCGCTTAGGATTTCTACAAGCGGTTGATTATACACGTTACCTTAGACACATGCCCCATGAGTTAATCGAGACTTATGGCTACACGCCGGAAGGTGGGAACCGTGAGTTGCATCTACTGGGTGGAGAGTACGAGCGAGCGGATACCGGGTGTCTCCTCCAACTGGTTTATTCCTACACTGTGCCTCGATAAACAGCTTCCCAGCCTACTGTAAGTGTAAGTGCATTATGATATTGGACGCGATATGGGAAGTCCGGGCTTGACCAGCAACTCAACGAGTCAACGAACGTGGTCGAGTTTTCTTCCCCCGCGGAATACAATTTTACATGACGAAGATTTACCGGAATGAATATTGATTTCCATTTCCATTGCCAAAAACAAAAACCAGTAACGGTACATCAAACCAAACAAACCCTAGTTGTCCCACTGCCAATGTCGCCGCCCAGATTTCTACTATGAGTAGTTACTTCCAAACGTTGGCTAGATATATGCCTCCATTCCCCACATGCGCTAATCGTGTTGCTGCTGCACATCGCAAGGTACGTGCATGCACGCACGGCGGGAGCCGTGAGCTGTGTCTTCAGAGTGGAACCGATGCAGGGTCTCTCCTCCAGCTGGCCTGTTTGTACCCCATTTCTCATAAACTTCCCAACTCTCCCACCACGTCGTTTGTGTGTCGGATAAGAGCACCAGATATAACAAAAGGAAATTTATATTGAGCGTTGGGCGTGAATTCTCGACAAAGTTCACCCAGTTATGATGAACTTTTGATCGGTATCCTAGAACGTAGAAGGTAAGTCAAGTTCCGGGGTATGTTTCAGGGGAAAGGCATACAATCCAGTGAGAGCTTGAGAGCTATGAGCATAGGTTGGGATCAATCAGAGCGGTGCTACTTCATGAAATTAGCTTACCAGAGGTAGCTGCTCAAGACGATTTTCGACCATATGAGCGCTGGTGATATTGTTGTCAGTGACAAGTGTGCTGCACAGTGAAGCATACATACCGAACAGTCTGGATGGCTTGGAGGTAGGTTCCACCATTTCCCAATCTCTCGATATACTTGATGAAAGCCTGTGAAATCGATCAGAAAGTTCAGCTCACGTTCATGTGAGTGGGAAACCCGGCCAAATTAACATACCTCCTTCAAAGCACCACCACCACGCGCTTCAAAGGAGTTTCCATCGTCCTTGCAGCCACTTAAAGTGATCTGGAAAGACGTTGTAAGAGTTGGTCTCTCGTTTGATAAGCCAGCACTAACTACGACCGCTTCGCTTGACTTTTGTTTAATAATATCCGGGTTTTTCGTGGAATGCTTCAAGTGGTAATAACCTTGCGCGTTATACTGGGCAGAATATGTCAGGCTGAGTTATCCGGAAGGTGGCCTCACTTACAATATAGGGGAGATCTTAGATTGGGTATGAGTCAGAGAGTCAAAATGTTTTCAAGGATAACGTACCGAGGAGTGTTCCAGAATGACAGCACTATAAAGTTGTTAGCGTGATCTCGCACCGCACAGGATTTGGCTTACGTCAAAGACAGCTGTTAAGCGACATCCTGGCTGAAGGGGTTTGACCATTATGTCGTGCATCGTCTACGTAACAACATCGATCAAAGAGTAGACCAAGGTATTATTTGCAGAGACTTACGTCGTCAACAACGAGCCCGGTTGGAGGTTGGTCGACGCCATGATCACGATAGTCCAGGGCACACAGGCCTGTTACCGTTCAATGTGTCAGAGTCACCTCACAAAGAAGCAGAACCACGTACACTCATCCTTCCCATCATCCTCATCTCCATCCTGGTCGTCAATCTGCGTAGCGTGTCCAGAGACTATACAAGTGTCTGCGTTGGGGACAATTCACATATAGACCAGTATAACACTTACAATAGAAAAATAGAGAGTCGCCCGGTTGGGCGCCCTCAACCAACCAACGCATTGCCGCCAGCTGGGCGATATCAATCGGGTGATGTACGCAATAGTCTGGAGGAATAACTCACAATATTTTTTGCAGTTGGTAAATTCTTGCGTTGCTCGCGTGGGTCATCGGTAAGTATTCGTATATTCTTCTTGTCAAAACCAAGGTGTACTGGTCACGATAGCGACATCAGACCAAGCGCTGCGTCGTATTCGGGGTGCGATGTTACCTCGAAGAAAATGCGCCATCTCGTGTACGTCATGAACACACCAATGTAGCCTTAATCTTTGATCTCGGTGCTTTGAATAATTGATCCCGACCTTACGCTGTCGTCAGGATCGGCGGTTAACGCTACTCGTTGTGAACTTACTAAAAGAGCCTTCATCCGCCCGCCGCGCGGAGAGCTGTGTCGTGGGACCGACACATGGCGCTGTTGGTTGGTCGGATGACGACCTCCGTCGTACGGCTGTTGTGGCTGCGGTGCTAGAAAAAGAACGGGTAAACGAAATGATCTGGTGACAAGCGAAAAAAGAAAGAGTACTTGGAGGCGAGGGTCCGGCGGATAGGTCACGACTGGTATTCTTTTCAGTGAGAGATTTTAATCAGGCGGTCTAACTGACGTACACGTGTGAATAGGCTCCGTCAAAAGGTTGAGGGGAGCCAAATTCGAATGATGGACCTCTGTTAGATGGCTGAACAGGTAGTTGGAATGAAGGGTTCAAGCCACCAGGAGGGCCCCGAGCAACGAAGCCGCCACCACCAAATATGTGAGACGTTTGAAGGGGGGACGGTGCACGAGCTTGAACTTTACTTTGAACCTGAGGGAACGCTTCCGGGAACACATCGGGAATACGGAGTCGGCCGTGGTTGTTGACATATCCCGATCCTTGCTGAAATTGGACGGGTTCGCGGTATGCCCGTGGGACACTTGCATAGTCACCGTTGGGGTATGCAGGTGCTGGCTGAACGGGGAATTGACGTGGGGGTACGGGAGGAGGCGGTCCTCGTCCAGGGTGGCCAGCCTGAGCCTGTTGACTCGGAGTGTGCGTAAACGCACTAGGGTACATGTAACCCCCAGGGCCGTTGCCATATCCTGGGACGTTCCTAGATAGACGTCGACGCGTTCAGCACCAAGATGCAGGCAGGGGAGTCACACAAAGCGTCTCACGGTTCTGGAAAGGTACCTGGCGGTTCAGGCCTATCGAAACCGTCGCAAATTAACTACATTAAAGTGTCAAAGCAGCTCGAGTCACCTTGACTGATCTCCAGACCGAGAGGCACGAGCATGCGGTCGTTCTCTTCCCTGCATCATGTAGGTGGAACAAGGGAAAGTGAGGGATTGGTATTGTTACTACTAAGACCTTTATAGATAGTACGAGTCATGGCGTGGCCGTGTCCTCGGATCGGTGGATAGGAATATACGAGTCTCTGGCACTGGATCCTGGCGGAAGCTGTACATCTTGCTGTGCAGCTAGAAATTTCTTTAAACCGACAAACCAAGCTCTACTGACATGTCGCATTACTTTTGCCACTCACGGAAAGAAACAATATCGAATCACACTCGTGGCCCGGAGACCGTGAGCAATCCATATTCCTATAGGTTACAAAAAGACACTCTGGGCAACAACTTTATCGGTAAACTAAGGCGTTTACTAGTTACGTACACTGACAGCACGGCAATTTAGCCAGAAACGGGATAAGTCAGGACTTATGCTATGAATTGAAGAGCAGTGTCCTGTGAACGCGTGAGCAACGAGGTCTGGCAGTGCAGCGTATTTGTATTCACCAATGGGTGTGAGCTTGACAGCTGTGTAAACAAAAAGGAACAAGGACATGAGCTGGGGGGAGAGGAGCGCTCACTCTCCTTGCTTACCTGAGGTTTCTGGCTATATTTAGCACGCAAAATGGCGCTGATACAGTGTCAGTATCCTCCATGCACGAGAATAAGTCAGAGTAATCACCGAATCGATTGCAGGAGCTGCAGGTAGCTCTGTTGAGGTTGTTGAGCTGATAAGATAAGATAAGATATCAGAATATCTCAAACCACCAAAGGGTTTACTTAGGGCTGTTATAAATGCCTAAAAACGGTTTAACCCGTGAAAGGACGATGCAGCGAGAAATATCCCTTACGTAGCTCATGGCACCAGTAGCGGAGCCAGCCTCGACCGCATCCGCACTTGTCTGTGAATCCTTACATCCGCTCCACGATATCTACACATCACCTGAGTATCTGAAAGGATCAACACAAGGCCATACACACGCAATCAGCCGGGCTCGTCTTGGTTTGGCGGGCTCTTTGCTCTGCTCCTCTCGCAGTGGTCGCGGATTTGACTACGCTAGTGACGGTTCTAAAGACGCCACCCATATCACCACGCGCATAGGAAGATACAGCACCCATGAGGCCCTGGCCAGCCTCCAAGGCAAGATTAGGCTCCTTCAATTTACCCTCGGTGGAATACTGAGACGAAGAGGATTCAAGGCTGGTTCAATGGACCAGTCAGGAGTCACTCACGACATAGGGTAGATCTTTCGCCGGTTTTAGAAGTGAAATGGCATAGAACGGGACGGGCTTACCCAATGCAGTACCAGAATGACACGACTGCGATTTCAAATCAGAAAAGTCTCAAAGTTATGGGTAAACTTAACTTGCATCAAAAATGGCCGTGAGCCGACAACCTGCAGGAAGTGACTTGACCATAATGTCGTGCATTTCCTACGTAGATTTTAGCCAGTGGTAAACGGCACCATCCATGATTTTGTTTACATCGTCGACTATGTGTCCCGCCTTCTTGAAGTCAACGGGATAAATAACTGATCAATAGATCCCCTGTTAACCACAGATAGTTAAAATAAGGATGTGGGACACCTTCATCATAGCCATCTCCCTCGTCGCCATTTAAGTCCTTTGTTTGACCACCATGCCCGGAATCTGTGGGTACTTTATTTCTTGTTGATGAAACGCTAACAGGCAGAAGCGTACAGTGGAAAAACAAGGAGTCGTCTGCCCGAGCACCCGTCACAAGCCACTGCATTGCCTGTAACTAGTGACATATATGCAAGAGACAATGGGTACCATTAGGGAGGCTCACTTACCATATTAGTCTTTGTGGGTATCGACCGTGGATCTCGTTGATCGTCGGTTAGAACTACAATATCTTCACGCTTGTAGCCGAATTTCTCTATCGCGTAAGATCAGATCACGAAATCGTGGGGATAGGCCAACGCCAAGAATACCGATTAAGAACCTCTCAATGTTGCGAGCATCGTTGATACATCCCCTTAACTCAGCCTGTTGTCCAATATAGTTTATGCCAATCTAATTGACCTCTAATGAGCCTTCACACTTCTGCAATGTAAAGTTCTAGGGAAACATACGCAGAGAGCTTTCCTCTTCCCAGTGCACTGTGAGTACTGGAAATACATCTGTTGATTGGAACCCTGTGGTGGAGGCCCGTAACGTTGCTGGCCTTGCGGGGGGCGAGGAGGTGGCCCGGCTAACGCCACGGATATTGATTCATCAGCCAGCTAAAAATCATCTACATGGGCACGCACGAGGAGGGCCATAATTTACGTTGTAACCCGTCCTGTCGGGTATACAATCTACGATTATTCTTTTAAGATTGAAATAGTGAACCTACTGTGGTGTACCAGGGGGTGGACCGATTGGGGGGGTTATGCCATATTGACCGGGGAACCGAGGAATGGACTCGGGATATGTATCCCTAGATGGGATTGGAGGAGGGCCCAAGGGAGAACCGGGAGGAGGACCGGGAGGAGGGCCCAGAGGTTGGCCATAACTGCGGATGTTGTGAATTGAGATAACTTAGTTCGGCTCAAGATATTAAGACTATACCCGGGAGGCGGACCAGGAGGTGGGGCGTAAGGAGGGAAGCCAGGCTGACTAAATTGGCCGTCGCTTCACAAGGGTCAGAGAACCATGAGGAGAAGATAGATGGATCTCACGGGGTGGGGAAACCAAAGCCGCTTGTATTGGACTTGTGAGAAGGGTTTACTGTGATCGATGAAGATCCTATTTACCTTGGAGGTGCGTAGCTATTCTGACTGGGTGGAGGACCACCAGGAGGACCAGGAGGAGGACGATAATAGGAGGGATTGTTGTTCCAGTCCATAGATTGTGTGGTTTGGTGGTCAAAGGCGCGTGTCGGCGTTGTGTGTAAGCGAGAAACGGAAGTAGTCCTGTCACGGTCACATCACGAGTTCAGCTTGGCGTCGCCACATGATGCGCCCCTTCCCAGCTCGTGCTCATGCTGTCATTGTTCTCTTCTACTTTCGTTGATCAGATTGGATATCGCTACTATCAGAGCCCTTCCTACAGTTAACCATTTAAACGGGTAGGCCTTGTGTGTGAATGGCATTTCCTAGTCAGCGATGGACCTTCCCGCTCCCGCTCCGAGCCCGAGGGTTGAGGTGGTCGGGCACCAGCGTGTTCCATTACAGGAAGAACGCGTCCACGGTCAAGAAGCATACCGGCACAAATCGTGAGAGCCTGGCGCCCATCCCGCGGGTAGGTCTTGACTTACCTATCCAGGGTATTGACCCTGGAGCGGTCCTGTCCTAGTTCGTTCTTGACTTTCATGCACCTCTCGGGATCTCCGCCACTTGGCGGAATCTACGAGGATCTTGAGTTCGTTGGTTCGCACAAACCTCTAAAGGCTATTCCTCATATTGAGGCCCTTCGAAAACTCCGTCAAGTATCCGAGTAATTCTCGTTTAATGTGTCTAGTCCGTGAAAGTTGCCTGCCATGTTATCTCATCTGTCTGGACGAAGAGGGGAAAGGGGGCGTCGAGACCAGCGTTGATGGCAGCGAAGCCAGCGCCCAAAGCGAACAGTAGTGCCCATGTTGTTGGCGTTGTCTTCTGTACACGCGAAGACAGTGATGCGAGTGGCAGTGAGGATGTTTTGAAGTGATGGCAGGCGAATCACTACGGCGATGAGAACCATACTTCCCACATTGTTGGAATCGTTGTACATGATGCATCCTCCAGTCGTGATGCCAAGATTAGTCACATAACCCCACCGGAACGCCAGCTGTGCAAGTACTGTATCACATACAGACTTTAGTGTCATGAACAGCCTCTTACGCTATGTTTTTGGTGCGTGCTGCCTGCGTGTCATAAGAGGTCATCGGAGCGTGACGGTGCCACCAGCCACATGCCTCATGTTCTGTGCGAGGTCGGGTACAAAATCCGGAAGCCATGTGTTAGCCTCTCGCTAGCCTATCCCGCGATCTCTGTCAATACCTGCCCACTATCAAGGTGTGTGCTCGATGCTTGCAATCTTTTCTTAGACATGTAAACATCTCCCACAGGCTTCCTCAGCTCCTTCCGATCGTCTGATTCCCTATCCCGTTTCCCCACTGGGTTTCTCATCTTCGCTGTCACCTTGCCTCAAGGGAGACAGGTGGGGTCTCGAGTGAAAACATCGGCGCTGTTGGATAGCCTGCGTCTTCGGACCTTCAATTCTCCGTTTTTCATCCGGACGCCTTTTGTGCGTAAAGTACTACGCGCCGCCGGTACTCCTGCTGCTAACGGCCACCTCCATAATGCCCGCCGGCAGTCGTAAGATCGCTGACGATTTCCTGCATTCCTGGGAGGCTTTCGACAGAACATTCGCAGCGCAGCCGGCATCACCTAGCTCGGGGGAAGAAAGCATATCGCTCGATCTCCATCCACCACGACACAGACCAATGGCACCAGAGCCATTTTCAACACCCCCCTTTCACTCTCAGGCCTCCACGAGCTCATCGGGCCCTGTGACTCCCGACGACACGGAATCATTAGATCGTGTGTGGAGCGCAGTCCGCAGGGCCAAAGAGCGCGAAATGGCCGCTTCTCCTTCAAAGATCAAGTCGTTGGAGAGGGGGAGGTCACCTCCAAAACACCATTCACCACTGCGAGGTATGCCGTTGCAGCCATCTGTGCAACCAACTCCACGGGTGCCCTCTCCAGCGCCTCCGTTGAGGAGACAACGATCATTGTGAGTCATTTGCGTCCACGCCTCACGAACCGATTGATGCGACAACGCCCTCCGGTATAGTGTGGAGTTCAAAGAATCCGCGGATGGCACCAGGGTGAGACTCGTAGCGGTCGGCGCGTTCATCGGGACCATGGTTTGAACCGTCTCTCCGTGCAATAGGTTACAGCCAAATTCGATATTCCTGGCATTGCGAAGGAAGACATGAACGTGACATACCACCCTTCCCCTGCTAGACTGGAAGTCAGCTGGAGGACTGTCAAGATCACGGAGAGAGAGATCGAAGACGGGATGTCCGTTCGAGATGTTGAGGAGAGGACGGTCTGCCGGACCATCCCACTACCAGATGGGACGAGGGTGAGCTTCTTTTCTGTGCCTTGACTGCCTTCTCTCACATGAAAGAGGTATCCCTCACAGTTCGACGAAATTGAAGCAAAGCTTCAACGTCGCCTTGAGCTCACATACCCAAAAATGCGCGCTGCACGAGCCAAACCGCGCACTCCCACACCACAGAGACGCGGCTCACCCCGGTATGGCGCTTCAGAGTCACGAACTCTGGACGCATGGTGAGCAGCACCGGTCACATTGTCGTTATTGTCGCTCGTATTCGTGCGGCGTATTTGCTTTACTATTTTCTGAAATATACCTTATCGGGGATCTGGGATGCAGCTGCTGTAGAGTGGTCCGCATAAACGTGTATGTACGCTAGCCTTTGATATCGAACGTATCTATCTGTATGTAACGGGTCTGCATTTAATGCCGCAGGCGAGGCGATAATGGAACAGTAGGACGGACGTTGAGTGGTGATCGTGTGACAACAGCTGTGTGATTTGTATGTCGAGGTTACGTGCAGATGATCGGAGGAATCGTCTATGGAGAACAAGAAGGCACAAACTTGGCGTCAACTCCACACACGTGCGCGCGCGGGTACTATCAAACGCTGTCACTCACCACTGATACATACTTCAGGTGACCGGAATGGTAGTTAAAAGGCCGGAGAATAAGAGCTAAGCAGAGCCGATTGGCTTCATTTCGTTTAATAAAGGCCACATCTTTTGCTTTCGGAAGATTCGGGTCAAGCGAACCTCCAACACGCCTCGAGGCAGACATATATATCAACCGTTACCAAACCGTGGCCACGGGACCGTAATCGAGCGCTATGATGGGCACAGCACAGACCGCTGCACAGAAGATTTGGAAACTGACGCCATAAAGAGCAGGAAGATAACAGTCACAACAAGGAAAAATGGGCATATCTCGAGCAGCAGCCTCAGAAGCGCCAGCGAGTCATGGCGTATCCACAAGAAAAGGGGTGGCATTTCACAAGATCAAAGTGCCAACTGAGAGTTGCGTTGTTGGACACGAATTGAATTCTCTATGGTGTTTTGTATATGCGCTAACCTAGAACGGATAACGGGATCTTGAGGCTGCACAGCTGCGTGCTGCGTTTTCACCCGCACGAGGGGTAACGGAATGAAATCGAGGGGACCAGCCGGGGATCGCGCCAGGCCCTGCTTCCAGCCACGCGCACGGAGCACCCTTTTTCCTGATGATAAAAAGGTCCCAGGGCTGCCGCCTATGCGTGCTCCTTGCGTGTCCAGTATGTTCCGATCCAAAGCTCTGCCGGGCGCTACAGTGTCACCTGGAAAGTCGGAAACAGCTAAAGTTCGAGCAGAGGAACTTCCCCCAGCAACTACTTGGCGTCGTTGGTAGATCCGAGTTTCCGATGATGGACTAAGGTTCAGCGAGGTGATGAACTGCAACGGCCGTCGAGTGAATGTATGCGGGGGATCCTGAGCCGTGGGCTGAGAAAAGGCTCCAGTAGAAAAGACGTCAGCTTCGAACAGGCGTTGCGCGAGTGGCTTTGCAAAGAGTTTATGCCGACGGTGAGGCACTCTGCGGGAAGGGTGCCTCGAGTGCACGTGGCGAGTAGTCTGACGGTCGTCACTGCCAGAGATGGGTGAAGAAGCACTCGAACCTTCGCTGCAATAAACATCCACCGGTAGTTCCACAGTAGCAAACCCCTTCCGGCGACCATATCTTCTACAAGGCTTCTTCGTCAAATCCTGAAGAAACTGGTGGACTGTGATAGATTGGTCGTCGTGACCATCAGTGGTAGCCTGAGGGGTTGGCATTGAATGGGAGGAGGCCTCAGAGAAAGCTGGGCTCTTTTCTTCACTCTGTTCCACATTTCCAGGCGTCAACAAGCCTCGCGACGTAAAACCAGCGCTCGAAGGCTGCAATTCCAAACAGGGAAGATTCAGTAGTGTGTTGTCTGGATCTGAAGGCGTCACGTAGGGCTCGTCTAGTCGAGGCTCAGCTAGCAGCCATAGTTTGCGTCTTCGCCTGATCTGACGGGGATTAAGAGAAACCAATTAGCAGCCTCGTAGAAAAGTCTCACTATGATGTTCTCGGATTGCATAAGAGGCAACGTAGAGAATAAGCTATTGTCTGTTTGAGTAACAACGACGAGTGGTACACGATGCACACAGGGCACTAGTTGTGTCGAAAGCAAGGCAGACTCCACAACTCCACGTAGCTGCCATCTGGCTCGGAGCTGAGGCAGGCTGGAACGGGCTCTCGAGCCACCTCCCCTCTAGGTCGAATTTGAACGTAGACCACGACCCGTGGAAAATATCCCATGCTCGGAAATAGATATCTTCCAGAGACACTTTCGTACTACCGGATTACAGTTTTCCAATAAGTATCTACTACCTGTATCACTTGATTTACTGGAGCGTACAAAATTCAATTCTATTGACATTCCGTTCCATTCACTCAGGTAACTTCTAACCCATTTCTATTTGGGCATGGCTGCGCGTTCCGCTTTCAGTTTCTTCAGTTCGGCAATAGCAATAGCGGTTTCCTCGGCTAATTCCTTGGTTCTAGGTGCTCTAGCCTTGAGTTCACGTACGATGTTGCCTTGCCCTGCGATCTTGGCATCTAATGCGAGAGCTTCAACCGACTTGGGACCATTTAACTGGCCCGCCTCCCCGACATTTTGCGTCCCTTTCTTTGTAGCCGCGGCTTTGCGCTTCGTCGTCGCTGGTGCTGCAGCACCCATATCCGCGATAGGAGCCGCAGCTGCAGCAGGATCCTTCCCAGCGAACTCGGCGCGCCATACGTCTGCCTTCTTCTCCTCGATCTTGGTGAACAAGTGCGCCGGCGTACCAATGTGGTGCCCTGGTAAGAGATCGATCGAAAACATATCAGGTACTGTGCGAGCGGGGGCGTTCAGTTGCGACAATATGGAAGCGGACGTTGCGGGCATAAAGGGGTAGACAAGTGCAGAAAGCAGATAAATGAGGTTCGCAGCGCGGCTGACGACTTGCGCACAGCGCGTCGGATTCTCGGCCATGAGTGCTTTGTTGAGTCCGGAGGATTGGAGGTAGAGATTGCCTCGCTGTGAGAGAAGCATGACGGTTTGAAGACCGAGCCTAAGTTTGACCGCGTCCATGGCATCCGTGTAATCCTTCAGGAGGCCATTCACATGTGTGACAAACTCGGCGTCCGTCTCATCGTTGGGTGAGAGGGGTCCAGGGGTGTCACCTTCTGGAATGACACCACCGTATTGAACAGATATGAACTTGAGAGCTCGGTTGACAAAATTGCCAAAGCTGAGGGCTTGTCAGCAATGTCGTTTCCGGGCGAAGAGGATGACATACTTATTTAGCAGGACACTATTGTTTGCTGCCACCTGAAGCAGATCTATGAGTTTATTAATACCCAACCAGCGCGCAACTCACACAATCGTCCCAGGAGAACGTGGCATCTGCAGTTTCTGGGCGTGTTGACAGCAGATAGTACCTCCATACAGACGCAGGAATACCCGTGTCCTTTGCTGCTGGGCCGAACACGCCGCGGTTATGACTCTTTGAGAACTTGCCTCCTTCGTAATTCAGATATTCTAGACTTTACTGTCAGACGTGTCGTTGAAATGTAGTGTTTGTACTGACCGGTGGTAGAAAGATGATGGAGTGTTGTCCAGTCCCTTCCATCACCAATCTGAACTGATGGGAAAAAGATCGTGTGAAAGTACACGTTGTCCTTTCCCATGAACTGGTATAGATGAACGTTCTTGGGGTTGAACCACCATTGTTTCCACTCTGGTGTGAGATTCGCAGTGATGCTAACATAACCGATGCAGGCCTCAAACTAGACGCAATCAGGCCGTGCGTTGTCATGACGAAATGATGCGAACCTACCCATACATCTAGAAAGAAGTCGTTAAACCGCGTAAGTGGGCTAGTGAAAGCCACTCACAGAGGACCTTTCCCTTCATGTCTTGATCAGGGTCATCGTCCTCGACGGGAACGGGGACACCCCACTTTAGATCCCGAGTAACCGGGCTCGGATGCAGACCACCCTTGAGCCGCGCGTCGATGAGGGTACCCTCGCTGTTGATTATGGAATTCGGAGACCACTTCCCCTTCCTCCAGGACTCTTTGATCCACTCTTCCGTTTTCGGTTGGATCTTGTCTAGGCACACGTACATGTGCGCAGAGATGCGGGTCACGACTTTGTGTGTCTTGTCGAGGAGACAACGAGGATTGATGAGCTCTACGGCGTCGAGCGTCCGCCCACAAGTATCGCACTGATCACCGCGCGCATCCTTGGGGCTGGTCAGCCAGAAAACATAAAACAGAGTAGAATGAGCCTTACATCTGAATTACAATGTGGGCAAATGCCTTCTACGAAGCGGTCTGCTAGAAATCTGTTTACCGTTGACACCACGACGTCGTCAGATCGCGCGGGTGCTTACTTCTGGTCATCTTCACAGTAGGTCTGTTCCTTCTCTTGTCGAGAAAGGTTCCCGCGTTTTCTGAGATTGGAGTAGATCTCTTGGCTGATCCTGGCCCTCTAATCAGGGGGAAAGAAGACAACATTCTGCAAAGTCTAGCGTACTCTGTATGCAAGGGCGTGGATGTGCGTCCAAAGTAGTCGAATCTATGGCAGATTAGACATCCTTCAAACAACACCTAGACATAAGGTCGGTACCCAATGTCAAACCACTCGTAAGTTTCGCTGTGGAGCTTGTTATATTTATCACATAACTCCTTGGGAGAAATGCCCTCTTTCAGAGCTCGGGTTTCTGTGGCTGTTCCATATTCGTCTGTGCCACATATATAAAGCGTTCTCCGGTTCCGGGTACCTTCGGAGGCCTCATTTCAGGTCACCATTCGAGCCAAATTATCACTCACGAGAATATCTGGGGCACGAGTGTTCAGGGCGACATAGTAGCCGACATTATAATGCTTACCGACTGTATACATCGGCGCTGAGGGTGCTTCCAATGATATTGCCTTCACAGAGAAGGGGGCGAGATCAGTTGACGTCATTCAAACTGAGTATTCGAAAACGATACCGAGATGCGGGACGTTATTGCAATAGGGAAGAGCAGATGTGATAAGAATGTTCTGCTCCCCGTCTTTCGGTAACCTGAAGAAGTGTCAATCAGCATTTTGGGATAAAATGGAAGCGGTGAGAACGTACACGACTTGCCCAGGCTCTGGTACAGATCTCAGCAAGCCATCTGAGGACCTAATTTTCTGAGACATTATGGGGAATAAAGTGAAAGATAGATATTGAAGACGAATGCAGTAAGCTGACTCGACAGCGTTACTGTGGCCAATCGTGATCTATCCGCCAAATAGAGTAGAGCCTGTGCCTCTCTTGCCCCCGCCACCGATCTGTCAGGTTAGACTCATGCTTCGGCGCCGGCTCAATGACATTCTTTCGCGATTGCAGTAAGCAAGCGCTAACCTATGGAACGTAGCTAACCACTGGGCTGACCCTTTGCTTTCACAGCCTTTCTCACACTCCCGAGAGCCCACTGTTGTCTTCCCCAAGTCCGGAGTTTACTGTCAGTACATACTTGTTGGTCCCAAGGGGAGTTGCTGAAGATTTTGACAGCTTCGTGCCGTCGTGTTAGGCCTGTTCATCGGTTGCTTGCTTTGCTTCACAAACCTATACTTCGGGCTACAGACGGGATGGATCAGCATGTACGCACTAACTCCCCACCCTCACATCTGGTCGTTTACGCATTTTCGTAGGATGTCTCTTCAGTCGGCCATTATCGGCTTCTTGGTATGTAAACTCCTGGGCGTGCCGATAACCCCCCAAGAAAATGTGGTGGTTCAAACGACAGCAGTCGCGACAGGGACCGTGCGTATATACCATTGCAGCAATGTCAGATTGCCTGACTTCCTCCTTGCTAGATGCCGCTTGCCGCAGGTTTTGTTGGCATTATTCCCGCGCTGGGCTTGCTTGATGAGCAGAAAGATGGTTCTCGTGCTATCATCTTGACGTGGACCTCCGCAGTAAGCTGGTCCTTTGCTGTCGCTTACTTTGGGTGAGTATCTTTCTCCTATGTCCAACAAGATATTCACGACCTTCAAGAGTCTTTATGTCCCCTCCTATAAGGAAGAAAGTGGTACGTTGGCGCCCAAAATATTGCAAAATGGCGAACTTTCTCAAGAAAGGCAGATTGTCGACGAGCAACTTGCGTTCCCGTCGGGAACTGCAACGGCCCAAGTGATTTCGGTACTGCACAAGATGAGCTCCGGACTTCGATCACGACGCGGATATAGCCCCCTCAATCTCCAAGATGAAGAACCATCTCCTTTACTAGACTCTGTGGATGATAGCGAGGACCCTGAAATAGAAGCAAGCGAAGTTGTGGAACATGAAGGCTGGTCTGCCCTTACGTGGAGCTTCCTAGCTTCTGGCGTACTCACTGTATTTTGTCCCGATGCGCACTTTTGCCAACGCTGAGCCTGGACTTTGTCTAGTTGGCAGCCTACTTCTTCCCTGTGATATTCGCTCTTCCCTTATTTGGAGGATACCTCGCTCGACAGTGGCTCTGGACCTTCACCCCGAGCTTGTCATATGTAGGACAAGGTGTGTTTTGAACTCGAGCCCTCTCGAACCCTCTGAAGCTTATTCACTCAGGTATCATCATGGGATTCCCGACAACTCTTAGCATGAATCTTGTGAGTGTGACCCTTTGAAGAAGGCTGTAATCTATCAGCTGATGGTTTAAATAGGGTATGCTAGTGGGATGGGGAATTTTATCGCCAATCTCCAAACACTATGATTGGGCTCCTGGACCCGTCGGTGACATGACTACTGGTGCTCGAGGCTGGATTCTTTGGACTTCTCTGGCGATAATGTCTTCTGACAGTTTGGTTGCTCTGATACCCGTTGCTTGGGAATATGTCGGCAAGCTCATTCACGTTGATGGACACACAGATAATGACCTCGATGACGAAACGGATGATAGGCTTGTACCGACACAGTGGGTGCTTTGGGGCATCGCCTGCAGCACGGTTGTTGGAATTCTCGTTGTCTGGCTGGTCTTCGGAGGGGAAGGTATCAAACCTTGGGCAACAGCGATTTCGTTTGCTTTGGGATCACTGCTGAGCATCCTAGGGTACGTTTCATGTCATTCTCTATAAGATAAGAAGTATCTTATTCCTTCAAGGGTTCGTGCTCTTGGGGAAACGGACCTCAATCCCGTTAGCGGCCTTGGGAAAATCAGCCAACTGATATTTGCGGTCATTCAGCCCGGAAACGTCGTTGCCAATATCATCGCTGGTGGCGTGGCAGAAGCTGGTGCACAGCAGTGAGTGGGCATCCTATTCTCACGAGCATGAACAGTGGCTGAGAGTCGCTTCCGTTGCAGGGCAGGGGACCTCATGCAAGACTTGAAGACTGGTCACCTCGTGCGGGCTTCTCCGAGGGCGCAGTTCTACGGACAACTCATTGGATCGACCGTTTCTATCCCTGTCACGGTGACTGCATTCATACTCTACAGCAGGGCGTATCCAATACCTGGCCCCACCTTCCCCGCACCTACCGCCTATGTCTGGCTCAGTCTTGCGAGATTACTCCGTGAGTTTGTGGTGGTGTTATTTGTGTCCACTTTATTGACCAAGTTAACAGGTGACGGCAGCCTTCCTGAGAAATGTGCGATCTTCATGGTCTCTTCTGCCATCGTCTTCGCCTTGATATCTGCGTTCAAGACCCATGTATCCAGACGTGGACTTTGGTACGCCAAGTGGATCCCCTCCGGAGTGGCCTTTGCTATCGGCTTTCTCAACACACCGTCCTTCTCGCTCGCACGACTTGTCGGAGGTATCATTGAGTACATTTACCACAGCAGAGTCTCGAAAGGCAAGTCTGGCGAT
The DNA here is from genome assembly GCA_015025155.1 of Lactarius quietus. NCBI lineage: Eukaryota > Fungi > Basidiomycota > Agaricomycetes > Russulales > Russulaceae > Lactarius > Lactarius quietus. Next base: position 876,342 of record WITN01000002.1, on the reverse strand, counting down.
ATACGGCTTATTGTCGTCGCCAGTGGCTTCGTATTGGGCGAAGGTGTGATGAGCATTGTGCTGTTAGTACTGCGAACGTTTGGCGTTGGCGTAGTGAGTTGCTGGGGGTGCAGCTCCGGGATGTGTGGAGGGTGTCCAGCCTAAGTAATATACGTAACAACCTATTTTATGGGACTATCTTCTCCACGTCATCCTCGCCTATCACGTACGTGGTCAAAGCACAGCATACACCGACAAGTTATCAAAACTATCACAACGGTTTTATTATATTAGGCATTGTCCCTCCCATTTATCATTATCGCCCCGAAGACTTGAACAGATCGGCGTAGCAAGCCTGTAAGCTGTTAACACTTTCCCATGTCCCGCATCAAGCTCGCAGACATATCCGCCTTGACGCTCTATCAAGGCGAAGTCACATCCTCTAGACGTGGACAGCCTATTCCTCAGCTCGTATGTAAAGGCAAACCTTGTAAACTATTCACTCCAGACGTGGTCCGGTGTGTCAAACTCGGAGGGGCAGGTACGGATGTTGACTGGAAGGTCCGTATTTACCCTATACGTGACTCCGCCCTATCCTCATGGTGCCATCCAAAGTGTGAAGCGGATCTTCCTGAGTCTCTGCGAATGGGACGTGTCCAGGTCTCGTGCGAGGGATGGTCTGGACCGGGAGACGAGGATGTCCTGAAAGGTACGCGAACACAATAGTACATGGCCTCCTCGTCCACATTCAGACACCCGGTTTTTAGGATCCTGCTCTCTGGAATATCGCCTCCAGGAAGTGCCAAATGCCTATCGACCAGCTTTCCAGCCTCATTTATCAAAGGGAACGTCTACATGTATGCCGTTTTATGTCGTCCTCGGTGGTGAAAGTTGACGATGCCAATTAGCAACAGCGGAAGTGCTCATCGACTATGTCTTGCATTCGCTGTTTATCGGAGTCATAGGCCTCATACTGTACAAGTTCCTACGCCCGTGCTTTGAGGGACGCAACAGGGTTCGGCCGCCTCCACGAGCACCTCGTCCTGGTCCTTCGTCCAATCAAGGCTGGTTCCCTTGGGGTTACGACGAACCACGCCGCCCGCCTCCACCTCCCTATTCGAAGTTTCCCCCAAGCACAGACAGCGCCAACGCGACGGGGAATCAAGACGGTTTTGGCTTCTGGAGCGGCGCGGCACTCGGCGGTCTGGGAACTTACCTCTTGACCCGCCAGCGTGCACCCGAGCCGCAGGCAAGGCGGTATGATTGGGAAGAAGAGCGGTACTTTGCCAGGCCTGAACCGGGACCGATGCCGCGGACAAGTAGCTCGTCGTCGCGACAGCAGCCATTGGGCCGTTCTTGGGAGAGCAGAGAAGGACCGTCGAACCTCGGGCCAACGAGGCGGAGTACAGGGTATGGCGGTTCAACTGTTCGATAATGGACACTCTGGAAGAATGCTCGTGTCGAACGAACGGTCGCCCCATTTCTTGTGTATACATGTCTCCACCGTACCCGCATTTATACGCCTATCCTGCTTCCGCCATGCACCGAAGCCGGATACCCATATCTTGGCGGTTCTATTTTGCAACACCGTCCTCACCCACCACTCCCACACTCGATCAGTAACTTGTGTACAAAACTAAAATATATATGCTGGTTTAGTCTTCCTGGCTTCGCACCGCAAGTTGGGAATGTCCCTCGTTTCTTTGGAAAGCTTCGAAACAGGGTTTCAGCGCGCTCGGCATCTGAGATATACTAAAGGCCAAGACGACAACTACGTCTTATCTGGACACACTCAGATTACGATTACGCCACTTGAGTGAATTGCAAGAGCAACGCGTTCTACAGTAGCCGAGAGCTACGCATGCAGCCAACAGCCCCCAGTTTGGTTCTCACACCCGTCCTCATGTCGAGTAAGATAGGACGCTAGCGTTAGAGAATCGCGCTACATTTTTCCGTTCTGAACCCGATGAACACCTTAATGGAACTTTCCTTCTTAAAGAAAGTGGTGTCGAAAATTCTTTGCCTCGAGGAGCCTCCAACGGTCACCGTCAGGATGTACCCGCCGCGATCTTCCAGCAGCAGATTGCTTCCGCCAGCCGCAGAAGCGGCGCTTCTTTCGCATTTAAAGCACCGGATACCTGTGTTCCGAGAGGTGGAGTTGCGTGCCACATGCGTGAACACACGTGCATGCGGTGTGGCCACGCACATGCTAGTGTCCAAGTATTGATGGGCACGATGCCAATGTGTGGTGTGGCTGCGCGTCTAGCGGGCGCCACCCCATTCCCCCATGTGACATCTAGATACCTCGGCGTCTGCTAAAGGCGCCACCGTAAACGCGTGGTGCTTGAACTCCTCTCATCTCCTTTCTGCATCATGCTCGGGAGTGCCCGGTCTCTTGATGGAGTGTGATTGAGAATGATTAATGAATGTAGATGGATTGTATGGGATTGGTAACTATACTGTACAGGAAGAGATCAGAGAACTCCAACTCGTGGGTACCTGTCTATTCTAGAATTTGGATGTGCTGGCAGTGTGGAGTTGCATAGAAGGCGTGTGTGATAAAGGACTATAACGCTGAAGATAATAAATAAATACGTAGGCTCACTGTTACCGAACGGCACTTTATGTTTGCCGCCGGACACGAACTAAGGGCGCTCTAGAGCGACTATACCGCATCGTCGCTTGGGCCAGGACAAGAGCAGGATGGCGAGGTCTCGCTGTCCTCTACGCTGTAATCATCGCGGGCAGGCACATGCAAACGCGTTTGTGCGCGCACGCGGTCTCCAATGTGCTTGATCACGCGTGAGCGTCCGCGCTCGAAGTCGCCTACTGGCACACGACGTCGTCCCGTGGCAACAACAACAGGCGCTTTACCCTTCTTGGTGAGTTGATGTTCCGGCCGGACGAAGAAAGTCGCGGTGAAGGCCACGAGAACAAGCGCGACTGCTAGTGCGAAGACTGCCTGCGGAAAACGGGCAACGGTACTCGAGTAAACGAAGCCAAATAACAACGGCTGCATGGAGGGATCAGAACGTAGCATAAGGGTGGAAAAGTTGGGCTAACCGCGAGAATGGCTTGCCCTAGCGCAGCAAGCGTGCTCATGCCGCTGAAAAGCGCACCGATATCTGGGGTCCCTTGCGACGAACGCTGGAGAATGCAGAGAGCAAGGCTGTGGAGTGCAGGTGTTGTGCCGCTCGCGAGGGCAGAGATGGAAGTTAGCCCAGCGAATACAAAAGGCGACGGGGAAAGATGTAGTGCGACGAGAGCGTCCGATATCATATCAAGGAGAAGCGAGCCTCGCGCGACATAAAGATCAAAGGCAATGGAACGAGCGAGATGTGCAGGTGTGGTGTCTGATGGGGGCGTAGAGGGGGAAGGCGCCTGAGAAGATGGCTTGAAGCGAGAGATAATGACTTGGGGCCGAGTTAGCACGCAGGACAGATGAGGCGAAAATACGTACAAGGCATCAGTAGAAGGGTATGGAATGCTCGCACGTTGGCCATAAAGCTGATGTAGTAACCCAACTAGGGCAAAGTCAGCAGTGTTCTAAGTTACACGCTACCAGGGCTCACATACCTGTTCCGCACCCCAGCCAAAGACGTGTTCTGCATACAGATACTTCACTTGGAATACGCCCTGATTGATTCGGGAAAGGTATTAGTTTCTAGGTCCAACGACACTCCAAAGCACGCACACTAGCGAGACAGAGAGTAAACATTGCAACAGCGAGCCACGGCATGCTCCAGTCTTTTTGCGTACGTCCGTTCACCACACGTTTCCGTGGCGCGAAAATAGCGAGTGGACCAAGTAGTCGCTTCTTGAGACCCGGCTTCTTCTGGGCAGATGCACCGGGGATGTCTCCCTTATGCACCGCACGCAGTCTAGCCTTGTCCAACGACTCGGGAACCACGAGCAGAGCCAAGATAAGATTTATTGCGCTGCACAGAACGGCGACCCAGAACACAATCGTAACGGTTTGTACTTTGCTCTGCTGCAGGCCGAAAGATTGAGCATGAACCAAGGGGTGGCGGATGAGAAATGCGCCGATGGTTGGACCAAGCGCATATCCTGCATAGGACACGCCGGAAAAGCGCGTAAATATGTGAGAGCGTGAGCCGTCGGAGGTACAGTCGGAGATGTAGGCCGAGAGTGCGGCACTGAAGGTTGCTTGGCCACCCAGGAGTCCTTCTATCGCGGGTGCGAGCAAGAGGAACTTGTGACTGTAGCGTGAAAATGGTGAAGAAGGGGTTGACACCAGCACGAACGCGAGATCACTATGAAAGAAGGTGAGAGCTCGGAAGGGATGCACAAAGGAGGTGTGTACGTGAAGAGTGTGCCAAGGGTGGAAGCGGCCAGGACCTTGGTCCGCCCATGCTTCTGGCCGTAATGCCCCCACCAGGCAGTGGTGCAAACGCTAAGTAGGCCCATGGTTGTGGCCATGATGGTCTGCAGACGGGCGGCCCCTGCCTGCACGGCAGGGTCGGAGAAGCACCGGTCGGAAAGCACCTTCCGCGGACCCTCGGAATTGGCGTATTCTGGGGAATGTGAGAAAGGCGGGAAATGAACTGGAATAGGTGTGGAAGTGTCGTGCTCTAAGGCAGACACCGAAAGATAAGAGGGAAGGAGGAAGTTGGAATGATCGAGAAGCTGCTTTCCATACACGGCGTTGCACGCTAGTTGAGTGTAGACCTGCACGCGCGGCGCGGCGGTCATCCCATGCTGAAGGTGAAATATCAGATCTGGTCAAAGCCAAGTAGGATCACGTTTATGTACCACGAGCGAAGAGGTCAATGCGAACGGGACAATCCTGGCGGCGAGTTCAAGAGACGCGCTGTGAGATTTGGAGAACAGAGCGTACCATAATGGTCTAGGACGGTAGAAAGGCTTTTTGGCAGGAGGACTGGCGGGAAGGAGAGGATCTGTTTCTGAGGGCTGCGGACTAGGATCCATAGTATTCTGTTGGGGCAACTCGCGCCAAACTGGGTGTATATGCGAGTGGGGATCAAATAGAGCAGGACTGGTCGCCAGTACGCCAGTGTTGAGGAGTACCGGTTGTATGGGGTCTCGTTCTGGCGAGCGAGCACTGCTTTTATACATCCTGGCGGAAAGAAAGGGGAGTAAAGAAAGAGGAGGAGCAACGTGGTAGACGGTAGGCAACTAGTGAGATTGTGATGCGTGGCGTGTTTCGCAACAACGCTAGGTTAATGATGGAAATTCTAGAGTAATGACAGGCCGTCTTTTCCCCTTCGGGACAAACTTAAACTTTCACGGGGGCAAATGCATCGGCCACAGGACGACAACGGAGATACGAACACAAAACGGACGAACACAAAAGCGTTGATTGATACGGACTGGAAAGAGTGAGACGAAGAGGTGCCCTGCTTACATAATCCGGGACGTCGGTCTATCGATTCGAATCGCGACCGACTGCCGTGTCGTCTGGGCGAGCGAGAGCATGTTTATGTTTCTTGTTCTCCTCGACGTCTCTCCCTTTCTCCGCCTCCGCCTCCGAGCAACATCTCCATCCCCACTATGGACTTGAACCCTCTCAGTCCATCAGATCACAACGCAGTCGCTGGTCCTTCTTCAATCCCTCTAAACTCTTCCCTTTTTATCCTTCCGCCAGGTCCGTATTCTTTCGTCAAAACCTAATTATCTTCCACTTCTCTTTCATCTTTCCCTCAGCCTCCCCTCGCCCCCCTCAACTCATCGAGAGCACACAAGACCTCCTTTCAAGATTCCATCTCCTCACTGCCTATGACAAGTTTGTCCGTCCGTTCATCGCTCAAGAGCACGAACCCAATACCGCCCACCTACCAACAACGCCCGCCGTTCCGTCCTCCTCTGACAAGGGCAAGGGGAAGGAACGTGACCCCGGAACTCCAACCATTGCGTCTGCTGCCACCCCAGGGACACATCACGATCCAGACGACGATGAGGGGAGGGATGGAAAGAAAAAGAAAAACACCTACAGACATCTCATCAAGGGTGTGCCAGGTACTTAAACAATCCTTTTCTTCCTCCCGAGAAATTTATCCCCCCACTTCCGTTGACCTTTTTCTGACTAGGGAAACACTCCATAAAGAAAGATGACTTCTTAACCAACATCATCCAAGTTCCCCCAAAGCAGCACATTCCAATAGCACCATTCGATTCCCGTACCCAGTCTGAAGCATTTGCCGTCTCTTTGGAGGGTCTCAAGGGCGTGAGTTAATTATACTTCGTTTAGTTCATCGACCAGCAGATTGACCGTCTTTCCCAACGATGACACAGTGGAACATCCATGCCCTTGTACCTGAATCCACACAAGCACGTGAGGACCGGAAGAAGCGGGTGTGTGCCAGGGTTGTGGATCATCCTTGACGTATCAATTAACTCGTCTCTCCACATTTGCAGAAAGAACTCAAAAAGTTGGCAAAAGCCCAGGGCTCGGCCGTCCCGCTCTTGGCCGGTACACCATTAGCCTCCACTCCTGCTGCTGCACCAACGCCAACGCAGTCAAATTCTCAACCTCCACGCACGAGCACTCCCGTGCCCGCCCCCCGCGGCGTCAAACGCGAGTTTGACGATAGCTCTGTCGCACAGCCTAACACGCAGGGTCCCGGCGCAGCCGCGGTTAATGGCGGTGGCGGCGGTGGCGTGACGCCGACGTCAGTCCAAGTGCCAAGACCCGGAGCTGCAAAGGCAGGTGTACCCGGTGCGCGACCGCGGCCCGTTAAAAAGCAGCGCATAGTGAGTTACGGTTTCACCCTTACGCCGAACCGCGAGAGTCCGCGGGAACGGATCGTCTCCATTTGTCCACTCGCACACATGATCGTGTCTGGCTGCTATCGCTTGCGATCGTTATCCTCCTTCCCTCCAGTTCGGACCATGTAGCGCTGACCCTCTCTGGCCCCATCAGGACGTGCAAGGCCAAGCGAGAGATATGCATCCACTTCCGCCAATGCAGCAGCCTACTCCACAGGGCGTATAATGACGCTACCTGAGGCTCTCTTCTTCCCCATCCCCTTGAAATGGCGCTCCGCGATACATCACCTGTCGTTGGAGCGTGAGCAGACTGCGACGCGACTTAGAGTATAGTTACCCCGATCCGGAGGCGACGTGATTACGGCGCTATCCCCCCTCTTGCGCGCAATCCGGGCCCTGCGTCTTCCATTTGACGTGGACAGTCGGATTTCAAGCAAGCACGCAGCGCCCAATGTCAATCTTTATTCACACCTCAAAGGCACACTCACACGTCTCCCTTCCCTCACGCGTTACGATCTGCCCGCTCAATATGCACCACAAGTAATCAGTTGCATGTCCCTTCCCCTTCATATCCAACCACCATCATGCCGATACTAGTAAATACGACACACGCACCTCACGCCTACCTTATATTCTACTCTCGAGCAACTTACAAAAATGAATCCTTTTTGAAAAAAGAAATCGCTTGGCCAGAACCGTCGGAAATGTGGGCAACGTCTCCTGCGTACAGAGCAAGCAAGATGTCCGAGTCCTGCTCTTTAAGTTTTGGTGTGTTGGCAATTTCTCTGATTGTATCGCCTACGCGAGATGCCCAATTGACCGGTTTTGAAATGATCGCTACGGTATCATGAATTCCACGTCGATGGCTGGGGGTTATTAACGTTCATCGGCGAGTGATCGAATGAAGTTGTGTCCAAACACTCGGGTCCAGGCTCACATCGGACCCTGGTCATGAATCGATTACAGTAAGATGGCGTTTGGTCCAGCCCACAACCGGTTCGCCCAAAGTCGGTATGCTGCTGCATCCTTGCGCGCGGCCTTCTTTGTTTTCTCCATCTGCATCATACACGTTCATCACAGTTGGGCAAAATTGAAACAGATGCCACGCAGCGCTGGCGCAGTGCGCTCAATCATTACGCTGAGTCAGTGAATCGGTTCCAATTCGACTCCATTTGAGCAAGTTGAGGGTATGTATTACGTACGAACAAAAGAAAAGAACACGAGTGCGGCGCGATCTTCCGAAAGCTCGTTTCGCACGCCGCAATATTCGGTGTCCCGAATCAGTCGGCTGTACTTTAGGTCTTTCGCGACCGCTGAGAACTGAGCGCCTATGCAGATGCCCACTGTGTCACGACCGAACGAACTTCAGGTCAGAACTTTACTCTCAATGCGCATGCCTCAGTGCCTTGGCTTCGGTGAATGGGGGCGCCGCAGCTGACGTCTGCGAGTGCTGCTGCTGCGAGCCACCTGAGCGCTGGTGGCGCTGGATAAAGCACCAGCCGTTGGGGCCCTCGCCGTCGCTGACGGTCGTGCGTGTGCTGGCGCCGGAGGGAGTTGCGGGTTAGATGTGATCAAGCATAACCATCTGAAGACGGTGAATATTACATTCGCAAGCACAAGGCAAGGGGAGGAAGGCAAGTACATGGATTTCTCCACCTAGGTGCTCTCAGTTGATTGTGCGCGACATTATATAGCTTGAACATGGGAAAGAGACAAAAACCGTCACTCTAGCCCTTCTCAAACCATCGCAGGCCAAAAGCGCGATGCGACGACTGCGAACGAGATCGTAGCAGACATCACCCGTGTGCAGCGACCCAAGAGCGAAAATCCTGAGGCGAGAGCGTAACCTCATTCTGACTTTTGGTATCCTGATGATTCCATCATCATCGAGCTGCTAACCGCTTACTTCTGTGCGTGGTGTATTGCAGGAAACACAGGCGAAGATCCCCCGATGCTCGTGTTGGCTTGCGTTCTGCGCGCTGCGCACGCGTTGTCGTTCGACGTGTTGTGCAACGCAAGTGGGCTGTGCGAATCTTCGAGCGCATGTGGCCCGCAACGCGAGTTATGAGCTGCTGCGGATGCCTGTGCTCGAGCAGAGCATCGCGGTCGTGGACGTGGACGCCCTTCCTCACACAGACCAGCTACGCTTGCTGCGTGCACGCGAGCAGCTTTGCGTTTTCTGGGTAGAAAGGCGCCGATCGGGTTTCCTTGTCTGCCAGAGAGTGAGGATCGCATGCATTCCCGCTGGGCCGAGTTGGCGCATGCGAGCGGTATGTTCGCGAAGAGGATGATCGATCCTTCGATGGGTCTGCAAGACCTCGTTGACATGTAGTGTGATGATGAGGAGTTCTGAGGAAAGTGCGTGGAGGTGATGGTGGAGTAGGCGGAATTCAGGAGGAAGCTGTGAGTTGACTTGGATGCTTGGCTGGAGCTGGCCACTGAGTAGGAGTGGGATTACTGGAGAGGTGCTTAGGGCCTACCGACTCGTACAAATCATGACCTACGTTCTGAATCTATTTTCTTAGCCGCAGTATATCGAACGCAGCCGACATAAATGCTGCGTAACGCCCCTGCGAGGCTGGCACTTGCCTGCTGCAATGGTCGCGACGTCGGTTGTGGTGCATGAGGTGATATGCACGACAACGGAGAGGCAGCACAAATTCATAAGGACTCTAATGAACGTCCGCCCCACCTCGTGGGCTAACCACCCCTTCTCTCCCGTATTCTAGAAGGTCTAGATGCACAGAGTGTCGTATGGGTGGAGGTGACTCGGATGTACCATTCCCATAGCCCCTCCAGGTCTACGTTACATTTTCTCACGAAAACAACACCTGCGTTCCGTGCATAGAGTGCGTGAAGTTGAGTTGTGGCCTCAAGTGCGGTCACGAGCGGGCCTTATTATATGCGTTCGGGATTTGCCAGGTGCCCGGTGCTTCCACGAACGCAAAATCCATTCATACCCATCTATCTTATTCTCCTAATCCCGCAGGTCGTATTTCCACCAAATACTTACGACTAGACTCAATTAACAAAAAACAATTCCGTAATTTCCCCCTCATGTCAACACAAGAGGGTTCGCCATCGGGGGCAGAAGGGACCATCCATGGTTTCGCGCAGGCATTCTCCATGATCATTGTCTCCGAGATTGGCGACAAGACCTTCCTCATTGCTGCCATTTTGGCAATGCGACACCCACGACTCGTCGTCTTCGCGGGTGCGTTTGGCTCGCTGGTGGTCATGTCCATCCTTTCCGCAGCGATGGGCCACGTCCTCCCAACGCTAATCCCGAAGCGCTGGACCCAGCTCGCGGCCGGCGTGCTCTTTCTCATCTTTGGGGCCAAGTTATTCCTTGAAGGAAAGGACATGCCCAGCGGTAACGAAAAGGTCCTCGAGGAGATGCGAGAAGCAGAGGAGGAAATAAATGGAGATGCCGCCGAACACGATGGCACCGGGCGAGTGTCAGCCAACGGCGACGTGATTCCACTCGAGGAGATCGAGGCGGGTGGTCCAGCAGCAGGGAATGTCCAGGCACGAGAAGACAAACCAATGTCGCCTTCTCCCCTGAACCGTGTCCTCGAAGGCTCCCGAAACCTATGCAGTTTCCTCCTCGGGCCAGTTTTCGTTCAGGCGTTTGTGCTCACCTTCTTGGGCGAGTGGGGCGACCGGAGTCAAATTGCCACGATTATGCTGGCTGCTGCCCACGTACGAGAGACACGTTCATCTTGCGCGGCCCACCTTTGGCTAACTGTTATTGGCAGAACGTATACATTGTTGCGTTTGGAACGATCGTCGGGCACACGTTTTGCACCGCACTCGCTGTCACCGCCGGCCGCTATATTTCCACAAAAGTCTCGGCAAAGCATGGTGCGCATCCCTTCTGCCCTCCGCCAAGTGTCACACAGAACTTAACCAGTCCTTCCTCAGTTACCTTAGGCGGAGCAGTGTTATTCCTCTGCTTTGGCCTCATCTATCTCTACGAGGCCAGCCAAACAGCAGTCGACTTTGACCCACATGAGCACATACTCAGAGACTAGAGGATGCATAATTTATATTTACGTCGTCTCATCACTTATGTCGGGATCGGACTTGGACTTACACCGACTCTAACTCTCGGCCGATCGTAGGGACGGGTCTTGGGTCCGCTTTACAGTAATTTCATTATTACAACGCTCGGGAGCAACCATGACGTCGACCGCGTTCCGTTGGGCTCAGATGATGCCAATAACTTTGTACAGCTGGCTACTTGGAAATAAAGAGGCAACGTCTTAGTCTTGTTACTTTATCCGAACATCCCCCATTCGAAAACCATGGCCGAATACGACGCAAACTACAATCGCAAACCCTGCTTTCGCTGGTAAGGACAATGCCGAATATTACATTACTGGCTTCGAAAGAGGCGGACGCCTCACTCGAGACTGTAGCTCGTGAAGAACTTGATGCGGCCAAAACCGATTCCCATGAGCGTCCATGAAAGTGTGCGTTGATTAGTCGAGGAAGCCTCCGAAATCGATTCTAACAATGCAGAACAGTTGTGGTTGATTCTTTCTTGAGCTATGTCCGCCGAGACGAGCGCAGCATCAGTGTGGGCACCGAGGGAAGGAAGGTAGATACGTATAAGTAGGAGCGTGAGGTGTGCTGCGCAGAAGTGTGAGGCGGACTGCGCAGACTCGGAAGCATGGGGTGGACTAAAGCTGTTGTTGTCGGCAATTTCCGGTTAACACCATAGCACAATTCGACAGATGGCCTCAGGTCCATAGTTAATCTGTTCGTCCTTCTTTTGCTTCCTTTCACGACAACGCGACACCCCCGCTTTTCTCGGGACACCAGGGCAGGTCGGGCATGGCGAGCGTGCAACCTGTCCAAGCTGTTGCCGAGCGCCCAGACATTCACAAATCCTGCAAAGCGCTCGAGGTCGTCGTTAACCTCTTGGATGATTACAGCGAAGCCGCCCGTGCGATAGTAACTTTGAACAAGAAGCTTTCTAAGGCCTTGAGGGACGTTGCCACTGTGAAACCAACCGGAGACATTCCCGGTATGTTCGTATCAAGTCTATAATGTGCCGTAAATTGAATCTCGTGTTTGAGGCAATGCGTTCAACTCCAGCGCCAATATCTTCGACGTGCTTTCAGACGTAGATGCCAAATTCTCAAAGTTCGTGGACAAGGAGTGCGACGTCATCAGTGCAGAAGTGAAGAAATGGTTCAAGAAGCTTGCGGTCCGTCTTGAAATGCATGCTCGTTTTTTGAACTGATGTCAGTGTTCCCCAGAAAGAAGAGAAAGTACACGACGACAAGATAGCCAATGCCAATGTGAAGATCAAACAGGCAGGTGCGTCTATGTATCCCTGGTATGGTCGTTCGTCCTGGTCGTTCGTGCTAACGCTTGTTTTAGGCCAGTCATACGAAAAGAAAGCCAAGAAAAATGCTGTCGATGCTCCAGAAGAACACAACCGCTATGTCAACCTACTGAATACCCTGGGTCCCGAGATATCCCAAATTAAGTAGTGCGTACGAGTGTGCACCACTTTATCTCTCGGGGTAACTGATCCCGTCTAGCAACCACACCCTCTCCGTCAGTCAGAGGAACGCTGCTGTGACATTCCAGGTCGCAGCGACACTGTCTCGGGTTGCCGAAGCAGAATGGCTGCGTTCCGGTGAATGCATCCGACGGTTTTCTCCACTCATTGGACAACTCGGGGAATGGAAAGCCTTCTGTGAAGGCGGGTGGACTGGCCCTATCCCTGGAGACTTTCCGAGTGTAGATCCGCCACATCCCCCACGAGAAATGCAAGACGCTGTTCCCAACGATGCGGAGCTCGGTTGGTCCTCAGGCACTTACATAACTGGTCGCTAATTCTTGTGGATATGTAGGCGTATCCCCTGCCTCTCCGCGGCCCATACAAGGATCTGGTACTTTGAGGGCCATGTCCTTAAAGCCTCCTCCCACTGTTTATGACGATGGCAGCGTTCGCTCGATTGCTTCTCTTGGTTCTTTCCCAGAGCCCCCAAACCATTTCCCGATTCCCCCCCTGACCGGTAGCTTCTCGTCTAACTCGGCGACCAGCTCTCCAACCATCCTGCACAACATCCCGCATAGTGATGGAGCGATGCAAATTCGGACGTCCTCAGATGTGTCTGGGTCCAGCTCGGATCCACCTTCTATCTTACCCCGAGTTACAGAATCCCCACTGGAAGAAATCGCGCCAACGCCGGTTCTGACAGATAGAGCGTTACCTCCCGACTCATCCCAGGACCACCTTGCGATCCCTCTGCATATACCAGCCCAGAACGTAAAGAGCGCGAATTCTACTGTCACAGAGGGACCTGGGGCGATTACTGAAAATAATGATAACGCACAATCGCTTCCAGCCCCAAATACAACACAGCTGCGAGACTCGCCCCCAGCTTCTGTGCCACCGACGCCAACTCTTTTACCCGGTACCCAATCGCGTCAGCAACATGACCCTGCTCCTTCCATCGATTCGCGCTCGAATTCGGTGACTGGATTCAGTAACTCGTTCAGGAGAGGGGATTACCTAGACGACCGAGAGTTTGGTGTGGACGATTCTATAGAAACGACACCATTGAAGGCGAAGACCTTAGATTCCTCACAAAGTCGTGTCGATAGAAGCGACACTTCAAGGAGCAATGGGAATATGGTTGCTGCGATTCGCGACAGATACACTCGCGCTGTGAGTTAATATTTCTAATGCACAGGTTGTCACTCATATTTTTCAGACTGGGCCATCATCACCACCGCCTCGAGATATTCCTCGACTTCCGCTCAGCGTTGCGACCATTGCGACAAAGTATCAATCCGAGAATAATAACGAACCTACGGTTTCGGCTGGACGGCAGACACGGTCCCCCACCAATGACCTTCCACAACGTTCTCGTGATCCAGGGCCCAGTTCGCCTCATCCGCAGCAACCGCAGCAGTTCCCATTAGTTACGCCTGGTCGAACAGAAACTCTGACGGACGATCTAGAACGTAGACGCCAGCGCATCGAGGAGCTGGAAGAACTCGAGCGTCGCGAAAACGCTCTAGAGTTGCGAGCGCGTGAGCGCGAGTTCACTGCGCGCCAACGCGAGCGAGCGGTGACGCTGCGCAGTGGTGCGCTCGATGGCTATGCGAGCGATGCCTCTCGGTCCAGCAAGTCTCCGTTTGCCCACAGACACCGGTCTCAGGCGTCGTTACAAAGCCAGCCGCACACCCCCACACTTTCATCTAACTATTCATACAGCACGACAAGTCTTCTGCCACCCGGACCCTCTGGTCCCGCCATGCAGCGAGTGACGAAGGACGGACATCGCCCAGATTGTCAATGTCCTGCGTGCACGGTCGCGCGATATTCAGAGAAGCCCCTTACTGCACAACCACGCCCACAGGGACGGGAGAAATCCAAGGGAGGGTGGATGCGCCGACTAAGCATGCCGGTCGTGGGTAACGCTTTCTCGTCCGAGTCGAAGAAGTTGGCGACTATCGCTGGGAAGGGCGTCAACACTACAGCACTAGGCTCGCTCGGCGACGCACACTTGAGCGCCGTGAGTCTTGGCAGACGATAACACGGCATGCGCGTCTTTCTTTCTTAACCTCGACTTTGTATGGACGCTTTTTTATTTTGTGTTTGTTGTTTTTAATATCGACTGATTCCTGAAAAGGGAACCGTCGCTCTTATGTTTTCTGATCGCAGTCACGTTGTACCGCCTACAAGACAGATATGTGTAGTACTGTAAATACCCCAACAATGATTTCTTCATGATGATGGGTTTGTGCGCCTGCAGAATAGGAATTCTCAGAAACTGTGGGGAAAAAAGGTCCGCAGTCTATCCGCAGTCAATCTGCTATCTTGACGGCGATAGGCCGCCCAGTAGACCTGGGGATCATTGGGTCATCCGACTTGAGGTCGTTTGTAAATTCGTGCGGACAACGGCGTGATCCTCGGTCCTAGTCTAATTTATGGGGCAGGGTATGAGCCTGCCCATCCCGTGATCACCTATCTGCGGGCTTTGAACTAATTAGGTCGGCGCTTTCATGAACTGGAAGAGGTATATATACCTGACTGCACCCTCGTTACTCCCTTGGTGGCTCTTTGTGGGCCAACCCACTGGCCTGTTCGATCAGGTTCCGGTTCATGCCAAAGCCGACTCACCGCCAACCGCCCGTAGCCTTACGCGACTGAATCCAGTCGCCATGAATAGGCTATCGTGTCGCAACCGGGGTGTAGATCGGTGTGTAGCTCGAGCCCGCTATCTGATCGCCTTGTCTATCGTCGTCGTCGTTTCAGTTGCAGATGGTGTCCGGACCATTTCCCGCTGGGTGATCGTAGAGGACCTGTCGGTGACTCCACCATGTGAGAGTGTGAGCTAGTTGTTCCGTCTTTTGTCTGATCCCTTTGTCTCATTCTGTAGCGCTGGGAGGTCGGACATGGCTTTTCAAATTAAATATCCCAGGTCATCAACTCCGACAGCATCGGTCGCCCCACGGGCACCTGCCAACCACATGCCATCGTTGTTTGTTAACCATAACTCAGATCGTATCCATCACTCGTCGACGCGTTGTAGAAGGGGTGCATCGTTGCGCCTTCGCGGGCTGCATCTTTGTGCCACCTAATTGGGCTGCATTCTTTGTGTTCTGACATATCGTTTGCGCCAGCTGGCTGCATCTTTGTGCTTGGCTTCTCGTTGCGACAAGGCTGCACTTTGGCTCACAGCATATTGATGCGCCAGGATTACGATGAACGCTGGTGTCCCAGAGCGACTCTCCCGGTTGAGGAGAAGGTCGTGCTGTGACTACGGCAATTAGGGCATAGTCCCAGTGGTCGCTGTGTCCATGTGGAAGCCCGCATAGCCATGGTGACTTTTTATCAAATCAATTACCCCAGTTCATTCGTGCTCGACACTGCTGTTTGTACCATCGGCACCGTTTATAGCACCACATTTTCTATTCATATTCAAATCCCTCCAGAAACACCCGTTCTCGACCCTGTGGGAAGAGTCTGAGGTTCATCCAGTAGAAAACATCGAAAACCCCGATTCTGAAATAATCCCTTCGGGAAGTACTCTCGTCGTGGATGGTGGCTGAGCGCTATTCAGCGCTGTAGCATTGGTACTTGCTCAAATGAGCAAATTTTCAAATCAATTACCCCAGGTCATACGTCGTCGTTAGTTGTAGTCGTAGGCGATGCGCAGTTCGGTCAAATATAGCTGCGCGTGTCTTTTGTGTTAACTTCTGATCGAATGAATTAGCTGAGGGATTC
Source organism: Lactarius quietus (assembly GCA_015025155.1). NCBI lineage: Eukaryota > Fungi > Basidiomycota > Agaricomycetes > Russulales > Russulaceae > Lactarius > Lactarius quietus. Next base: position 860,357 of record WITN01000002.1, on the reverse strand, counting down.
TGTGCCTCAGGTCACTTTCAGGGTTGACGCAAGGGTATGTTGTGAATAATTTGGCCGCGATGCAACTTCTACGAAGGAGGGCTGTCGTATCCCATCAGAAACAGAGTTTAGAGTAATTCATTGACCGCCTTCCGTTACGCATATCGATCGCGGCGACGTGCAACCGAGGGGCCATACACTTCGAACTTGTGTGACGATCTGGCATTCCACACTTCGACCATCCACCGTTGTCGAAAAGGGAAAAATGGTTGGCCAAGTCCTGGGTCCCGCTATAGGGGCGTGATGGCGCGCAGCTCAGCGCAGCAAATGACATTCTGATTCTGATGGATTGTCGAAAACGCTCGGAACGCTCGGTTTTGAGTTTGCACTCTTTCCCACCGAGCCCCACCACTGGCATTATGACCGCAGCCGCAGCCTTGCTATCTATCTATCTAATACAATATACACATTTGGAGCGCGAGTTGTGTGTGCGTCGTCGGGGCGTATCCATTTTGTTCCACCTACCTCGTGGGCGGTAAAATACTCCACAACCTCCCTGTCGTTCCTCACACTCAACCGCCGGCCTTCCAGTAGGCGATGTCACCGTCAACCACTGCGCAGGGTATTCGTTATATCAATCACAACAAAAAGGAGGACACGTACTCTCATACGGCTTGCCCTGCTGCCTGAGCTTACCGGCCGCTTTGACGGCCGATTCGCTTCCATGTTCGTGCAGATCCGTGTAGCTCATTATTTCGCCACAAATGAACTTGTTCTCAAAGTCGGAGTGGATGACGCCGGCCGCCTGTGGCGCCTTCGTACCCTTGCGGATGGTCCACGCACGCACTTCATCGGGTCCGCAGGTGAAATACCGGATCAGCTGAGCGTCAAGGTTCAGGTGTGTGCGCGCGGCGCGTTCTGAGGTGTGAAGGCGAACTTACGTCGAGAGAAGTGTATCCTGCTTGGGTGATCTTGCCCAGCGCACTGGTGGCGCCTACGTTCTTCTCCTCTTCGGCCTTCTCTTCGGCCGGTAAAGGCGCGAGGCGCTCCTCGAGGGCAACAGAGAAGGGAATGAGCGGATCACCAGGGTTATGAGCATCGATCCACGCTTTGATGCGGGGGAGCCTGGGGGAAGTATGTATGAGCTGCTGCGGCGAAGACAGGAGCGATCTGGTGCAACCATTTGTTTTTCTTACGGACATAGTCCTTCTCGGATAGATTGACCAGGTATGTAACGGGTTTTGCCGTGAGTAGCGAAAGGCCGTTGACGACGTCGATCTATGTATCACGGTCAACCTTCCAAGTCACCGTGAAACGCGAATGAAGAAATCGGGGAGTGTTCAGGAGGAATGTTTTATCTCAAAGGCATGCTGGGGCGTTACTCCCGCCTCGATGAGCTGGGTTTGATCGAGCCTTGAGCTCTTTATCATCAAAGCGACGATTGTGCATGGAAGCAGAGGAAGCGAGAGGGCTTGCCTCCTTGTTGGACCAATCGCATTTCCGGACATCCTTCGAGTCCCCACTCAGGGACTTGAGTACCTTTTCGACCGTGGACTGTGTGTGTACAAGTACATTAGTCGCGTGTATGCACGCGAATTGACGGTGCACTTACGATTTCCTCCTTTTTCGCTTTGTCCGCAAGCGAGTTGCTGCCGAGACTCCGGCCGGTCTTCTTGAGGTTGTCTAACTGCTTCTGAACCCACTCGATGTCTTTGAGACGCAGTTCGTTTTGGATGATTTCCATGTCGCGGATAGGATCAACGTCTCCCTCGACGTGGATCACTTCTGCATCGTCGAAGGCGCGGACGACTTGGAAGATGCCATCGACGGCACGTACGTGGGAGAGAAACGCGTTTCCGAGACCTGCACCAGTCGACGCGCCCTTGATTCAATAAGTCCGCCTGTCTTGATGACGTTGAGTAACGAGATGACTCACAGCGGTGAGCCCAGCGATGTCGATGCAGGTCAGGTGTGCGGGAACGCGGGAGGCGGGTTTGTAGAGCTCGCAGAGCCAGTCGAATCGCGTATCGGGGACAGGTATACGGGCTTCCTATAGCATACATCTCAACTGTTGACCGAGAGGAGAAAAGCGAGCCGCCGTACCTCTGGATCAATGGTCGCGTAGGGAAAATTAGCTGCCTTTCCGAGATCTACGAGGGGAAAAAAAAATGAGTCAACGCTTTGAACCGTTGGGAGACGTTGCGAGCATGCCTGTCTGGGAGAGGACATTGAAGAAAGACGATTTCCCGACATTTGGAAGTCCTGGCCGGGAAGTTAGATGTGCTCGTTTAAGAGAAATGAAGACACGCACCGACAATACCAATCTTGAGGTTATTGCTGGGACGGCCCAGGAGGACTTTCTTCTCTTGCACTGGTGCCTTTTTAGGCGGCATCCTTTTTTTCACAGAGCCGAGGGCTGTAGAAGAGACAGAGAACGATCGACAAGAGAGAGAAAGAACGGCTGAGAGTGCCCATCGATCTCTCATTTCCAAAAACGACGGGTGGAGCGATACTGCCTCGGTCCGTGCACTCCCACCCACGCTCTCCTGTGGCCACACTCCTTCCGCGATGAAGGCCCTCAAAGCTGTCGCATTCTTCTTCTCACTCTCTTCCTTTGTCCTCGGCCAACAGCTCATTACTACCACAAATCAGTAAGCCACTGCCATCTGCTCCTCTTTATAATTTTCACTTAGTCCTATCTACTTAGAGCGGGAGTGTCTATCGTCGAGCAAGTTACCACTAATGCGTTCGGCCAACCCCTAACACAAATACTGTGGGTTCTCCGATGATTTCTCCTGGTATACTTCTCATCGCGTGCTTTCCAGGCAAACTCTGGGACAGGGGACAACATCTCTGCCCACGACCACTTCTCCCTCCACCTCCCCTACTTCTCTCACGACCACAACCCCGACTACGACCGCCACTGGTGTCACCACCACCACCACAAAAATCAATCAAGGACCGGTCGGGCAACCTGCTTCGACGCCTGAAACCCCAGGCGGACCGACGCCGTTCACATACACGACCACGAATGCAGGTGGTGAATACATAACCGTGGTTGCGACATTCACCCCCACCTTCTCGACGGTAACAACTACACCCACGGGTAGTGGTACTGTCCTCCAGTACAGCGAATGGCTCAGCCAGATCGGAACCAATACGGGCGATCTCAACAAGCCCGTTGCCTCTCAGGTGTCGAACCATGGATTGCGGGCTGGTGCTAATAATAGGCTACTATCAGGCGTCGTACTAGCTACTGTACTCGCGGGAGTTGTCGGTGGATGGGTATTGGTAGCATAAGGACACTATTCATCGGACAATATGTTTTGTTTTATTTATAGACTGTACCTCGGACCGACTGTTACCGGAAGTGGAACTGATTGAGAAAGAACGGTGGATGAACGTGTGCTATCGCCATGTCCAGCACGCTGCCCCCCTCCCGAATCACACCAGCGATACCCGCCGTCGTCATCCTCGTCGATTCCAGCTTCACTCTCGCTAGAGAATGGCGCCGCATCCTCATGGACTACTGCGTTCATCTCTTCGCACGCCTCGCCGAAGGTCATCCCGCATCCCCGGTACCGTCTTGTTTACTACGCCGCTTTTCAGCCCATCCTCACTCCCTCGCAGCAACTCCGTCTCGGCTTCGTCACTTATGGCCTATCCGATTGTGGCGGCGATCCTGTCCTCGTCAATCGCTTCTTTGCTGTAAACGTTCACAATGACCTGAAGGACGCAGGTGGTCTCGCAATAGGCAGCACCAATACTGGAGGTTCCTTGGGCATGGCCGCTCTCGATGGATACGCAGCTGCAATCGAGGTACTTATTCTTCGTGATCTTCCGCACATACTGCAACACCCTGAGCGCCGCTAGATGTTCGACACCCTTAAGAGTGGTGCCAATCAGAAACCTTTACGCCCTCTCTCTTTGAACGAGTCCAGGGACAGGCCCAAAGAAGTGTTTTCTTATCACCTTTGGCACTTCGCGGCTGGTCAACCTGACGATGCCAAGCACCCACGTTGGAACCGCTCACCAGCCCTTGACAGTCTCACATGGAAGACCGTCCCCACTGAATTAAAGAAGGTCAGTGCGCTACCATCATCGTACAACTCTTTGCGGACTTTGTCCTCGTTGACAGCGCGAAATTAACTGTTCGATGTTACTTGTCTCTCCCTCTCCCAAATTTTCACAACTCTTTTCTGACGTGAGTCTCTTCTTCTCAACGTCCTGTCATGTCCTCATACCGTCTAACAGATTTCGGATGCACGCCTCGCACCGTGGTTCCCCACCCGTCCCAGTCACACAATCCTACTATCCGGTTTCGCTCCATCACCTAAGCCCAGAGGTACTGCCTGCCCTGATCCGTGTTCCTTTGTCTATAAAAGACTCACAGCCCCGTCTCAGCTGCCGTACCATCCACCATCCCTGCAAAGCGTCCTGCTGCAGACTCCCCTGCTGAGCAGCGTTCACCCGGTCCTAAGATTTCAAAACCTTCATCACAGACTGCATCACCTTCCTTGGCACCGGCCAAAAAGCCGCTCCCACAGTCTAGTCCATTGATAGCTTCCGCGACTGCCCCATCAGCGCCACCTTCGTCATCAGCTACTTCTCCAGCTGTCCCCCCATCAACAGCACCAAATTCTTCACCACCAAAGCCATCTGCCCGCGAACCCTCTGACGCGTCTATTATCGACCTCACTCAACCTACAACAGAAGTCGTACCCGCGACGATGCAACCAGGCCGCGCTCCACCGCCTCAGGCAAACCCATTACAACCTGCGCCACCGACACAGCCTCAGCCACCGCCCACGCCGCAATCGCAAGGGCAGTCGTCAATGCAACCTCAGCCCCAACCTTCTTCGTTTGCTCTGAATCTGAAGCCACCAGCGAGTGCCGATCCCATGGAAATGTTGACTAAACTCAAGCAAGTAGAAATGCGCATAAATGAGCTCCGTAGCAAACAGGCGGAAGCCGCACAAGCTGGCCGCACCGACGAAGCGAACAAGCTCTTGCAAGTACTCTCTCAGCATATCGCTGCATACAAGAAGGGCCGTGAGTTCGTGATGAAGATGTTGGAGGCGAAGAGAGCTGCGGCAGCAGGACAGGGACAGGGACAGGGACCGTCGCAACCTAATCACGATCCCACCTCAACTGCAGGTACAACCCAGCACTCTACGCCTACGCTGGCCGCCACGCCACAGCCCCAGCTGACTCCGAATGCAAATTCGCGCTCCACACCGCGACTCGCGACACCACTCATGGCGGCCAACCCGAACCCTATGCCGGCGATGAAACCATCTCCTTCTCACGTTCCCACGAACTCGAACGTTGGCGTAGGGTCCGGCTCTGCTGCAAATGCGAATGCGGCACTTCTTCAGGCGTTCAATCCTGCCGCGACGCAGATTCCGACACAGTCTGGGCTAGGTGGTCTGTCTGGACCTGACCCCCTTAGTCTCACGACAATGCCACAGCACGGACTTCCCCATAACAACAATCTCGGACAGCAGCAGTTGGTGCCTGTAGGCCTCGCGGCGCAGATGAGGAAACTTGTCGAGCAGCGTGGACCCCCGCAGAACACGCAACCGCTCCTTCCCGCTGGAAACGGTGCGGGGACCAACGGGGGCACGGGTGCCCCGGTGCAACCCGCAACGGCGGGTGGTGGGTTCTCAAGGGACGTTCAGTGGGCAGGGACTTTCGTGTGGCAGGGCACAGATCCGGCCCGCAATGAGAAGAAAGAGGTGCGGGCGCAGATTGTAGCAACTGCATCATCGGGAAACCCGTGCGCCAATCTCTCACTCGTCGAAACTTTCGGATAAGTAACTCACACGAAAAAATACCACAGAATGGCGTCAACATGGCCAAAGGTCCTATCCCTTTCGCCAGCTGGGCCCGCGGTCCCAATGAACGAACTCCAGGATTGGATGAAGAGGACACAGCCTGTGGTCATGCGGGTTCAGGCCGCGCCTGGGACAGACGACCATAGCTTTGGGCAACTGGTCAAGTTGCTCAGGGAGAGGAGCTTCGTAAGTCCGTCGGCATTTCAACTCAAGCCATCCTCTCACACTTTGAGATAGTACGCGATTACGGGATGGGAGATCCCAGGCTCGGGCCGGACCACGATGAACCTTCTCATCGCGCCATTTGCGCAGGGCCTGCTCGGTGCTGCGTTTCCCGTCTCTGGCATGCCAGAGATGCCGAAACCCCGGGCGGCGCCGCAACAGCAGGGTCCGCTGGACCCCACCACGATGCGCCTGGACCCCGCGGTGCGCCAGGCGATCTTCGGCTTGCTACCGCCGCAACTTCGCAGTTTTCCCGAGCCCCAGCTTAGCCTCATAATCAACCAGGTATTTATTCGCCAGCAACAACGTAACCAACAGGCGCAACAACAACAACAACAGGCGCAACAGCAGCAGCAGCAGACTCAGCAACAGCAACAGCAGCAGCAGCAGCCAGACCGCTTCCCGCAGCAAAACCCAGGAGTCAACATGGCCTCCAACAACAACAACAACAGCTCTATGTTCGGGAATCTGGCGCTCAAGCAGGGAGAACTCAACCCGTTCGTGCCCGGGAGTCAAGCGAACGCAATCGCGAGTGGACTGATGAGCCAACCGACGACATCGCTAGAACAGTTGCAACAGCGACATCAACAGCAGCAGGCGCAGGCGCAACAGGCACAGCAGCAGCAGGTGCAGCAACAGCAACAGCAGCAAGCGCAGCAGAATCAACACCGCGCCATGCTAGATATGCAGCGTGTGCTAAGTGGCGGCCTTGGCGCTGGCGTCGGCGGTGGCCTAGGCGGCGGGCTCATGAATACGGGCGCAGGTGGCGGTGCGCTCGGCATGTCTGGTGGATTGGGCGCACATGGGGCCGCGTTTGGAAATGGCGGGAATGGGAACGGGATGGCCGGTGCTGGCATCGGTCTGGGCCTCAGCGGCGCCGGCTTTGGCCCGTTAGGCGGAGCCACGGGAATGGATGGCGCTGGAGGGGAGGTGGTGCTGGCGAGGTTAACGGGATAGGCGCGAGTGCGGTGACGATGGACATGCTCCAGTCGTTCTTACATCGGAGTGGGGAGGGCGGCCAGGGCTAATGGCGAGTCCCTTTCGACCGAGCTCATGTACTCTTTCTTATACCGTCACGCTCCGGACCACGTAACTTATTGGCAATCTCTCTCTGTCCGTCTGCTGTGTAAATATAAATCTTCTTCTCAAAAAACGGGGGTGATGTATGTAATAAGTACGCTGGTGAGCGCATGGTATGCAGGCCAGGGCTAAAAATACAGGATGTTCGTCTTAATATTCCTTTTGATCCGTGCGTCGTCGCTCCTCAGTGCGAGGGCAAGGAGAAGTTGCCCTCAGTACCCTGTATCTTCTCATGGTCGGCAATGTTGGCCTGTGACTCGTAGACAGTAATGATAGGTTCCTGCTTTCGCTAGAGACGAGAAAATGTCAATTTCAGATCCACGCGGAGCGCGGGATCGATAAGGCCTCACCTCGCTCCACTGGCCAAGGAACCCAACGTAATATATCCGAGTGGTCTCGGCGCCTTGAGACGCAGGGAAGAACAGAGTGACGGAAGACACGTTGGAGAACTTCGCAGGCCTGCGAGACAACGTTTGTCAGGGGGACGTAAAGCTTCGAGGTCGTTCAGCTTACTTGACCGCATACTCCCCCACTTCGCGTCCTACGGCAACGTCGAGCTGCTGCAGGGGTTCCTTATCCGCATCATCAAAATCGAAATTGTCCACGTTCGCAAACTGCGGGATGTCGTTGAGTTAGGGCACAACAAAAAAAACACGCATACGAGTGCCACTTTGGCGGGCGTTTGATCTCCTGGACCGGATTTGAGCAGGAGCGAGCGTAGCTTCACGGATCCGGTAAAAGGGACGCGAATGATGCTGTTCGCGCGTCGTGCATGAGTGAGCGTCATTACCGATATAGAGGCGGCCAAGGAGACTCGGTACCAACAGCTGATCGTCTGCGTCCGACTCGATGTACTACGCGTCGGGCGACATTGTCACGTACGTATATTTCGCGCGTAAGGTGATGACTCACCACTTGCTCGTCCATGCGCTCGTCCCAGGGTTTGATCACTTCTGAGCCACCGTGGACAGAGTTGAGCGCGACGACGTTGTCGCGGTCTATGTGCGCAAAAAGATTATCGGAGGGACCACTGTTGGTTGTAGGGCTGTGAGCGTGGTCGCCATCGTGTGCGTGTTCACCGCAGTTATCACCGTGGTCATCGTGGTGTGGCATGATTGAACTGAACTTTGGGTTGGACATCGACGCCACCCCACAAAACTCCACAAATTATAGTACGCATCACGTGACGCGTGACAGAAGACCTAATCCAGTAAGAAAGCGCTCACACATCATCTTTGTCTTTCACTTCGACCAAGTGGTGAGTAGCTTCATTCTTTGAGCTTTGTATAGAGGATGCATTACTCGTAATTTGCGTTCGATGGCCGTCAGCCTCACACCAAAGGGGCACAAACGCCTATGTGCCCTGGGGATGACGGTATGAGACAATTTACTACAGTTCTGACTTTCATCTTTTACGCTTATGATCTGTTGCCATGGCTGAACTTTTTTTTTTAGATCATGATAATTTACTTGCGAAAAACGCGTAAATAGAAGTCTCAGAAGCACAACATGACGACTTCGGTGTCGCTGATATCAAAACCCTGGCTCACGTTGATGGTTTCTGTGTAAAGAGTCCCAGCGACTCTCCCATCTGCAGTCTCGTACGTCTGTCCTGCCCAAGTTATGCCCTCTGTAGCATTCGCTGTTCTATGTAACGCAAATAATAATCATGAGTATATCCCAACGGCGGTCAAACAATGGCATCTTACGGGACTGAAAGTCGCTTGACGGTGACGGTATACGATTGCTGCCCATACCCCGAGAACTCTAGGTCGACGTGCACAGAACCGCGCATACCAGATGTGAACGCGTTGAGGTTGATGAACACCGCGCGAGCAAGTACGCTCCCTTCGAAGAACGCGTAACCAGACACCTGCGTTTCACTCACGTCCAGCTCAGTCACGCATGTGGAACCCGATGACCCATAGCTTCTGCGGCGATAATAGCTGCATAATAAGGGGGCTGTATATGCGGCGGAAGCGGCTGTGGAAGTGGCGAACCGTCCAAAATGAACGGGTCAGCGTCACGGGTTGAACCTGCTCCGTCCGAGTTTAAATATTACAAATCGGAAGGGGTGTGCACCGACCGCACAAAATTGTATCTGAAGCCGATGCCATTGTGGAAATATACCCTCGTCATGCCGAGCTGGCCCGCAAACAGCACGTAATCGAGGGCCCACAGCGCCGCGCCCGCCGTGTTGCTCACGTTCGGAGCACCGTGGCACGATATGCTGTTCGTTTCCCCAAGCACGTATGTCAGGCCTTTTTGCTGTACAGCAGCGATGTCCGGCGAAAATTGAGTGAGGTTGCTTCTGATGAACGACTTGGACATGAGATCCTGCAAGACGCCGGGCGTTCCGCTGCAAAACGTGCTGCTGTAGTGGTGCTGCGAGATCCTGCGACAGAGTTATATGGATCAGGAAGAGGAGACAGAAGGATCAGGATCCACGACAGATTGATCTGACAGCCCGCAGGGGACGAAAGGATGCCGTTTTGAAATATCGACTCTGGCGAGAACCCGGTAGTCGTGTGCGAAGATTCTGCAAAGGCCGCTCCCTGCAGCGGGGTCTCCATCCCGAGAATCTGTTGGTGGATGCCGTGATGTTTTCCGCGAACTCAGTCCATCTGTGTTATATTTCACGCGCACAGGAAACGAAGGGTCATATGGTGAGTCTTTCATTTCTTCCCGACGGAAAAACCTACTGCGAGACGTATTGCTGGACGTTGAAGGAGCTGTTTCGATCCCCATGGGATATGTACAGGTCGGCTTCGTTTCCTATCTCGATCGCCTCTAGTATGACGTCCGAATCTTTGAAGGATTGCGAGGCAAACGCGCAGGCGATGGCGGTCGCTTCGAGACTCGCAGCCGTGAGGTTAAGTTGACCAAAATTGACTCCCCAGGTGACTGCGGTTCCTGCACACAAGACAATACCAAATGAGCGCTGCAATTAACCGATCTCCCGAGTAACTGTTACCTGAGGGAAGGGAAGATGCCAGCCGGTAGAAATTATCCCCGACGACGTCCGCACTCGCTTCGGGATAGGGTACGTTAACTGTGGATCAGGAAATTCACTATCTGAGAACTGGGTCGACGTAAATGAGAACCGGGCGAACGGTACTCGCATCTGACCCGAAGACTTGCCTGCACTGATGAGTCAAAATTTGTGCGATCCTCCGAGTTGCCCCCAATCCTGACCCTCGGGGGTCTCCCGTAAGTCCGTTCAAGTTGTCCAACGTGTTGAAGAAGAACGAGTTCCCGGCGCCATCCCCAACCCAGTCGGCCCACCTATCCTGTTCGAGAGAAAATGAGACAAGAGAGCTCGACAGTGCTTGCGCAGAGGACGGGGCGGTTAGCGAGATGTTGACGGTGACTGCAAGCGCTGGCGACAACAAAAAAAGTCCAATTCAGGACGAGCAGAAGCAGCGTCGCGCGACTGGGCAGAGAGACAACCATAGCGGGAACGAGAATGCATCCGAACTTGCGTCCGCCCTTCTATTTATACGAAAGGGTACTAGTGTTGGTACTAGTGGTACTTTCACACGAGCAATACCCCAGTGACCGCACCTCGGGCTGATGCAGAGGAGTACGCGTGCTAAGACGAGCACGGGCCGCCACTGCACACATGGTTCCCAGAGCCTAGTAAATGATAGAGGAAGTGAGATGCAAGAGGACTTCAGCAGCAGCCATCACTCTGTGATCATCAGGGACGCACTCTTCAAGACCTGCAGTGGGTATCACCGACGTGACCATTTTTTCTTCTAAATGAATTCATGTAAACTACTTACGATTTTATTTTCAACGCCACACATAGAGGCATAGAACAAGTTGAACAACAATAATAGACCCGCAAAAAGGGTGACACGCCCTATGGACACTGGCAACTGAACCGCTTTTTCCTAGTCAATGAAATCAGGGGCTGATTGAGAAAACACGACCTGAGCAACCTGGTGTGAACCACTTGTGAACCACTGGACATGTGTAGTATTGTCCCTGCCCCGCCCTTGCCCCATATCAGTTTAATACAGTACCCGTAATGATAATCTGAAACCACATCAAAGTGACTAGCACTGGCCCTTCTTGAGATCGCACAAGATGCTTCTGCCCTTGGAACTTGCCAACGTTCCATTGAACCCGTCGGCAGGGAATGACTTGGCTTCCACTTCGCTCTGTGATCACTGATTCCCAGGTAAACTTACAGTAAGAATGGAATCGGATCTGAGTGGCTATCCGTTTCAATCAAGAGTTCATCATTGCTAAATCAATTTTGACCTTCTTTCCACTGGCACTTTCCACTGTCAGTGCGGCCAGCGCTGAGTCATGGCTGAGCCACCCTCAAGGACGTCTGGTGGTGTAGATGTAGATGCATGAGGATGATCGCGCCAAACAAGCCACAAGAACCGACTGTCTTTGGCCACGGGTGTAGACCGAGATGAGATTTAGCCATATCCTCGACCTCGGAGAAGGAGAACCGTGAGATGAGTACGTAAGATACATCACCGCCATGCTGGACAAACGGCAAAGGAATCTCGTTGGGGACGTGATGCTTCCTGTTGTACATGCGATTCATGCATCAGTAAGCGAGTTGGAACAATTGCAGTGTCGGTCACGGGTTTAATGAAACACTCCCAGAAGGCTTCTGAACGCGAGCGTTGGATGTCTGACGTGGCAATAATACATACGGATTACCGAATACCGTTACATTTAACGTGTTTGCAAGGTCCTCCCACTGAAAGGACTAGTTATCACCACGATTGGCGCACGAAAAGAAGGGAGGGACGTACGTCACGGTCTTTCTCTCCGAACTTGCCGCCTCCGTTTTGGCCCTATTCAACACTTTCTGGAACTCGGATACACGGTGACGCATACGGGATTGCATATACGCTTTTGAACACTTGATGTGATAATGGAGATAGTCGCGGAAGAGCTCGATATGCGAGATTGTGGAGGCGGCGACGTTGGGATTGGTAAAGTGGCGCGGAAAGAGGACAAAGGTGACATAACCGATGTCTTCCGAGTCTTTCAGACCCGGCACCTGTCTAATTTCAAGCGGAGGATCGCGGTTTGTGAAAAGCACCTGAGGTGCGTTCTGAATCTGCGGTAGCCGTCGTGCGTCTACGAATTCCTGGGGGTATAATTAGCATTTGAGGGGTTCGTTCATGGTGGGTTGAGCAAACCTGTAGGAAGACCTTTCCAAAGATGCGGTCTGTCTCTTCCCGGAAGACCGTGGAGAAGATGACCGTAACTCGGTCATGCGCAGCTTGGATATAGATGGCCTCCTCGTTGCGATAATGGATGGCCATCAGATCCCCTTGCCCAGAAGCAGAGCTTTCAAGCTCCTTCTGCTTTTTGAATGCTAGCTCGAAGGGCGCCGCCAGCGCATTTCGCTTCAGGAGTGCAATGGAATGGATGAAACTGTCCCTTTGCTCTTCATAATCATCAGTAAGGTAGACAGAGCAATTCCCCTTGAAAACTCACCGCCTTCGGGAGGCGCCGTATCGAGATCGATGACGAGGCTGACATTGTACTCTGACTCTGGCTGCGCCTGTACCAGTGAGCCGTACTCTCGTCGAATGACGTCGAGAGCGCCATAGCGGACAAGCTCGTCCCAGCAATGTATGTGCATGGACAGAAGAAGTGCGGTCTTTCGATCAGGCGTAGAGAGGTGGAACCTGACGCCGTCGAAATCTACGAATTGCACATCGAGGGAGGTGGGCCTATATGATAAGGTAAGATCTCAAGGCGCTCGAGATATAGACATCGGGGCAGTTGCACACTTTGAAAATTTGTCCACCAGGGTGGTTTGGATTATATAGTTATGCGGCTGTTGACTGTGTGTGAGCAAGGGAGGCGTGGACGAAGAAAGGACCGACCTCGAGAAGGATCATTGTCGATGTGCGTGTGATTGATTGACTTTTGGCTAAGCGGGTGCCGTGCCGAGCCAAATAACGGTAAAGCATTGCATTCACTGTGCACTCAACCAAAAAAAACTCTACACCGCGACAAGCAAATTTATACGCAAGATGGGTCAGATATCCCCTCCTCGACGCCCTTCCTAGCTCACGATGTTTATCCAGCGCCGAAAAAGGCTCAAAAAATGTCTTTAAACGAGTTCCTGGGTGACGACAGTCAGCGTTCCCAGTCCCTCATCTCCACTTTCAAATTTTAAAACTGATGGCGCTGCAGCCTTGGGCTCTTGGGCGGATGAGATGGATGCATTGCCGACAGCCCGTACGTGCTCTCATGTGCTTGTGTACCCAGCCTTACCTCTTTCAATCCCTATAGCTGCTGCTAGAGATGACGGCGATCGCGGAGACCGCCGAGGAGGGAGGGACGATTTTCTATCCTCCAGACGTGGGTCTTTTGTTTCTGCCGCTTCTTTTGGGTCCTACATTAATCGATCTTACCATTTCAAGCTGATAGACAGGCTTTCCCTCCGAGGGAAGACCTTCCCTTGCCGACTCAACCCCCCTATACGGCTTTTGTTGGAAATTTGGCTTTTGACTTGACCGAGCACGATCTCGAGACCTTTTTTGATGGCTTGAAAGTGCGCACACGTGTCAAGCCCTGTGAATGCTTACTCACATTTCTGCTCTTGTAGACAAAGTCCGTTAAGGTTATCAGGGATCGTGAGGAACGACCAAAGGGCTTTGGTTACGTCGAGTTCGAGGATCTCGATGATCTAAAAGCTGCTCTCACAAAGACCGGAGCGGTGAGCTTTTCTGTAACTGGCGAGACTGTGTCCTCAATGAGACGTAGAGTTTATCGGGACGAACGGTCAGAGTGAGCGTTGCCGAGCCCCGTATGTCTGTTTCATCTCAGTTGGGATGCTAGTCTGACAGACATATATTAGCCAAGGAGCGCCTCGGTGGGGGCAGCTTTGAAGACCCGAAGTTCTCTGGCGAATGGCGGAGGCAGGGTCCTCTCCCTGATCGTGACTCTTCACGCCGGCGCTACGATGGGCCGCCAGCTGATCGTTCAGCCGCCGCACCTATTTCGGTTTCTGAGACTTCTAGCGACTGGCGTTCTAATCGCCCGGTGCGGCCTCCTCCACCTCTTGAGCCCGAAGGTGCTTCAAGACGCAAGAACTCAAACTTTGCCACGGATAGCGCGGCGGACAAAGAAGAGACGTGGACTATTGGCGGAAAATTCAAGCCAAGTGAAGATGAGGGAACTGGACGTAAATTTGGCTCGTTCAGACGCGGTGATATGCCACCTCCTTCAGGCCCACCCGATTCGCCTGCAGATAATGACTGGAGGAGCGGGCCACGAGCGGGCATCTCGTCACGTAGTAGTACATCTCGTATGTGGATGAACCCCCCTGTCCCTATCTGTCATTGCTCACTTTAAGACTACGTAGCGACATCGTCCACCCCCCCACCCCTCAGCTCACCCGCCGGAAACTTGAGCTCTTGCCACGCTCAGGGAATACCTCCACAACCCCCTCTCCTCTCGCCTCTCCCAAAATGGCTCAAAGCAATCCAGCCACTCGGCCTAGCCCCTTCGGTGCCGCTAGGTTCGTATATACATCACGGCTTGCCTTTTTGCATGCTGACGGAGATCTAGACCAGTGGATGTGACGCAAGGGAAAAGGCTATCACCGAACGCCTTGATAAGGACCGTGAAGCCACCAAAGATCGTGTTGGGCAGCATTCCATGTCACGGAGCAACTCACGCCAAGGAGCGCCGCGGACGCCGCCTTCGGCCGCAGGGCGATATATCGCTGCCTCCTTCGCCGCGGGTGTCACACGACCCAGCTGCGAGTATTCGTCCTACTTTCAGTTTTGCAGCCGCGGCTGGCGGTAGTGGGAGGAAGGTCGACGAACCCAAGGAGGACGAAGATCCAAAAGTGAACGACGTCACAGAACAACTGGGAGAAGTCACCATTTGATTATCCCTAACTGAATGACGGACGTTTGGTGTATTCTCGACATGATCTCACGGTCTCTTTACTTTTTGGATCTCGGTTCTCTCTACTCACGTCCACGCATACCTGCACGCAAGCATTTTTTTTGCAGAAATATCAAAGTTTGCAGTTGTAGCCGCGCCGTTGTCTGCCTTTTAGTCGACATGTACAATGCTCGAGTTTTGACGATTTCCTTCTCACGAAGTAACTTTATATACGTAGTCTCGGTTTGCACGACCACCATGTCGAGTCAATGTGGAGTAGAGAATAAATCAAAAGATTAGCGTCTCCTGTGCAACTCTGGATCGACAAACTTCATTCGTCCCCGTCCTATGTGCGTTATGAGAGACGTTGATGGGACAGAGAAATGAAAATACCTTTGAATCGTACGCCGTTCGTAGATGACGTCTCTTGCTCGTGCTGTCGCTCGAGCCGTTCTAGTTCACGCTGACGCGCGGCAGCCAACCTTTCGTTCTCTTCGCGCTCCAGTCGTGCATCGTACTCTTCTTCGGTCTCTTTTCGCTCCCCAGAGGGCTCGCTCACCTCGGGGGCAGCTGGCTTTGAGAGAGAACGTTCCCTGTCCTGTCGGTGCTTACGCTTGTGCTTCCGTTTGTGCCGCTTGCCGTCCTCTTCGCCGTCACCACCAGGAGATGGTGAGCGACGACGACGTTTATGTCGCTTGCGGCTCTTCTTCCCCTCACCGTCGGATTCACCCTCAGATTCGCTAGCGCTCACAGAGGGCTCCTTCACTGCCGAAATAATCTAATAAGCGATTGGCGTTCCTTTTCTTTCGCCAAAAATAAAACAAAAGAAAGAAAAACACGAACGTGGTGAGGCCGGTTTCTTCCGTAGCTCGAGCTCGCCGCAGTTGAATATGATGACGGGGATTGCAGGCCGGTCTTTCTCGTCTGTCGCCACTTGCGCGACTTTGTGTACCACGTCGTCGAAGCCCCGGATGACTTTTCCAAAGACGACGTGTTGCCTAGGTTTTTTAAGTGTGGGTGAATTCGGAGCGACAAGGGGGATACGTACCGTTAAGATGAGGGCAAGCACGCAGGGTGATGAAAAACTGTGAGCTGTTGGTGTTCGGACCGCGGTTGGCCATGCATAGCAACCTGTGACGGTCAACATAACTTATTGTTCAGCAAAGTTCGCGTAACCAGGAACTAGATCACAACTGACCCTTCGGCGTCCAACGGATGCGTGAGATCTTCGTCAGGGAAGGGGCCGCCGTAGATCGACTCTCCACCTGTCCCATTCCGTTTTGTGAAATCTATCAGATGGTTAGACTGAATCGGCGCGTGAAACACGAATCAGTGGAGTCTACCTCCTCCTTGTATCATAAAGTCGGGGATCGAGCGGTGAATGATGCTATTCTTGTAATACAATGGCCGGTCAGAGAGAGGTGAGAGGCCTTTCTCGCCAGTGCATAGTGCACGGAAGCTAGAAGGGGATGATTGGCCCGTGTGGGAGAAAGATGGTTGGAACGTACTTTTCTGATGTCTTGGGAACAACATCGTTGAACAATTCGAATATTAGTCTGCGAACTCGTTAGTTGAACGAAGAGAGTATATTTGACGAACACTGACCTTCCAGCCGGAGAGCCATCGATAGAAAAGTCCAAAAAACTCTTGGACGGACCATGGTGCTTCGAGTCCTCGTGCTTCGTGAGCTTTGCCAACTCGAACGGAAGCTGTGCCTGAACCGAACACGTTTGATACTAAATTACATAATTTTGTTTAGCTTAAATGTGCTTTTATTTGGCTTTTCCGAGCATCGCGGCACCGCATGCGCGTGAGTTAATTGGGAGGCACATCACAACGCAATCTCTCGCTCCCTCTCTTCCCTATACCCATCCTCTCTTCGGTCTGGTTACCGTATGACGCGAAGTCAAACCTCCTTTCCTTAGTTTTATATCATAGGATGCGTGAATTCAATGCCGTTGTCCTTGGTGGTTGGTTCCTCTTCATTTATCCCACGCGCCCCGTCGCTAATTTCAGCGCCCAAGCCGGAGGTGTTGGAAAGTCCGCTCTCACAGTTCGTTTCATGAGAGACGAGTTTGTCGAAAACTATGACCCCACTATCCAAGGTGCGCGCGCTCGATCGCTGCACACGTGTTTGCCTCACCTCACGCATTGCGGACAGAGGAATACAGGAAGTCCATCGAAGTCGACGGGGAACTGACGTGGGTGGGTAATTGTTTTCTCTGGTGCCAATCGTGCCGTCTATTGTACTCCCGGCGGCTTGCAACATTCTCTGCTTTTCTCTGCGCAGAATTTGAATTTTGCGTGAATAACATAACGTCGTCCTATCTCCGTACTAACGAAGGCCTTCTGGATATAGCTAGAGGTCCTCGACACTGCAGGCGCTGAGCAATTTACTGCTCTCAATGAACTCTACATTACTTCTGGCCGGGCTTCGTCCTCGTATTCAGGTATGCTATCATAGCGAGTATTGGGTTGCCTCTTAAGCTGACCGTACTATTGCTTGAGTCTGACTCTTGAGGCAAGCCTGCGAGAAGTGACGAACCTTAGGCAACAAATCCTCCGTATCAAAGGTGAAAATAGCGTGAGTTACCTGCGATCGCCAACCTACCGTGACTAATGCCACCTATTACAGGGTATCCCAATGGTGCTTGTCGGCACCAAACTCGATCTTACCAACGAACGTGAGGTTTCGACTGCTACCATCCGGGATCTTGCAACGCGCTGGAAGATCCCCGTCTATGAAACATCGGCGAAGCGGGACTGGGACGTGAAGGAAGCATTTGAAGACCTTGTTCGACAAATGCGCGCATATTACCCCGTCGAACCCCCCAAGAAGAAAAAAAGAAGAGGCCATCGCGACGGCAGTCGCGGAAGGAGTCCTTGCGTTATGATGTGAGATCGTTAGCTTTGAATTGCTCGCTCTTTCTTGCTCTCCAAGTTTTCTTTGACATGACTCGTGATTGTATCTTGACTGACTTATTGTCTTGGATTTGGATCTAATTATACACACAAACGGTCGCCTCGTTCTACTTCCTTACCCTCCAGGATACCGTATTTCATATAATTATTTGCGCACTCCTGTCTCGGATTGTTTCCTTTCCGCAATGCTCTTAATACAATACCGTAACAGTGACGGAGATCACTGCGGGCAATATTATTGTATCCCGGTTCTTTCCTGCTTTCAATCCTGTCCAAGAGTGTGACAGGGAGTGACTCGAACACAGTATTGGTAAGCGAAGCGTGGGAACTAAAACTGGCGGGCTTTCCAGCCACCCGACTCACGTTTGTTTCTCCTTCCTCTCATCACCCACACCCCCTCCACCCTCCCCTCAACTCTTCGTCCCCTCAAAGCTCAGATTCTTCAATCCCAACCGTCTATTAGAGAAGTTTTCTTTCATAATGGTAAGAGTATGTCGCCTGTCGCCCGTCACTCTGCCTAACGGTCGTTTACCTCTTCTCGCAGTCTTACGGCAATAGTAATGGATATAGTGGTGGTGGCTACGGCGGTGGATATGGCGGTGGTGGTGGCGGCGGCTGGGGTGGCGATCGTATGAATGACAACCTCGGTGGAGCCTCCGCACGATCGATTGGAGTCAGCAAAACAGATTCCCTTCGAGAAAAACTTCTACATCGAAGACAAGCGTGTTAGCGCTCGTTCCGATCGCGAGATAGAAGAGTTTCGCAGAGTCAAGGAGATCAAGGTGCGACTCATCTTTAGTTGTTATACCTTTTCTAAGCTTTCACCTTTCTCAGGTGCAAGGGCATAATGTGCCTCGCCCTGTTTCTTCATTCGATGAAGCTGGCTTCCCCGAATACCTTATGAGTTCCATTCGTGCCCAAGGATTCTCAGAGCCCACACCCATCCAGTGTCAGGCTTGGCCCATGGCGCTCTCGGGAAGAGATGTTGTGGCCATCGCACAGACTGGTAGCGGAAAGACGATCGCCTTCGCCCTTCCTGCTATGCTCCACATCAACGCGTAAGCACTGCCCGTTTGAACGAGGTTTTCGTGCTGACTCTTGTTTCAGACAACCTTTATTATCTCCAGGAGATGGCCCCATTGCCCTTGTTTTGGCGCCTACACGTGAGCTGCCGTTCAGATTCAGCAAGAGTGTACCAAGTTTGGGTTTGTTAAACACTCACTTCGCTTCGATTTAACTTAACTTAACTGTTCCAGCTCGAACTCTCGTATTCGTAATACTGCCATCTATGGCGGTGCGCCAAAGGGTCCTCAAATCCGCGATCTCCAGCGCGGCGTGGAAGTCGTGATTGCTACTCCCGGTCGCCTCATTGATATGTTGGAGAGCCAAAAGACGAACCTTCGCCGTATCACCTATCTTGTTCTAGATGAGGCGGACCGTATGCTGGACATGGGTTTCGAGCCACAGATCCGTAAAATCATTGGTCAAATTCGTCCCGATCGTCAAACCCTCATGTTTTCGGCGACGTGGCCGAAGGATGTGCAACGCCTAGCTACTGTATGCACTTCCTCAACGATGTCCTTTCGATTAGCTGAACTCGTCTCGCCTTCAGGATTTCTTGAAGGACTTTATACAAGTCAATATTGGCTCAATGGAGCTCACGGCCAACCATAACATCACTCAACTTGTTGAAGTCTGCAGCGATTTCGAGAAACGTGCAAAGTTAATCAAGCACCTTGATATCATTAGTGCCCAGAACGCCAAGGTCCTCATTTTCGTTGGCACAAAGCGTGTCGCGGATGACATCACGAAGTACCTTCGTCAAGATGGTTGGCCAGCACTCGCCATTCACGGCGATAAGGAGCAGTGCGTTTTTCTTTGCCGTTACTGTCTTATTTTGTTGACAATATCTGCAGGCGCGAACGTGACTGGGTCCTTGGCGAGTTCAAGGCTGGCCACTCTCCAATCCTCATTGCAACAGATGTTGCGTCTCGTGGTCTTGGTATGTGTTCTTGACTGTCGCAAGTGCTCCGACGTTATGTCGAGACACAATGGGTAACAAACAAATGGCAAGTGGCCTTAAAATGGCCACTGTGCTGCTTTGTTGTGCTTGTTCGCTGGTATGATGATCGGGCCCGTTGACACTACAGGCGTCAACTGTGGTGCTGCGGGCCCACTGTGTGTTTCCTTGACACAATTCATCTACCAGGTTCCTGGGTGCGTCTCCAGTGCATTGCAGGGCGAGGAAGATTTCGTGCATCGACAAGTTAGGGGTTTAGTTCCTTGCCTAGGTGCCCGTAATCCCGCTGGACTCATTGGTGGCGTCACAGACGCCAACCGTAGTCTTTGGGCCCTATGAACAGTGTTCGTTGGTGCTATAGCGGTTGTGGACTTGATCACTACGTGCACAAGACTCTTGCCCGTCTGTAACCTGGATGCGATGTGGCGTGGCCGTTAGCCCGTTGCATATACCCTTGGACATAGTACACTGGCTGTTTGTGATCTCTGTCTTTGGCGATGTCGTGACGCTTGTCATTCTTTACCGTATTCGTTATTAACGGGCTGCGTCTGTCTTTATGTGTCCCTTCTTTGATTCGTTCTACGTTTCTGCGGTACCTGCTCTTCTACCTCTGCAATCCTCAGATGTCAAGGACGTTGGCTATGTTATCGTAAGGTTTCCCCACGAACCCCTGTTTGCCATATTAACAGTTCTCGCAGAATTATGATTTCCCAAATAATTGCGAGGATTACATCCATCGCATTGGTCGCACTGGGGTAAGCATGTGGTACATGTTTGTGAACATAATCTGACCCCTTTTTCATCCAGCGAGCCGGTATGAAAGGGACGTCGTATACTTACTTCACCACAGAGAACGCGAAGTCAGCTCGTGACCTCGTCGCGATTCTCAAGGAGGCTAAAGCTAATATTCCCGCTGCACTCGAGGAAATGACTATGTTCGGTGGTGGTGGTGGTGGTCGCAGTGAGCTATAAATCGATTTTTTAGTGGAGTATTTGACTTATTATTTTTGCAGGCCGTTATGGCGGTGGCGGCCGTCGTGGCGGTGGTGGTGGTGGCGGCGGTGGCGGCGGTGGGTACGGTAATTCGGACTACGGATACGGTGGCCGCGACAATGGATATGGCAACAAGGGCGGCGCTGGCGGTAACCGATGGTAATGGCACAGATGACCCTTTTACCAGCTTGTTGCCGCTATCGGGTACGTCTGAGCACTGTTCATTCTGGACCTGAGGCCAAACGCACGCCTGCCTGCTCGTTTGCTACGTTCGGACACCATTCATTATTTGCAAATAGACCGCTTGGAATATGCTACGATTAGAGTTTGCCGTAATATAGGTCTCGTTAGTCCTCGCGCTAGGATGCAACATGTTGCCCCACCTGTTTGTTGTTGAAATGCGATATTATGCCAGGATGATGACTGGCCAAAATTTCTCAGTTTATGGGATCGAGCACGAGGTAGATTTCCATCGATGGTAACTTAGAATAAAGTCATAGTATCAGGCTCGGACAGTGCCTCCAGCCTCGTTCACATCCGACCATGTCCACTTCTGATGTCGTGAAAGAGACATTCAATGTCGCTGGCCTGTCTACAAACGTATATGCACGAGCTAACTTCCGCGACAAACGTACACCAGAACCTGTTGTTGTATTATTATTCTTGCACGGAAGGACAGATTCAGCCGATCAAGCTGATCCTACCGCGCGAGCTGCATTTTCTTGGGCAGCCGAGAAGGAAGCTTCTTCAAGAGAGGCATCCCGGGATTTCATGGTGGTTACCTTCGTACGTAGTCACCCTACAGAGGTTGAGTAGTTATTCGACTTGGCTCCTACGTGTAGGATCAACGGAACCACGGCAAGAGGACGGTGGATCAGCGAGCGAACCTAGGATGGAGCAAGAAAGCAGATCAACACAACGAACACCACGCGTAAGTGCCCAAGTGGTATCCCTGCTAATGCAACGCGTTGCTGACTAGCCTTCCCCCACCAATTCGCACAGCGTTGACATGTATAGCACCATGAGTAAATCAGCATCCTCTAGTCCACTCTGATGATCGACCGTGACGAGTTGTTTTGTTTTGGTCGTAGTCGGCGCACTGAAGGACGTGTCGTTCCTCATCGACGTCCTCCCATCGTACATCTTTCCGCACGACGAACGTATCATCGGCGAGTGGGTCCTCGCGGGCTTCAGCCTCGGAGGGCACGCGACGTGGCTCGGGCTCAGACATGGTGCGCTACCATTCGCGATCGCATGCACGCAAAGCAACTTAAACAAACCTAAACGCCATGCGTTGCGTTCAGAGCCGCGGATCCGCATAGGCATCCCGATCTGCGGCACCGTGGACTACCTCACGCTGACGGAGCGGCGCGCGGAGAAGCTCGGTATCCCGCGCACCGCACCGTACTTCCCGAGTCACTGCGCGCGCTCGTAAGAGCGTACGACCCCGTCGTGGCACCCCCCGGTACGTTTGCAGGTAAGCGCATATTGGCGCTCGTGGGGGCGGACGATACGCTCGTGCCTTGGTCGGCGTCACGCGCGTTCGTGGAGGCGCTGGACGTGGGCGAGCACGGGAAGAAGAGGGTCGTGGTACTGTCTGGGGTGAAGCACGAGTATACGGACGAGATGAGGGAGAGCTCTTCCGGTTCTTTTGGGAAGAGGCTTTGGTCATTCGGCGGCAGGAGATCAGGAATAGCGCGCTATGATTGTGAGAGGAATGAATTCAATAGTTCGATTTTTCGCGAACGTGAGTGGGTGCGGTCACGTAGCATATAACATCACGTCCTGTGCAGGATCTACCCTACAACTAAGCGGAGATAGTGACCTCAGCTCTGACGCCGGCCTCCAAGCTGATACTCTCCTGGGACACAAGCAGCGAAAGGTAAAAGAAAAGAACACTCACGATCTCATTGATAACCTCACTCGAGAAGTGAGGGTCAATTCAAGCGTTTGTGGATTTTGAGTTCGTAGCGATCCCAGGTCTTGGACCTCAGCTAGAGAGGCTTAGTAGACGCTCGAATCGATCAAGACGTACCGTCTTGCAGGTGACGGTCTTGAGAACCTTGGTGGGCAGACGAACGGAACCCTTCACGCTAAGCTGCTTGTCCTTGGTGCATGTTTTGATACCATTTGTGAGTAAGGAGATAATGGAGCAGGCAGGACAGTGTGTTCTAGACCGCACGTGTGAGGCATTAGTGTAACACGCGAGGGCGGCGGCGATGAAGCTGGCTAATGTGTAGAGCAGGTGGTGGTTCGCGGTCGCGACGAGGACGAGGACGAGAATGAGAATGAGGAAGGGAGCGCGCAGATAGTACGTGGGCACCGACGATGAGAGAGTGGCTGAAGTTGAGGGCCATAACCATAGCCTGCAGCAGAAGATTGTACCCGGTCTAGAAGTCCTTCCATTCTCTTGCCACTGTGTAGACTGAACTTCAAGATCTGTTGTTATGCTTCGGTATGTTCAACTGATATGTTGTCAGTGCTACTAATACTGGCACTGCCAAGATCAAGTGATTTTTGGGCTCCCTGTATCGTACCTACGTTTTTACAAAATTGTTGGGTCAACTTGAGGATCGTCGTGTGACTCAGTTAGCAGACGCTAGCTCGAGGGGCGAAGTGACCACCAGCGAAACCGATACAGCCTACAGGGCCAGTCGTGAAATGAGAAGATGTTCTAGAATTCGAGAGCGTGAGTTTTCTCAATCAAAGGAAGCAGCGTCGCAAACTCACCGTCATGATGAAACGGTGTAACATAGCCGCGTGACCTTGCCTCTCGATGCGACGCCTTTCGAGCGCTTCGTGGACGCCAATAGATGCTTCGCCACTCGGAGACCACACCACGTTCTTTTTATCCTGGGTAATTTCAACAGCTTGACTCAACCTATTGATACACACGTCACAATATCGTTGGTGTCAACGGCCCTGCTGTCTATCCTCTGGCCATGTCGCAACAACCACCCGCAACGGAAAAAGACCTGAGACCACCATCCGAGTTTGAGTCTCACGAGATGCGGATAACTCAGGGCGGTAAGATTCGCGCATGGGTGGACTTTGCTCTTAAATTTTTGAGGTGAGTGGATAATCTATCGTCGTTATGAGATTTCATTTCATGGTTTATTGGCGCCCAGGAAAATGAAGAGAAAGCCTTAGTGCTACATACTCTCCCCGCAGCCAATAAGGGCGAGTCCATTGGAAAGCGGAAAGGCAGGAGTCGACGCAGGTGACAACGACGAGACTCTGTTGCAGCGAGAAAACGACACCGCAACGAAAGATAAGAAGAAGGACTCTCGCCATCCACCACCACCATCCCACGTCTGATCACCGTCGCAGAGATTATAAAAAGAGAGTATTTGCTCGCGATGGACGCCAGACGGATGTCAAACCTTGTGGGACTATATCAGTACAACGAGATAGGTTGCATTGAAAATGGTGTTGAAAATGAGGCATATGAGGAAAAAGATGAAGGTGCGGAAGATAGAATGAACATGCTTGCAAATGCGTTGGAAGGCAAAAAGTAAGCACACTCCTCCATGTCTTGTGATTGATACTGAAGATTTCCAAGTGTAAAGATTGAGAGAACACCTTACATGCGGATAACACTATGTCGGAAAGAGCTTGCGAGCATAAAAAGTCGGAACACGACGTAAGTGAAAGGAGTTCATTGCAGTAAGCGATGCTAATATCTACATACAGGGCACAGGCGCCGTTGAAGAGAAAGCTATCGAAATCAGCGAAGGGGGACTGAGAAAGAGGCTGGCGAAAGCGGAGAATGGAAATCGGGAATAGCCGAGCGTGGGCGCATACATTCGGGTTTGTTACACCGACTGAGTGCTCACTGCGACGAATGTTCCACTCGGCCTGACCCTCCCTTCGCGTATATTTTCTTTCTTTTTTGGTTCTTCTCAATATTACGACGACATTATAAGGCGCTTCCCCCTGTACCGGACATCCCAAACTTGTTTTTTTTGCGAGGGAAAAAGGGCTCACAGTTCTTTCATTTAAATCCGGATCCGTGTCAGATCCTCACTAAAGTAGCAGTCAGCCCCTCTGATGCCTCGTCGCGCTGCCGCCTCAGCCACCCCCGCCACTCCCACTCCCCTCACAGACAACATCCACATAGACGACCCCTTCGCCCCACAAGTCGCCCTTCTCAGACGCCAGTGGAAATGGGCTGCATTCAGCCAGTTTTTCTATACATTTGCAACTTTGTTTGCTATGCCAAACGTTTCTCTTTCTGTACGTCATCTTTTTCCTTTTCTTTCAATCGCGTTCTTTTTCGCGACTTGTCCGTGATTTATCGCGTCATATACGTGTCTTGACACACTTCTGCTTCCCTCTAGGACATAGAGGACGATTTGACGCGGTCCACTTCAATTGTCATTCACCGAGTAATGCATCGCTTGCTTGTAACGGCAACGCAGGATCGAAAATTGTCGTGCGTGTTGTTGATTCTTTTACTTGTTCAAATGTCCCCTGATTCCGTCCCCTTATCAGGCTGCAGAACTGGCAAACGGCTTTGCGAAAACAGTACAAGAAACGTGATCCTGATCTCAACCCAATTGGACCGGAGCCCGTTGTCGAACATCCAACTCCCGCATCAGATTCACCGGCTGGCGATGACGATGACGATGGAGAACACAAGACTGTGTCTGTGTCTATACCCGGTACTTCGGATCTTCTCCATGGCGATGCACCTCAAGGCAATGCCAAGAAGGATGATGAGCGCGATCTCCCGAGGGACTCCTCCAACGACCTCAATCTCGACGAGATGAAAATAGAGTCAACGTGCGGTGTGGAGACTCCCCAACCCGAATCTCAAGAGGAGAGCAAAGATTGGCTTACACTTCCGATGCTTACGAAACTCGACTCGCTACATCTTTTAACAGAGTGGCAGTTCCATAATGTGAATCGCTTCAGGGCGATCATGAAAGATGATGACGAGACAGCTCAGTGGGTACGTATGTTTCCATTTTGGCCTGTTTCCTCGCTCACAATGCCACGTACGTTAGCGGATTGAGCCAATTGGTTATGATTCCAAGACGAATGCGTATTGGCTGATTGGGCGTAGGTGACATCTAACGCTTTCATCTTTCCATTCAAAATAACGCTCATTACCTGCCAGCCGATCGCCTCTGGATGCAGCGCACCATTCCAAAACCTCCGCGGAATCTCAAGCGCAAACGTGCACCGACGAGACCCAAACCGAAACCCGAGGCTACTTTTACCGATGAGTCGGACACACCGCCGACCCCCAAGAAACGCAAGGCTACGGGCGCCATCAGGATCCCCCCTGCTTCCTCCAGTACCCCCACCCGTCCTACGCGATCGCGTCGTCGCCCATCTCCACCAGTGACCCCAGTCCTGTTGCTAGCCGTGGCCCACGTGCCGCAAAAATGCAGGCTAGTGCGAAGCTCAGCGCCCAAGCGAAAGAGCTGGCCGAGCTGCAACGCCAAGCAGCGATGGAGGCCCGTCGATCAAGCAGGCGTGTCGCGTCACCGTCACCATCTCAGAAAGAGAGTTCACGACGCCCTTTGGGCACGCGCATGAGTGCACGTCTCAGGGGCGCAAACCAAGTCGAGGACGAGTGGCAGGAGATCCCGGATGAGTGGCTGAAGGAGCGTCTCGAGAAGAACGAGGATTCCTCAGCTAGTGAACACGACAAGGACGTAGAAATGGGCCCCAATAGTGAACTCAACCCCGAACTAGATCCAGACCCCGAGACGGAACCCGATGCAGATACAGATGCCAACCTAGCGAAGACCGGTCTGGAGAGCGACGATGATGCTGTCAGCGAGCTGACTGAACTTTCGGAAATTACACCACCTGCTACCGTTGTTGCCACCCGTCCAACGTCGAGACAAAGTTCGAAGAAGGCGGTGGCAATCGGAAAAAGCCAAGCCAGTCCAGGGGGCGCACTCTGACTATCGATGCCTCTATGCCTGAGGATGAAATTGAGCCCGAATGGCGCCAACCGGATGATTTTATCGAGTGGGAGACAGTGCGTTATTTCTCCTGCGATTTTCCTCCAGCAGCCTCGATAACCGCCATCTGTCCAGCTGTGTGTTACCTTGTGCGAATGGGAGCATATTTGTGAACGCTTCGAAGGTGCTACGCACTATGCGGAGAAGGCATTGTACAAAATTCTTTCCCAGCAAATCGTACCCGCTATCACGGCAGAGCTTCGTGTAAGTAACTGCTTTCTATCAATGTCAAAATCACAATTGAACGGGAAAAAAAACAGGAAATACAGAGAAAGCGCCACTTGGAAGAAGCTGTTTCACATCGCAAGCGTTCCTCGCGTCTCGCTGTGAAAGAGAGTGAAAAGGAGGAAGCACGACAGGCAGCTATGAAAAAGGCCGAGGAAGAAGAGAAACTGAGCCGTGCGCGGAGGTTAGAGGCGAGGCTGAAGAGGGAGGAAGAGGGACGGGAGAAGAGAGAGGCAGCGCGGGAGAAGCGACGGTTGGATAGGGAGGAACGGGAAAGAAAGGCTCAAACTGGATCAGAACACTGTGGGTAATTTTTTTTGGTTACAATTTACAAAATCACTGAGTTTTGCAGGTCGAATCCGGGTTCGCTGGTCGATGTCGTCGGAGATGACTCACTTACACCCAAAGCTCCCGCTAAAGCGAGGCCTGGCCGACCAAAAGCAAAGGTGGTTACCCAGTCTTACTCCTCGACCAGCGCAAGTGGTTCGCGAACACCAGTGGGCGAAGACTGGGTTTTGGACTGTGATATCTGTCATCGTACTGGGGTTAACAAGGTCAGTGAATTCTCTAATAATTTCGGGGGGAAGCAATCCCTTACATCTTGAACTTTTCCAGGATGACGGGTCGCCTCTATTATGTTGTGGCAAGTGTTCAAAGTGGCAGCACATAGCGTGTCACGACTTGGCCGATCGCCAAGCAGGGCGGCCGAAGCGCGATTGGGACAGAGAAGAGTTTATTGTCGCGCCTGTCAGGATCGAATCCTCGTGAACGGCAGGCAGGGTCTCAACGGCTCTGCGTCGTATGACGCCAGTCGAACACCTAACCCATACCACCAATCCGCGTACTGTAGCCCCGTTCCTTACAGTTCAGCATACCCTCCTCATCCTCCCCAATCGCCATACCAACGACACACAGCCATTACCTTTACACATTATCAGCCTCAACAACATGGATTCGCGTCCGCTCATGCGTTACATGCGCAGTCGATGATCCCAGCAGGTGCAGCAAGCGCGGCCACCTATTCGCAACCCCATTATAGCCCTACTAAGCCTGCTCAGTACGCAGCTACTCTCCAGGCAAGTGCAACAGTTCGCATGAGCACTATGGCCCAAACTTAACTGATTGTCGAGCAGCAGTACCCTCCTCACTCTTATTCGAATGGCACCAACTGGCCCTCACCAACCCTCCCAGCACAATCGGGCACGGGCCGCACTCCACACTTGCAGACCAGCTACGCGGCGTCATCGTACAGTCCGAGCGCGGAGCGCTCTTCGATGTCGAGCGCGTATCCGACGGCGGCACAGAATGGGAATACAACCGTGCAGCCGCAACCGTGGAGGGGAACTTCTTACGTAGCTCCCGTCGGTGGCGTTTCATACTATCCTCAGAGCGCGCAGTCCCAACCACATCAACATAGAGCACCTTGACACTTTACGACGGATGATTTTGTGTACAGGTCGAACGTCCTTTAGTGTCCAACTTACTTTTTTTCGGTTGTCATCCTTGTATCACAGAAATGTAGCTATTCTCCTCTTATAATGTTGTAATCTTCTGCTAAGGGGTCGGGACTTTGGAAACAACTAGACGAAGAAAATTAATCGGTGTGTGTACTGAGGGGTTTTAGAGTAGTACGAGAGGCGAGAGCCAGCCACTGTAGCAAAGGCCATCACTCAGGTCTAACTATTATGCACTCATGCATGCTACAGAAGAATGTAAACACCTTTTTTCAACAACCCTTTCCAGAGAAAACGGTCCATCAAAAAGGTAAGTTGCATTGTCCCGGAATCGATCCGGGGCGGGTCGAATGGGCATTTCTTATGACAACAATGTTGTAATGTAATAATGCATTAATCTTTCAGTGCGAACAGCCTGTCCTCCACATACACCCCATCCGACATCCAGCAGCAAAGCGCGGGCAATAGATGCAAGTACTGTATTGACGCTACTTGTTTACACTGATTTACAGTAAGTTATATGAGTGGAGAGAAAATCATTTCAGTGAGCTGTCTTACAAGTCTCGGTCAATCAAGATATAATACCATCATGGCCAGGCCTCTCAAACGCTTCCGCTAATCAACACACCTGACTTTCAGTCCCATCCATGGGTATTGAAGGCCTTTTACCATAGGCACCATAAGGACAAGGGGTTTTCTGGTGATGTATGTCTCTGCTGTTTGCGGAGGGAGGCTAAATTCGAAATTTTCAAGCAGAGTCGCTGCGATAACTTGCATTTCGATGATGCTGACAGACAAGATTAGGGAGCAGTGCAGGTGGGGGTGACAAGTAACGCACGCGAACCGCCAACCAAGACAACCACGAACTCCTCCCGCTGTGCAAACGCTTAGCACGGCGCCAGTGTTCTACCTAAGTCTGGACTTACAGAAATTTGGGCTACCACATAAAGGAGTAAGTAGTTTCCAAGCGGGGTGGAAGAGAGCTCTTACAGATTTGCATACAGTCCTACAGAGATCTGTTTCTTCTGGTCAACATGGTCGAATCGGTGAGGGTTCCACTGGTCTGCATCCTCGCCCCACACCTCAGGAAGCCTAATTTTTCCCTCAACCACTGAGGTAACAGAGCTGGTGGACGGACAACCCACCGACCGTACGAACAAAACGATAGGTCTACGTGTGTGCCCTTACGTACGGGTATCACCGAATTTGCTCACCCGACTTGGTCGTGATTGGGAACGCGAGCGGGATAACATCATCTCTCGCAGCACTTCTCGAAAGCTGCCAGACGATCGGATGAAGCCGCATTGACTCCTGTAGGTTTGCTTGGTTGAGCACAAAAACAGTAGGTAGTGCCAAAACGAAGGTGGCACCTTGAGTGCGGCAAGCATCGTCGACATGCCTTCTAGGTCAGATATCGAGAAATCTCTGGCGCCTATGCGAGCCCGCACTGCTGCAATTTCCTCACGAATCTCCCGTGCGATTCCGGATGTTTAGCAAGTTCCCAGAAGAACCATGTCAGCGTATTTGCAGATGTATCGTGCCCTGCCAGGAGAAGCGTTCTGCAAGGCTGTCAGCACTTAAATGATCACATATGCTTCCCTAACTTACCCAATCTGATCAATGACCTCGTTGTCGGAGAGCTTGCTTTTCAGGTCCTCGGAATTGTTAGCGCGCAAAAGGACGCTCATGATATCGCGGCCATCGCCCTTCACAATACTTTTACGAACTATGTCTCTCGCAACCTCACGAATGTCCCTTAGATAGCGTCTAAAACGGCGATACTCGCGGCGCGGAAGGTAAACAGAAGATCGAGGATTGGTTCAGGAAGATATCGCCAGAAAGATTTGAACAGTGCGTCAAGAGGCCGTGGTACAAAGAGTCGACGCTGGGACGTATGTATGATCAAATAAATTCGTCGATGAATGTCCAGATGCGCTCACAAAAGACTCTCATACATGTGAGTCACTGGATTATGGGAACTATCCAGCGCCCCGAAGTCAAAGTCAAAACCAGCTGACCTACCATTAGTATGCAACTTTCGCGGCTGTGGCGCCACCTTCCCCAATGATGTCCATTGTTGTCCTCGAAGCCATTCCGATATATTGAGAATGGGTTCGTGGTCTTTGTCAGTTGCAATTTCGTCTTTCCACTTCTGCGCAAGCTAAGCCCAAAGTCAGATTGCAGAATTTCGTGTGTCTTGCCATCGAGCACTCGCCTTTGATGCTGTGATTTGAAATTGAGTGAGAAACGCCTTCAGATGCGGTACGGAGAACGCCGCGGCCATAACTTTCCTCTGACGCCGATGGATTTCTCCTGCAGGAGTTCTTTAAGATTGGCATGATTTATGCCTGACAAACTTGCCTTTCGTGCAACCAACCCCATCCCCGGTCAGCATTCGGATGGTATGCGACGCGTCAGGGTCTTCGGAAAGTTATAAGCCGACGTATGCAGAATGTATGGAGAGCCTTTGGGTCGGCGACCATGAGCCGATTCTCCTAGAGGAACCTCAATGGGAAGAAGGATATAGAATATCGACGTGGGGGACCTACCCCCATACACCCTCGGACGCGCCAAGCAGAGCCGTATTCACGCATCCACTTTAGCTCTGACTGGCCAGTTTCCTTTTGGTACACATATTCCGACTGGTTCCCTGCGGTTCATTAATGGGCGAATGAACATACAAGCTTGGAGAACGTACCCAGCCAAAAGACTTTGATTCTGGCCCACGCAAGTCGCGCAAGATTGATTTACCTCGAAGGGCACAAGTGAGGATCATAGAAACAATGAAAGCGCTGCAGTGAATATATATGTGAGCGTGGTCGAGTCCATGTCGCTCGGGAACGCGGTATGGTGTATTTTCTGCTATTAATCAGAGTTGTTGCGTCTTGCGGACCTAGGTTGCGTGGATCCCAGCTATGTTGGTGGTGGATAATGGAGCCCTCAAGCTCGCACAGTCTTTTTATCGTCGAGTGACTATAGGGGCCTTCCTATATCGACGAAACCCCCCTATTGCATTTGCGTGCCCGCCGTTGTCTCTCACTCCGCACTCCGCCCCAGAGCGCAATATGGTTAGCACGTAACAAAAATAAATCGAGTGTCAGTGGTGAGGTTCGGCCGGGGTTGTTCAGATAGTTCTCATAGTATCACGAGTGTGAGATTATACCATAGAAAGCGTGCATATGCTAAGAATACAATGATCGTGATGGTGGCTGCCTGGGTGACCACTATCGGATATGTTCGTACATTTTGAACTTCGGATCAACGAACGGGAAGGGGTCGTCCCATGATGCCTGGTCCCTTCACATGAAGAGGGCGCGTGAGCCACACTCAAAAAAGGGGGGGAAGCCCACTCACTCGATAGGACCCAACACCCGCATGCCACGAACATGCGTGTCTTTGCCATTCATGTGGTTCGCGAGGATGATGACTTGGAGAATGTACGCATGAATCGGTTTGCTGCCACACTCTGATCAGCAACGATGGCGAAATGACAAAAGACAACGCACAAGCCCTCGCCGTCGTCGCCCGGCTCCGCAGAAACGTCGAACGTGATCCACCCGTCGGGCGGTCGAGCGTGACTGCGCGCACTTCTTGCAGGTCGCCAGGGCTCGTGCCCGCACGCACAGAGAGCGCCGCGGGCGTGTAGGAGTCGTCGAGCTTGTAGCTAAGGTAGAGACTGAGTTTCTAAAGGGCAGGAAAATCAGCTACATAAAGCGCGTCGCATTAATATTAAATCACCTGGACTGCCATCTTTCTCGGAAACTCGACGGTTATGAAGTGCGGCTGCGGGCCATCAGAGCTAAGGAGAAGCGCGTGAGGCGAGTCAACTTAACGCGCGTCTGTGCTGCTCGCGACTCAACTGCCAGAACGTGTCTGGGTCCTCGTCCTGTAGACATTCGGGCCCAAAGCCGAATTTGAAGGACGAGACGGACCACTTGGCGAGATGGCCAATGTCAGGCCACGGCAGCGCTGGCGGCTGTCTACCTGCAAGGCCGCCAAGCTCAAAATAAGGATCCCACGATGACAGTGGCACGCACCAGAGTGAACTAGAAAGACGCCCTCGGCGATAGCAGCAGGGATAGCATCTGCGGCGGCAGTATACCAAATTGTGGGCCAGAGCTCATGTCACAAATCGTGGAGGGGTATCAGTAGTTGGGATCACAGCGACTTCAAGAGCTTCAGAGTCGTGTAAACGTAAACACCGCCGCGGCGCTTTCGACCGACGCGCGCGTAATTTCGTCGTGACCACACCGTACGACTTGCTCACATCTCAAACTTCGAGTCCCATGGCGAGCAGCCTACATCTCGAGGACTACAAACGATATGGCAGGCAAATGATAATTGATGGCATCGGATTACCAGGCACGCTCTAACTAACATCCTACGCACGCACACTAACCTTCCTGAACATAATAACGACTAAAGGTCAGCTCAAACTGCAGCAGGCCGCCGTAGTAGTTGTTGGCGCCGGTGGACTGGGTTGCCCGGCTCTGCAGTATCTCGCCGCTGCGGGTGTCGGCGAGTCCTGTTTCTCCTCTCGACTAAACGCAATCGACTAACCCACGATCGCTCGATGCATACAGGCCGTATTGGTATTATCGATCATGACGTAGTCGAACTATCAAACTCCAACGCCAGACGCTTCACACGGAATCTAGGCTGGGAACGCCCAAGGCGGAGTCCGCAGCCTCTGCGCTCAAAGAGTTCTGTCGTGACACCTCTCGCTCCCCCCGTTTCACGTTCCTGCGTCTCCTAACATCCCTGCGTACGCAGGATCAACTCGCACCTCTGCGTAGATGCGATCACGGAGGCCCTCGTTCCGACGAACGCATTCGCGCTCCTAAACCCGTATGACTTATTCCTGGACTGCACCGACAACCCGGCGACGCGGTATCTGCTCTCTGACACTGCCGTCCTGCTGGGGAAACCGCTTATTAGCGGCGCGGCACAAAGGTTTGACGGCCAGCTCTGTACGTACAACCTGGGTCCGGAAGGCCCGTGCTATCGCTGTCTCTTCCCGAAACCCCCGTCTCCGGGCGCGACGCCGACCTGCGAGGAAACCGGGATAGTGGGGGCTGTGACCGGGGTCATCGGCAGTCTGCAGGCACTCGAAGCGATTAAGATCATCGTCGGATTGCAGGGTAAGAAGACTGCTCGCTATCCGCGTTCGGCGGGATGATGAACGCTGGTCAAGATGGGCCGCCGTCCCTGCTGGTATACTCTGCGCTGGGATCGCCCCCGTTCAGAAGCATCCGGCTTCGAAAACGACGAGCTAGTTGCCCTGCGTGCGGTACTGAAGGCGAGAAAGTGGGCACGATCGAGGATATCGATTATGTGCAGTTTTGCGGAGGGGACAGGCCGGATTGGGAAAACTTGGGTCTGCAACCTGGTACTGCCGATTCGAGAATAACGGCCAACGTGGGCATTCGCTGGGCGAGCTTTGTTCAAATATAGCGGTGCTGATGGAAAGCAGGAGCTCAGGGACATCATAGCATCCAAGTCCGTTAGGATCATTGACGTAAGGCCCAAGACTGAATTCGGGATTTGCCATCTTCCCTGGTCCGTTCGTATGTGATTCTTCCTTCGAGATGTCCGATTCACTGCCCATCATCAACAGTGTTTCTCTCCAAGATATCGTCAGCAACCCGGCTGACCATGTGTTGGCGCCTGAGACATACATAGTGTGCCGGCTCGGGAATGATTCTCAGATTGCAGCAGAGGCCTTGAGAAGCGTTCAGCGCAACCCCACTTTCGTTATCAAGGATCTTGTTGGCGGACTTCGCGCATGGTCCCGCGACGTAGACCCTCAATTTCCTATCTATTGATCGACCGGAGGTAGACTACATGTATATTTGGGTAACAAACGTTGACTCGGTGTATCTACGATGTGACGAATGCACATACAACAACTACAACTACACGACAGCTTCCCGCGCGTCAATTGAGATAACTCCACGATACCATACGGGTGTAAGCGTTCACTTCTCTGCAGGAGAGGGTTATGAACGTTGAACTAACGGCACAATCGATCGAAACGTACTTGAACCTAGCTTGAGCCATTTAGGAACTTTGACCTCGCCACCCAAGCCCCACCCGCTGCCGGATGTGAGACAGAGGACGGCCCATCCTTTTTCCGATCTCCGTCGAAGCGGGGTGGTGCGGGGAGTTCTACGGCACGTTCCAGGACCGCAGATGCGAGCGGGGCAGGCACGTTCGAATCTACGCATGCACAGCCATCAGGCCAGACCGAACTCATAGGATGAGGAGGGAGGAACGAACGGTTCAGCGCGTCATCGACGAATCGGAGGAGAAGCACGGAAGACGGTGCGAGTCCCAGCTCTACGAGTGTGCGATCGCGCACTTTCGGATCCGACACCTTGAGATCACGGGGCGGTGGATTGGAAGCTGAATGTATACGCGCAGTTTTCGCGGTTAGGTTTCGGGGTAAAGTGGAGTGGACGAGACGAACGCACACAAGATAAATTTGATCGGCTTGACGTCTTCGCGCAGAGTGTCCCGCACGAACGCGTACACGGCGCGTATCTTGCTGCTAGACGGGAACACCTTTTCAAGCTGCGTGAGGTCGGGGAACCGCACCCGGATCGTCGTCTATACACGCCCTATGTGAATATGTTGTATTTTATGCGTAGTTGGGCGAGACACTACGTTTGGCCAGCGATCCTGCTTTGCTTTTGTCTGCTGCTCGCGCTGCGCGCGCGTCAGCAGCGGCGCGTCGCTTAGCGTGGTGGTGCGAGCATGCAGCTGCGCCTGCCGCTCTCTGAGGTCCGCGAGTGTAGGCGTGAAGTAGTCATCTGGCAGATCCTCTGTATTGTGCGAAGAAAAAAATTAGGAGGAGGACGATAAGGATGAGGCATGACGCGGTGCGCTTACGACCCGAAGGGGCAGCAGATATCGCTGGCGGTTTGTACACCTTGAACTCTTCTGGCGGGAGCGTCGCTGTCGATTCGCTCTCACAAGTAGTCATAGTATCTTCACGCTTCCTTGCGGGTGATGTGTTTTTTGGCGCAGGTCGAGCAGTTTGGTTTGGGGTCGACATTGGTCAATGGGCACAACGGGGCACAGTACGATAGGTTAGCGGTCCGAGCCGCCTGTGCCGCTTTCCCAACAGCTTTCCCAACAGGAAGGTACATTTCACTTCATAGAAAAAATCTGTGCCCTTCTCACACCTCTTCAGTCCTATTGTTATCTAATGATAGGTGGCATCAGTCCTAGCACCTCCGACAATTCGTATGCGCGGCGTTAGATTCTTATATCCGCCTATTGCATGATTCAGATCGTCACTGCGACTGGTTTGTTTCCTTAGATGTGCTCTAGTGGTATCCGGATCTTCAGTTAGCCAACGTCCTTGACTAGGTAAGATGAAGGCGACAACCCTGGAGGGGTCATCCCTTTTCGGTGCTACACTGCCCCACGGAGACTACACGGTTGTTTCTCGCGCGCGCGGAACTAGGACGGCCCCAAATACACCAAAGCGGGTGGCGTCGTGAGAGGAGTAAATTTGGGCGTTATGAAATCGCTTTTGAGTAAGTTACAGTACAGTAACTTTCTATGGCCTAACGGTGTCTTCGGCATCTCGGCGCATAGGTAGTGATATTTCGGAGAGCCTTCGTCCTGCGTAAAACGCTGACTGACAGATTGAAAGCTACCGAACACGAGGTTTTAATATTTTGTTCGAGTTCAGGGTGGTGGTACCAGTTACCAATACTGGCGCGTGAAAACACACAGCATCCAGAAACCGATAAGGAAGAACCAAATAGGACAGCTCTCAGACCTGGGTCCCATTCGAGACTTGACCATGTTTTGTCACCCTCTTTCGGAATACGGGCCATCTCAACATCTTTATTCCCACCGTACACACCGCTCGAGAGATAAAAGGGGCAGCCTGGGATCTGGGCGCGGGATTCCCGTATGTGAAAGCATCGCACGATTCACGACATGGGAACGGTCTCTCATGGTGTGTGATTAAACTCAGACCGCAATTCCGTGATTCGGTGGGCGGTGAGAAGGACTGAACCAGTCCTACTTGGGAAGTTCAAAGAGATCTTTGATCCTGGAGACCGTCTCTCGGTCCCCGGTGTTCTGTAAACGGCCTTTCAGCTCCGTCTTCCCGAATATGGAAAGGGCAAACTAGCCTTCATCAAGTCATCGCTGATTTTGATGCAGGGCAGGCCATTGGCAGACGCCAGTTTGATCACCATGTTGAGCGCCCGGCTCTTTTCTTTACCCTCGCTCGACAATGACTTGAAGTCGTTCGTGAAGAACGTCCCGATACCGAAAGTCGCTGCGCGTAGAGTTAGTGCTAGACATATAACCGAGGGGGGGGGGGAGAGATGGCAGACAGATAAAACCAATTTCTTCGCACTGCTTTTTGAGCGCTAGTGTCTTCTCGAGGTTGAGCGAATCGGAGTAAATAATTGTACTCTCGCGATAGTCAATGCCAAGCCTCTCGTAGACTTCCTTCGCCTGCGGGGCAAAGACGAACGGGTCACCAGAGTCTTGTCGCAACACACGCCAACGGCGGGCGCGTTCTACATCTCTTTCAAAGTCCTGTTCATCATCATCACGCGTGAGAACTTGAACCGGGTCGAGACTTTGGCGTACCTGAAAGAATGCCTTCGTAGAAAACGTGTCTGTGAGCGCAACGAGCACTGCGTTTGGGTATACTTCCTCCCAGAGGTCCAATGCGATACCGTTGGCGTGTTCGTATCCGCGCATAGCTCCGATCTACTTCTGTCAGCACCGCATGGCGCGGAATACACACCACTCACTCCCATAATCCACTCACTGAGACGAAAAATTAGTCTGCGAGAAGCATCCTAGGAAGACAGTTGCATACTGTGCAATCGTCCCGATGGGTTTGAGGCCATATCTATGCGCCAGATGCACCTATGGAGAATGACGAAACATCACTTTGGAAGTCAAAAGCTGGCACCGGTGCAGGACTGACGTTGCTCGTCGCACTTAGCTTGCCCGTTCCCAGATGACCCTTGTCTGCGCGTATAAGCTGGTCAACTACGATGTCCTGGGCGTGGTACGAGCGCCGGCGGCGTGTGCCAAATTCGCTGAAGACACAGCCCGCCTTGAGCAGCTTGGCACCTTTCTCGTACGCCAGTTCTAGTACACGCGCGTCTTCGGTTAGTTATCCTACACGCCGGTGCAAGGGATCCGTACCCGCTTGGCCATCATAAGACCAGTCCTTATCGACCGTCGTATAATAGATCTCGCTCAGGGTCGCCATGAGGGGGACCTCCCAAAGGATCGTCTCCGCCCACGGCCCAGAGGCTTCGATCTCGATGCGGCCCTCATCGCTATCTGGCCCACGTGGTACAAATGTCACCTGGACTTGGGAAGGTTGGAAGCGATAGGAGGAAAGGTAGTCGATGTAGGCCGGTTTGAAATAGGGACAGGTGTTTAGAAGCCAGGCACGCTCGTCGGAGGTCAGGGACACAGTGGAGAACTCTGGCCCACGGGCGTTTAGTAGGTCTGTAGTGCAGAAAAAAATGTGTGCGCACGAGATATGGACACGACAAACTGCTCGTAACAGGAGCGGTTGAAGTATACATCGGCATCGCGATGTGTGAATCTATACGTTGTTTGGACACTAGGGAAATGGTGCAGCACAGCTTGCTGCATGGTGAGCTGTAGGTAACGGCCATGGTTTGTGTTATCGTGGTGCGTTTGGACCGTGTCATATACAAACCTTGTACAGATCTGTGTCTAGGATTGATCTGGGTAAAATGGCGACTCCGGGGTCTGGTTCGGTAGCCATGATCTAAAGAGATTCCAGCGAGACAAGTAATAATCGTGTTGGGGAGACGGATGGCGCCCGAGATGGACGAGACGATAGCGATGGATAGGGTGCGCCACTTTCAGGCTCGTCGTTCCGTGACTCCTCTTTAGCCGAATGGTACATTCTTCTCTACACCCTAAACTATCGGTTTTGACGGAGGGACCTCCCACAGAGTCTGCGGATAGAAATTCTAAATGAGGGCGGGTTTCGCTCCGACGGGCGCAGGCAGTACGAGCTACGCGAGATCGCTTTTGATTCATCCCCTCAAGCAGGCGCGGATGGCTCTGCGCGAGTCTCGCATGGACTCACAGAGGTACTCGTGAGCGTATTTGGCCCGCGCGAGGCTCGCGTCCGCGCACAGACGCTGCACGATCGCGCCGCTATACACGTCGAGGTGAACATTGCGCCATTCAGCACTGGCGACCGTCGTCGACGCGGTCGCGGAGACAAGTGCGTACTATCTCTTAACCCGGGATTTCCACACCCTTAACCGAAGGAAAACTCAGACGCGTGCAGGAGCTCGCGTCGATGATCAAGGCGACGTTCGAGCCGGTGGTACAGACGAGCCTGTACCCGCGCTCGCAGATCGATATTTTCGTTCATGTGTTACAGCAGGATGGTGGAGTTCTCCCGGCCGCGATCAACGCGACGACTGTTGCGCTTATCAACGCCGGCGTGCCGCTCACGGATTATGTTTGCGCCATCACGGGCGGCGTGCATGCTGCCGCACCTATGCTGGACCTGACTGCGCTGGAGGAGACGGATCTCCCGCATGTGACCGTGGCGAGTATGCCTCGGTCGGGGAACCTCACGCTGGTCAGCATGGAGACGCGGCTGCACGTCGACCGGTTTGAGGAGATTTTGAGGTTGGCGGGAGAAGCAGGCACGGTGATTCACAAGGAAATGCGCGCGATGGTCAGGCAACGCACAAAAGGGTTACTAGATGGAATAAACACAGGACTCCGAGCCTCCAAACCGACAGAAGATGCCATGGTAGAAGATGAATAACTTTATTGTTGATAGTTGTGCGACAGACGCACACCAGTGTGACTACAAGGACGGCTCTATTCTTCTTCTAAAGCAAGCAAGCCATTTCTCCCCTTTATTTCGATCAACCTTTTTACCTTCTTCTGTGCTGGCCCATACAGCATCGAGGATCGGTCCTTTACCCTCAGCACGGAGCGCCTCGACGTCCACAGTCTCAAACAAGGGGAATGCACTCAGATGTGCCTTCATCCACTCAGCTAGGTCTTTGACATCCGTGATGGTGTATACGATACCACCGGGACGCAGGACATATGCATACTCCGCCAAAAGGGTGGGTGAGATGATGCGTGCCTTGTGCTTGCGCAGCTTGAAGTGTGGGTCAGGGAAGAGGAAGAAGAGCGCAGAGAGGGAGTGTTTGGAAAAGTAGTTGGGCAAGAACTTCATGGCATTCGCACGGACGATGGACACGTTCTGATATCCGCCGGGCGCCATTGTAGACGCGGTTCCTGGGTCGGCAGAAGGTTGGGGCGGCGGTTCCGAAGAGGTAGCGCGAAGGGCAGCGATCCGATCTTCGACGTATTGTGAGACCTGGACGCGAATTTCAAGGCCTGAAGAAATTCCGGTCGGCTCGAGGCACACATCGTTGAAGCGAAACAAATGCGTACCGAGCATTAGTGTGTCAGGATAGAGGGGTGCCAGCGCGATAAGCAAACCACCAAAGCCACAACCTACGTCTGCAAACTCCGGGGTCTTTCCCGAGCCAGCAAAGGCGGGATAGTGCACACTCCAGTCTACATCATCTGGAGAAGCAGGGTATTCAAGGTTATGATCTGAGAATGGATTTGCGTGTGCGCGTTGTCTGTAATGTCTTTTCTACGGATGTCAACGAATCGAGGAAGAGAACGCGAAGACGACGGTGCACACTTGGGGCAGAATTGATTGTGTGTTGTGTTGTGCCTTTGACCTCTTCCGTTTGGCCATGGCTTGGTTGGGGGAAAACCGTAATCCGGTCGGAGCGTTTCGGACAATTGAGTGGACCTCTCCGACCGGCCCAGAACCCATAAATTGCCAACTCGCTTCTTATCGTCTTCACGCTCACTCACTCAACGCAAAAATGGCCTCTGCTCTTCGCGCCTCCCTCAAAAAGGTACTTTTATTCTACTGTCTAGCTACCCTCCATTAATCATCGACGACGCGTGTAGACCAGCTCGCCCTTCGTCCGCTCTGCTGCTTCCGCCCGTTTCTTATCGGTCGCCTCGAAGCAGCCCACACTCAAGGAGCGGCTCTCGGAGCTCATTCCTTCTGAGCAGGAAAAGGTACGCACGTGTCATTTGCACGAGATATTCTCTGGTGCGCTGGCACCTCAACTTCGTCATTGACATCACGTTCTCCTGCAGGTCAAGGCGACGCGCGCTGAGCATGGTAAAAAGTCATTCGGCCCCGTTGTCGTCGACCAACTTTATGGGTATGCCTTATCGCCCACTGTGCTCGTTTTCGTCTGGTCTCTGACTGCCACGTCACTAGCGGTATGCGCGGTCTCCCTGCATTAATGTGGGAGGGCTCAGTCCTCGACCCCGGTAAGCCGTTCCGTACTGCTATTACCTGCTTGCATCTGACGCGTGCCGTTGTAGAGGAGGGCATTCGCTTCCGCGGAAAGACCATTCCCGAGATCCAGGCGCAGCTTCCCAAAGCTCCAGGTGGTTCCGAGCCCCTTCCCGAAGGTCTCTTCTGGCTCCTCGTCACTGGCGAGGTCCCAACATATGAGCAAGTCACCGAGCTCTCAAAAGATTGGGCTGCACGCGCTGCTGTTCCCGAGTTTGTGGAGGAAATCCTCGATAGGTGTCCCCCGACTTTGCACCCGATGAGCCAATTCAGCTTGGCTGTTACCGCTGTACGTCATTTGCTTCGGCAATTTCATTTGTATGGACTCACGTGTGATCTCGGTGCAGCTCAACCATAACTCCGCATTCGCCAAAGCCTATGCTGAGGGTATCAGCAAGAAGGAGTACTGGAGTCCCACCTTCGAGGACTCTATGGACCTGTAAGACGGAGTTTTGGACTGAGCTCCCTTCTTTTTCTGACACAATATGTGAACACTAGCATCGCGAAGTTGCCTAACATTGCGGGCCGCATTTACCGTAATGTCTATGGTCGAGGCAAGCTTCCGTCGATTGACGCACAAAAGGATTACTCGCACAATTTTGCCACATTGCTCGGCTTTGGCGACAACGCTGGTTTTGTTGAGCTCATGAGGCTTTACATTACCATTCACAGGTGCGTTAGGTGTCTGTTTTGAGTCACCTTCCACGCGGTATTCAAACGGGTATTCTAAGTGATCACGAAGGAGGTAACGTCTCAGCGCACACCGGAAAGCTTGTCGGTTCCGCTCTCTCGGATCCATTCCTCTCGTATGCAGCGGCGTTGAACGGTCTCGCTGGTCCTCTGCACGGCCTCGCGAACCAGGAAGTACTCGTTTGGCTCACAAAGATGCAATCCAAGATCGGAGAAGATGCCAGCGACGAGGCGGTCAAGGAGTACGTCTGGTCGACGTTGAAGGGCGGTCAGGTTGTCCCTGGTTACGGTCATGCGGTGCTTCGCAAGACGGATCCTCGCTATGTCGCGCAGCGCGAGTTTGCACTTAAGCACATGCCGAATGACAAGCTCTTCAAGCTCGTGGCTCAGATATACAATATCGTGCCAAATGTTCT
Source organism: Lactarius quietus (assembly GCA_015025155.1). NCBI lineage: Eukaryota > Fungi > Basidiomycota > Agaricomycetes > Russulales > Russulaceae > Lactarius > Lactarius quietus. The sequence goes on along the minus strand of WITN01000002.1, from coordinate 818,251 downwards.
GCTTGAGGTACGTCGAAACTGGGATTCCGTGCAAAGAATCCCTGCTCACGTGAAACGAACAGGCTGGCAAGGCAAAGAACCCATGGCCTAACGTAGACGCCCACTCCGGAGCGCTCTTGACCCACTACGGTCTGACGGAGATGCAGTACTACACGGTACTTTTCGGCGTATCCCGTGCGTTTGGCGTAGCTGCGCAACTCATCTGGGATCGCGCGCTCGGAGCTCGTATGTGGTTCATTGTTCCCTAAATGTTTGTATTGACACGTATCGTATAGCACTGGAGCGTCCTAAGTCGTATTCAACTGATGCGATCAACAAAATTTTCAAGGATAAACCCTAGATACCCCGCCTTGGTTTGGGAAGGGGGCATTTGTGGGGCGGCTTCTGTTGGGCGAGTTTTACCATCGTTAGCGTTGGAGCAACAAAACCAGGCAGCCTGGGAGTGGATTAGTGACGACCTAGAGACACTTTTAATATTACAACTATGCATATGGCTTTGTCCCCCACGACGATATTCATTTTCAGTGGTTCTGAGAGCTTCGAGAGTCTTGTTGCTATATCCTCTTTGTGACGCGCCGAAGTGTGTAGTTTACAACTACGGTCCGGGTCTTCCGTTGCTAAGATCAACTCTGCCCTATTGCTATCCTCTCCTTCGATCGAGTCATTCCCGGCAGTACAACCAACCTTCTTGTTCTTCGGTCCGGCTGCAACTTCCAACAACAACGCGTAGCGCCAGTACGGGGTAATCCAATAACCAGAAAAAGTAAAAATAAGCAGCGATCATGGCCGATGTCCGCGCGCTGCTCAAAGCCAAACGACAAGAAGCCCGCGTCACCCACCCTTACGCCACCTACAGCGCGAGCGGCGCCTTACGATGTGCTGCCTGTGGCGCAGCCGTCAAATTCGCAAGCGCGTGGGAGGGCCATCTAGGTAGCAAAGCGCACCGTGTCGCCGTGGCGAATCTGAAAGCAAAGGAAGAAGCAGCGGCCGCACTGCAAAAGCAAAACGCAGAAGACGAGGATGAGGACGCGCAGATGGAGGAGGAGGAGGAGGACACGCGGCCGCCGGCGAAGAGGCAACGTACGGAGGAACGCGAGGGCGATGTACAGACGCGCACTGGGTTTCCAGCGGACTTTTTCTCGGACCCTTCGCGCGCGCCGCCGATACGGGACGACAATGATGACGACGATGACGAAGAGATGGGCGAGGTTGGGACTGGCTGCTGCTGCTACCGCCGCACCGCCCGCCCCGCGCCCGAAATCCCAGTTCGATAAGGAGTGGGCTGCGTTCGAGCGCGATATGCAGAGCCTAAAGGCACCCGCACCAGATCCCCAAGAGACGTATGCGCGCGCGACGGTCGCTGCGGAGGCGGAACTGGTGCCTGGGCTCGAGGGAATGCCTGGTCAGGTGCCGGAGGGAGGGGAGGTAGTGGTGTCGGCGCTGGAACAGAAGGTGTCTGAGGAGGAGGAGCGCAAGCGGAAAGCGCAGGAGGAGAGCGAGCTGATTATGGATCGATTGCTTGAAGAGGAACGCGCGCAGGAAGAGGCGGATAGTCGTGTTGCGGCACTGAAGAGTCGGGTGGAGATGCTCAAGAAGAAACGCGAGCTTGCGAAGGCGAAGGGCAAAAAGGCAGTGACACGGACCTGAACGTCTGCACGATATTCCTCCGATATATACGTCTGCATTCTATACGAGATTCTACATGCGTTATGACCCGAACGGGTCGTGTTTTACTATTGCTGTTCTACCTCCTTTTCCTCGTCCGCCGTCGCTCTGAGCCCGATCCACTGCAGCCAGTCCACGTTGTTCTTGTGCACAATCATAAGGCCCAGAACGACGGGGAGCCACCACAGCGAATGCATGAATACCCTCCGTGCATGGGCATCGCTGCCGAACTTGTTAAACTGCCACGCGGCGCGGACCCAAATGGCATTTGGTACGAGGCTGGTCAGCGCGAACGTCCACGTTGTGAGCCCAGAGAGCGGGACGAGCGCAGAGCAGATGCCCGTAAGGAGCAACACGTGCCGCAGCGCGACGAGACGGTTCTTGCGCGGATCAATCACAGCCAGCATGCGATACCCACTCTGCGCATACGCGCCACGCACGAACTGCGCGAGCGAATTGAAATGCGGGAACTGCCACGAGAACATAGCGCGAAGAGCGCCCACGGCGCGAGCGGATTCTCGACGAGGCCTGCTGCGACGCATGATGCAGGAACGGCGGTAGGGATAGCGCGAGGGGTGTGCGGCGCTCGGTACGAGCGTGCCACCGACAGCTGCCCACCCCATCAGTGGCGGCACTGCGCCGACTACGGCACCAACCCACGTATTCCAGATGGAGCGTCGCTTCAGCCACGTGTACGGCCCTGCGTAGAGCGCGATATTCGCTGCGCCGAGCAGTGCCGTCGTTGGATTGCACATCGCGCAGAGCAACACGGGACCTGCGAGCCCTGTGGCGGCCGCGAAGACAGCAGCGTGTGCGGGACTCACTGCGCGCCGCACAAGTGGGCGCCCGCGCGTGCGTGCCATTTGCGCGTCGTAGGGCACCTCCTGTAGTTGGTTGAGCGTGTTTGCCGACGCGCTGCAGAGCGCTGTGCCGAGTGCTGTCGAGAGCAGTACGGGCACGGTCGTGGGGAGAGGGGAAAGCGCGACGCCGGACATGGCGACGAGGACGTTGAAGGCGGAGAGACGTGCTTTGGATAACTGCGCGTAGATTCCAATGAGACGGGCTGGGGTGAGCGCCGGAATGGGCCGGTAGGATGCCAGCGGGACAGGTTGGGGCGGTGGGATGTGCGAAGACGAAAGGGGTGGTGGGTCGAGCTCTTGAGTTACTGTACCATTGTGGAAGAAGAAGGATGAGAAATCGAAGGGTCTCGAAGCGATAGAGGTGGAATGAAGTCGGCTCAGGAGTGGCGCTGTACGGTAGGATGAGGACCTAGAGAGCACCGTTCTTAGCAACATAGTCTGTCGCCCGCAATGGGGCACCTGCTCTTGGTATGAACACACTGTATTCTGCACGAATGGACGGACTGACCTTGTTGGCCACAGCGCACTCCGGAATTGGGTCGGCTTCAACGGACGTCGGAGTTTTAAAGCGCAGTGTTTGTGCGTTCCAAATCAGCGAAGAAACAGCAACACTCTCCCTCTCCTCCCAGTTCCTATACATCCTATTCATACAGCGCCCGGTGCTTTAATTCTCTTCAGCGGTAGACTTCTTACCACACAGCAAGCGTTCTACCATGCCAGGCACTCACCTCCTCCCTCCAAACTTGCTCAAGCTCTTTGCTCCCCGACCTCCACTCCCATACACTCGACCAGTCGACAAGGACATCGCCCGAGTCACAAAAAAAGATGTCTCTGGCGTCGGTGCTCTCCTGGCCTTCCTCAAGGAAGGCGCCATGGCAGGCCTTGCAAATGGCAATGCCGAAGGAATGGAAGAAGGCGAGGAGCCTAACTTTACTCTTGCAGAAGAGATAAAACGTCAAATACGACGCGAGGACCGGAAAAAGAAGAGAGCTGAGGAGTTCCAAAAGGCAAAGGAGTCATGTACGTTCTTTTTGTCATTGTTGCTTCTTACCCACTAATCGTGTTCGTGTCAACTCAAGACAAACCCCAGGAAGACCCAGAAGCGGTGGGTGATCCCTACAAGACTCTGTTCATTTCCCGACTCGTGCGTCTTTGAATCAACCTGTCCGCAACTTGCAACTGATCACTCCTTCTCACAGCACAAACAAGCAACGGAAAGTGACCTCCGCAGAGAATTCGAAATCTATGGCACCATCGAAAGGGTCAGGATGGTGAAAGATAAGAAAGGACGTGGCAGGGGCTATGCGTTCGTCGTTTATGAGCGAGAACGCGACATGAAAGGTTATTCTGACTTTGCGGTTTTATTTCGTTACCTGGACGTTTACTAACACAGCCGACTCACTTCTTGCTTCACCTCTCTAGCTGCGTACAAGGAATCAGACGGTCTACATATCATGGGAAAGCGCATCTTGGTCGACGTCGAGCGCGGACGCACCGTGCGAGGATGGAAACCACGCCGTCTTGGAGGCGGTCTCGGTGGCCGTCCCAAACCTGTCGAACCTGCGCCTGCATACGCCGGTGGAGGCGGAGGCGGAGGCGGTAGAGGTGGATTCCGCGGTGGCTTTGAACGTGGTCGCGGCGGATTCCGTGGAGGAGGTCGTGGTTTCGGTGGAGGCCGTGGAGGAGGAGGAGGATTTGGCGACCGAGGCGGCTTTGGTGACCGAGGTGGTTTCAGTGATCGCGGCGGTGGAGGCGGCTTTCGAGGCGGTGGCGGTGGCTTCAGAGGCAACCGGGGAGACGACTTTGGAGCGCCGAGAGGTGGAGGGGGCTACAGGTTGGTATCTGCTGATCGAGTCGCCGTTTGCATGAGCTGACGCGCTGCTTTCTTGCTAGAGGCCGTGGTGGTGGTTTGGGATACCAAGGTGGAGGATTCAATGATGGGCCGCCTCCGGGCAGGTATGGAGGTCCCTCTGGACCGGGCGGTGGGCCCGGTGGACCAGGTGGGTACGGTCCTCCTGGTGGGGGTCCAGGTTTTGGCCCTCCTGGAGGCGGTCCTCCTGGTGGTTACGGCGGCGACCGAGGATATCTCAAGCGAGAGGGCCCAGGAGGGTTTGATGACCGAGACGCTAAGCGGCCGCGATTTTAGGTGCTTGGCAATTGCACTTCACCAGGTGCTACTGTAAGTGGTGGTATGATAGCCTCTTCTCTTTCTCTCTGTCTCTTCTTGCTTTGTCGCGGTTCGTAAGTATAGGCAGTTGGGCGGTTCGTGGCTTGTTAATATCAAAGGCAAGTATAAACTCGCATTGTTTATTGTTGATTTTTCCTTCCTTTTTTGGGTACCTTCCCGGTGTCGCTGTTCGCAAAAAGTGCCGTGTAGAAGGGAACATGATCAATCCATCAGGGTATGCAAGCGGGCGGGCTGTGCATGATGGAAGGATTTGACTCGTGATGTGAAGTTCCATTCCATGAATAGACGGTGAATAGGCGGATACCCGAACCGAGTCGATCCAACAACCTCTCTCGTGTTCCGATTCCTGATCACCGTTCGAACCGCACGAACGATCAAGGGTTCCAATCAATCCAGAACGAAGGGGTGAAAAAAAACTGCTGTTCGGCGGCCTTGCGTCTTTGTTTATTTGTTACCGAACTGTTTGCGGAACATGCAACGATGGAGAACAGGTGGATTCAATGGAACTGTTCCCCGGCTTGTTCCATCCACCAGCCCGGTCGTTAGAATTTGGGGTTTCCCCGTGCTCCCTCTGCTGTCACCGGGTCAGTTCGTGCTGATGCCCACCCAAGGACCATGCACACCCTCCACATAGCAACCCCGGTCCCGGTGCCTCTCTTCCCGACGCCGACAATCATTTCCTTGTCCGTTTCCGGCTCCTCCGCTCCTCTTTTGCCAAGTTCCAGGCCCTTCCTCGTTGCTGCAGAGAGAATCTCTTCGCCTCCGGCACTTCTCAGTAACGCGCCCTCAACGCAATTCGCCCAACCGCCTGGTTCCTTCTCTCGGCCTTCCACTGACGTACGTGCGTTGCGGCGGTGCTGTCACCCGCAGGAACAACCTCAAACGGGGGCCGTTTTTGTCGAGATCCCTTATCTTCCGCTAACAAACCTATACTGTAAGCATCATGGTTCTTCGAGAATGGTTCTTCGAGAGTCATGGGACTCGGTCTCCTCCTCCAACCCCCCCGTTCCTCGGAGCGGACCTCTCAGTCATAATCCCGGATGTGATCGGTGGGGCTCGCGATGCCCACGCTCACACCGCAACAACAAGCTTGGTAAACGCATCCATTCAGGTGCCTGCGCTCGGTACACGGTGAAACGCGAGCGTTTCCTTGCCAGCCGAGCGCCAAACCCGAGTATCGTTCCTGGAGAAGTGAGATCGAACTGCAGCCAACAGCGGCTAACCTTCTCAAGCTCTCGACGTGATGCCTTCTTGCTCTGAATCTGCAACAGACTCCGTGAGACCGTCCCCTTGCGCCCTTCTCCTTCCGTAACGTCGGAGCCTATGGGCTCTATCCCCACCTGGTACATACGTCTTATCAATCCTTTCGAGCCTTCCGTTCAGGAGAGACACCAGCCTCACACACGCTTCCCCCCAATTGGTCTCGCTACCTTTTTTTTTTTTAGTTCGCTGGTGCAGTCATCCGATCGAGATCCTATCCCATCCCGATCATCGGTTTCACGCTCACGACCCTGACCAGACCCACTCAGCTGGACCGCGCAGTTCAAAGCGCCCGTTTACGAGCCGATTCTCTTCTTCTAACTCTTTTCTCTGTTTGAGCAGCTTAATCTGGGGGGTTTACTTCATCGCGCTTTGATTCCTTCCCCCCAACTTCCTCCCACCATCCTTTAACTAATCAACCTGGCGGTGACCCTACTGACTCGCAAGCCGGCTTGGGACTTTCCTACGATGGAACGTGAGTACCCGGCGCAACACAACCGCGACCATCACTTCTGACTATATGGCTCCCGGCTTCCCTTAATAGCCAGGGACGAGCGCCTCGCCAGCCACCCACTCCACGTCTCTATTTCCCAACCCGCAGCGGATTTTTCCTCCTGCTTAAAGCAGGTTCCTCATGAAGATTCCGAGTTTCCTGTTGTAGAGTCACCCATGTCCTCTCCTCAATCAGAGTCGGTCACAAAGTCGCCCGATGCACAGCAGGAGTCTGCAAGCAACAGCGCGTTGTCCCCCAGCTTGGATGCCGAAGCCGCGTCTTCACCTGACGTAAACCACCGTCGGATCTCGACGAGCAGTAGCAGCAGGAGCGTGGTGGGCGAGAGGGAGAAACGGAAGCGGTCTAGAGTAACACCGGACCAACTCGTCCATCTCGAGCGGTTCTTTAGTATGGACCGGAGCCCGACGGCAGCGCGACGGCGAGAGATCAGCGAACTTCTGGGTATGCAGGAGCGGCAGACCCAAATTTGGTTTCAAAATAGGTGAGCGGTCTTCGCTTTGCAATCGCCGTGCCCACGTTAAAGCTGCGGCCGCGGTGGTCAAGACGCGCAAAGGCAAAATTGCTCAATGGGAAAGGAAAGGGGAGAACCGATTCCACGCCACCGACAACGCCCTCCGACCTCCTTCCTGGTTACGATGCAGACATACACAGTCTCATTCACGAGAGCGAACGTGAGTTTAGCCTTTCGTGCAACGTGCCCCCGGAAATTGTGTTGACCCCCCCCCGGCACAGCCGTTACGATCATACCTTGTACAAATCTCACCATTGGGACTTGGCGACGGATAGCCACCCAAATCAGTAAACATGACCTCGTTGCCTACGTCTGCGAGTTGCGGAACTGTCTCACCTGGTTCATCCACTCCACCGGGTACGGCTTCAAAATGGAAATCCCCTTCGACACCATCGCCGAGACCGAGCTTGCCGATGCGGCGCCTGGCTCTACCCTTGCGTCTTTCTTCCTCACTCAACCCCCCCTCTTCTATCTCGAGGATATCGCGACGCCCCCCACCGGTGGTCCCCCCGTACGCACCTGGAAGCGCTGCGCGGACTGGACTGAGGGTATGCAGGCCACCAAGGTTCTCCGCCACGATCTCGTTGGTTCTGCGGTGCAGCTCGAGTACGTCCTTGGAAAATTTCAGGCCTCTCCTGGCTCCAACATGCGCCTGCGTGGCAACTCGTACGTGCGAGCAGAACTTCAGTCGGGACTTTCTTCGGAGCAAAACCTCAGTCTCGGCCTCACGAGCGAGCAGCCGGCTACCGTCCGCCGTTTGGAGGGGGCGCAATCGATGGGGTGCAGGATAACCTGGTGGCAGACGGGCCGAAGCGCTACTCCTTCGCTGAAGTCCCCTTGCCGCTCAGCGCCCCACCGGAAACGAGCACGTACGGCGACCATTCTACGTCTACCCGTATAACCCTTATCCGTTGTCCTCTGCGTCGTCCTCGTCAAGCTATCCCACCTCGTCGCTATACCCCATGGAAGTCTCCATTCACAGGTCCCATTCCCACTTAGACGGCTACGGACAGGTTTCCGGTGCTGGCCAATCGCCGTACGTTGGGCAGGGGCATGGTTACTCCATACCTGCCTCTGCGCCGCCGTCTCATTCTCATTTCGAACTGGCGCCAACGCCGCCGCCGCCTTCGCTTGTACCGCAGCAGTACCAACGACACCAGACATCACAAATGCAGGGGCAACCGTCTTTGTCTGTGTCGGTCACGCTACCGTTTGGTAATGGCTTTGATAGCAATGGACACCCTAGTAGTTAGGTGCGGCGCGCAAATTCAAGGTGCCGATATTTTCATCAGTACGGTTGTCTTTCCCCCCAGATCATGTATTGTTCGTTCCTCCCCATCTATTCTCTGCTACAATATATAATCAATGGTATCTCTAAACGCACCAACTGTTTTACAGTATTCAACTTTATCATACCACACGGCTACTCATTTAGGATGTCTCACAAAGTTTGTATCACTGCTGCTATTGGTTCTCGACGCAGATGAATCCTAAGCTAAAGAGTTATTGGCCCCGTCTATGTTCTCCGTGTTTGCCTGGACGAACAAAGGAGCTTCTTGGAAGTTAAGTTGAATCATGGCATCAGCCAAGCTTTTTTTTTTTGCCCTTTTTTTGGTCGGCGCACGATCGTGATCGTGGCTGTCGTTGCGGCAAAAAGATGAGGGAGGAATTCGCTCAGTAACGAATGATCATTTTCATTGACTGGCCCATTTGGACACACGCCTACACCCAAAAAAAAAGTAACCAAGCTGTTCCGACGTCCAGGACTTCCACCCGCGGCCATATTTCCCGCTAACAACAGCGAGACGCAGATAAGGCCACCGTACGTGGAAGTTCTTTGTACTCTAGATAGACCAAGCCGCTCAGACCTGTCCTTCTAAGCGCTCCTTGGATAGGCGCATAGCGTAGGTGCGGCTGATGATATTAACTAAAGGATCCGAGTTGTTAGCCAGCCTTTCGGGTAAATTAAATTGCAGGGCCCTGCGCTTACAAGCTTCCATGTAACGGTCAAAGCAGCGTGAAAGACAGGTCTACGCGGGCGAAGCCGAGCACGAAAAGGCAACACGCGTGAAGAGAGAAAAAAAAATCATCAGGAGATGTGTCTAGAAGGATCAGACGAGGAAAAAGGCCGTGTGCTGTACCTCTTCTGAGCCAGACAGAGACGTCGACGGTTTGGTCACGCATTTCGCGAAGCATTTGTCGTTTGTTTTCTGAATGATTATGATTGAGGGGGTTAGAAACGGCGGACGAATGGGAAAACGGGGGCGTGTGAATTAAACGAACATTGATGAGTTCCTGCGCATTCGCGAGGGCAAGCTCGTTGCGCACAGAAGCCATGACTGCCTCCTTGCGCGCGTTGAGATCTTTCGTCACCATGGAGAACAGATATAGAGGTTACTCTCAGGGCAGGGAAACGGGAAACGAGGCCATACCTTTGGATGGACCCGCATCGGTCGAAGATGAGCTGCTGCCGCCAAAGATGGAGGACATCCTTTTTGCTGTTCGTTGGCAAGACTAGGTCACCGGGAAGACACGAGTGTTTTGAAGCTAGCAGTACGTAGCACGTGATCGAGGAGATTGAGCTGGAGCCGGGCCGCTTTGGGACGACACCCGCGCTGCGTACCTCTCGACGTCTAGCGGGGCCTCTGAGTCGCCATGGGCGCCAATGAATCTAGATCGCACCAGGAAGCGGACGACGATGCCGCTGCGCAGGACTACTACGCGATCCTCGATGTCGACGAGAACGCCAGTGCCGACGAAATTAGGGTGAGTTCGTACTCCCGTATCCTGCGATGACGATTGGCTGCATCTGATCAAAGCCCCTCGTCATGACAGCGCTCCTTCCGACGGCTTGCACTCATCCATCACCCCGATAAAAACCAAGACGACCCCGAAGGTGCAACCCGACGTTTTGCCGCACTCCAGCAGGCGTATGAGGTGCGTGTGCTGCGGGAAATCTTTCAACCCCCCTCTCATCTGATCTTAGACAATCTATCCACCCCCCGATAGGTACTGAGCGACGAGCAGGCGAGCTAATTCGAGATTCTTGTACAGCGTCTGATTCTCGTCTCACCCCGTCTCTGTCAATCGCTAGGAACGTGCTTGGTACGACTCCCATCGATCAGCACTGGCCCCCGAACCAGATGCAGAGACTATCATCAACGACATTAAGACGGGCGTCGCTCCTCCGCGTGCGCGCGATCGTGGGCTTACCGTGCGCCACATCCAGGCGTTCCTGAACCCTTCATTGTGGTCGGATTTCGATGACGGCGCGGACGTGCGGGTTCCATCGGTTCCGGAATGAAATTGAATGCTCAATTGTCCTGCAGAGCTTTTTCACCTTATACCGAAATTTATTTGACAGGCTTGCGAAGGAGGAACAGCTTTCCAACACCGTGGAATTTCCTTCATTGGCTCTCGACATGGGAGTGGACTGCACCGTCCAAAGAGCAGCCCTCCCAGGCTGCACGACACTTTTATAATTTCTGGCTTAATTTTGCACGGATAAAGAATTTGCCTGGTCTGACCAGTGGAACGTCTCCGAAGCTCCCGACCGCCAAGTGCGGAGGTAAGTCGACCAGAACAAGGCTCACTTACTGCGGCTCTCATACGTCACGCCACCAGGTTAATGGAGAGGGATAACAAAAAGCCAGAGACAGCGCGCGCAAGGAGTACAATGAAACCGTCAAGGTACGGCTGGCTGGCGCTCGATTCACTGCCGATCGTGCTTTAATGACAGCAGGCTCTCGTCATGTTCGTTCGTAAACGCGACCCACGCTACAAAGCACATACCAAACGGCAGGCTCAGTCTCCCACGCCAACATCCGCGACCGCCGCGGGGACGACGACATCCAAAAGAACGGCACCAACATCTACCTTTGTCATTCAAGACTGGCAGAAGGTCGCTGAGCCAAGCGATACCGCGGCGGACCTGGAATGGGCGCGTGCGGAAGGCACCGACGACGAAGAGTGGGAATGCATCGTCTGTAACAAAACATTCCGGAGTGAGGCTGCGTGGAACAGCCATGAAAGGAGCAAGAAACACATTCGGACCGTCGAGCAGCTGAAACGCGAAATGCAAGATGAGGAGGTAGCGCTGGAGCTTGGCCAGCCTGACGGCGGTGCGGATGCGGATGCCGAGGAAGCCGACAGCCAGATCACAGCGAGCGCCGCTGCAACGGCAACTGACATTGGGGGTGAGGAACCGCAAAAGGGATCCCCTGGCCGCGTAATACCTGCACCTGCGCCCAACATAGAGGAAGCTACGACCGAATCTCAAGAAGAGTCTGAACACCCCCCTGGCAGACGAAGGCGAACTCAAAACAAGTCTCACACACCATCATTGGAACCATCACCACCGCCCACTATTCCCGAAGCGTCCCAAATAGGTGCGTCGCGGTCTTCGTCTGCCCGTCAACGGCAGACGGAGGGCGACTCGGAACTTCCCAAAGAATTCCGTGAGACGCTGAACTTGGGAGAACTCCACTATGATGAAGATACTGGACGAGAGGGTGACGAAACTGGCGCGGCAAATCCCACAAAAGTGGAGTTGTCAAAGCGGGAGAAGCGCCGAGCCCGTGAGGCCGCAAAGAAGGCGCGCGAAGGCGAATCGAAGAGCAGTTGTGCGGTGAGTTTCCTTCGCTCACCAAATTTTATTCAATTCGCCCTTGTCTGGGAACCTGCTTGGCTGGAGTTTGCCGCCTCGGTATCTTTGGCGTTGGGCCGCTTTTTGGTCATGTGTTGTTCTTTTTTTTTTTGGTTATCACCTCCTCGTAACGGACAACTTAAGCTTTTCGGAACAGTGCAACGTTTGTGGGGAGAACTTTGACAGCAAAACCAAGCTTTTCGAGCATGTCAAACGAGAGGGCCATGCTCTGGCAGATCCACGTGACAGCAATATACCGAAGAAAAAGGGAAAGAAGGCGAGGTAATTATCGTTCATTCTGACAGGTAGGAACAACTGGCGAATCATGGATTGTGTGGGGCGTACACGAATCTTGATTTGCGCCTAAAACAGATAGAATGCGCGATGGTTTCGCGATTCGTGTGACGATGCAAGAGCCATACCGTAAACAGCAGCTTTGTACCAAGTAGATTTGATCAAGCGAAAAAAAAAAACATGAGCACACACAACGAACGTCTCGTGCCGAAATTCGAACCGCAGCAACTGATCACAAGAAACGGTCAGGCGATGGAACATCGCGTCATCTCATCCCATGAGCTGCGACACGTCATCTGGTGGGTACTTGGTTTGCGAGAACGTGAGAAGCCTGGCAACGGCAATCAGCACGCGGGGGTGAGACGGTCCGTCCGAACGCAACGTGCTCACCGCTTTAGACTTTGGATATATTTTCGACTGACTTCGTCGTTCAACACGTGTGCCACTTGGTCTGAGGAAATCTTTTCGCGCGCGGATCGCTCATGGATACTGAGCAACGATCAGCATTCGATGAAAAACTCTATAGTGCCTCAGTTCATTGCACCCACCCAACCATTGTAACCCCGATGGGCCACGGCGCATTCCCAATCGAAAGGCGGAGATACGCGTCGTTGGCTCGCTGGTATTGACGCTTTTGCATGTGGTGCACGATCTCTGCCAGACGTGCCAGCATGTCGTCCGGAAGAGACTAAAATCGTCATTGTCAAGGGGAGAAGTAGAAACTCAGACGGCAAAACGAACCCGTGATCGCAATAACTTGAAAAGTGGCTTCAAGTACTGCGCAGATTGCACTTGCGTTGCGGCGGCCAGCTTTCCCTGGGTAGTCCTTTTGACGTTATCTAAGGCGGTATGTTTAACGAGAGCAAGAAAATGGGCACGTCAACCAGTGAAAGTCTTACCAGGACGTTCGCCCAGGCTCTCGCCCCATTCCTTGAGCACCCTCTTAAGGGTATAGTAGATGATAGGATACAACTTGTCTGGGTCCGTCTTGATAAGTGCCATGTCAAGCACCGCTATCTCGCCGTCACCAGACGCAGACTCGTCCTTCTTCTTTCCCTTGCCCACCTCAGCAGTCGAATTGGCATTGCGGTCCCTCATGAGCAGCTCAGCGCTCTCGACGTCCTCCAGCGCCTTCCGGAAGTCGTTCTGCCCGCCCACGCGCTCATGGCCCTTCTCCTCGATGAGCTCGAGCGCACGCAAGCGCAGGCGGCGGTCCTTGTCCGATTCGCCGAACAGCCGAATTGGCTGGCCCTTGGCACGCAGACGGCGTATGGTCTCCTCGTTGGAGATGTTGAAAGCGACGCCAGCGGTCGGGGGAGGTGTGCCCGTGCCAGTGTCGGGGGCTGGAGAGGCGGTCGCGCGTGGGACGCTAGGTAATGAGGGAGCAAGCGAGGCAGAGCGACTGGAGCCGTTATTCTAAGCTCCAGCGACATCTCAATATCTCGGTGTAAATTAGAGTGAAATGGCGAAAACGCACTTTGGGTAGCGCAGCCTGCTCGGCCTCAGCCTCTGCCTTCTTGGCCGCCTCCTCGCCCGCCTTCTGCTCTTCTTCTTCCTTCAGACGCTCTATATCGCCTCTCCGCATGTACTTGCTAGGGCGTGGAAGCCCATTGTCGCGAGCTTTGCGTTTAGATGCGATTTCTGCTTTGAGTGCGTCCATGTGGAAAGTGTGTGATTATCTAAGCAAGGAAATCCCAACTTATTCGCACGTTTCCGTTCTGGGACCAGGACCTTTAACACACCCATCACCATGTCCGACGCCGACGCCGCTCAGAGGTACGCTGTCTTTGCGAGGTGCACTTTTTTGAGAGAGAGAAAAATTTACACGTTATGTAGCAAATACGTCCTCCAGACTGCTGGGTTTGACGGTACGTAGTAACCTTGGAAATTATTGGGTTTACTGACGATTCTGCCACAGCCCGCTTCCCTTACACCAACCAAACAAGACACTGGTAAGGCTGACCCCCTAAGGTGTACCGCTTTTCTCATTCGGGTGCAAGCTACCAAAATTATACGGACTACTTCAAATGTATTTCTGCCAAGGGCGAGGATTTCGCGCCATGCAAGCAGTTCAAGCGTGCCTATAACTCGCTTTGCCCCAGTGAGTCGCGTTTCCTGGATGTTTTCTTGAACTTTGTGTGTTAATATGTATGTTCCCCTCAGATGAATGGGTATGTTACATCTCTGTTTCTCGCTGGCTCCCTCTGCTGCGCAGAATGACTGACTTTTGTGTCTTCGCAGATCTCAAAGTGGGACGATCAGAGAGATAATGGCACCTTCCCCGCGTCTCTAGAGCCCTGACCTTTTGTGTCTCAATAGTTTTGTAGAGAGCTGGCGACTAAATACAAGCGGACACATCTTCAGGTTACGGTCGAGTGCTTGCTCGTGCAGTTGACTATAAGACTGGGTTATTGTGGAACCGTTAGTCGTGGTTATTGGGCCTTTTTCTTCGAGATTGCCCTTCAAGCATTCTCGAATAGGTTGTCCACAATGTCTGAACGAGCTATCTGTTTCGCTTCCTACTGCCGTTTGCGGCTTTGATATCAGTGGTGTCACTACTGTATGGTGTCATGCAGAGTGGCTAGTGTTCTAGTGATGGCACGCAAGATTTTTGGGAACAATGTGTGTGCTCAGTATGTGCTTAAGTATGTGTGCTCGAAGCTCGAAAGCAGTTAAGTGGAGAGCATGTGCCTTGTCTCGGAGCGGGACCCGGGCCTGTTTCCGGACCCAGTTGCCGCTGAACGCCAGACAGTCAAATCACGCATGCGAGCCCACAGATGTCAGGTATCAATTTCAACTCATGGACAGAAAACGCCACCCGTCTGGGTATGCGCATACAAGAGACCCTCGCAGAGCACACGAAAGAGTTAACTGGCACCGGTGCTGGCTACTATGACACTGGCGAGGATAAAACGAAGAACATCAGAGCGCAGCTGGACTCTGGAAGTGATCGCGAGAAGCTTGAAGCGATGAAGCGCCTCATTGCTGTGAGTATTCCCCAAGGCCGTATTCACCTACTCAGCGGTGCTAGATGATCTCAAAAGGCCGAAACGTCTCAGAGTACTTCGCCAAGTGGTCAAGAATGTGGCGGCATCAAACATAGAGGTTCGCAAGCTCGTGTACATCTATCTCCTGCGCTATGCCGACGCCGAACCCGACCTGGCCTTGCTTTCGATCAACACATTTCAACGCGATCTCACCGACAGTTCGCCGCTCATACGCGCGATGGCGTTGCGCGTTTTGTCTGGCATCCGTGTGCCGACCATCGCGGGCCTGATCATTCTGGCGATCAAAAAGTGCGCAGCAGACACGAGCCCATATGTGCGCAAGGCAGCAGCGCTATCAATACCAAAATGCTACAGGTGCGTCACATGCCGCGGATCATCGTGTCCTCACAATGGCATTTGACAGTTTGGACGAATCACAACTCCCATCATTGATCGAAATCCTATCGACACTCCTGCGCGATCGCTCCCCGTTGTCCGTGGGCAGTGTTGCCGTCGCTTTCGAAGCGGTTTGCCCTACACGACTGGACCTCTTGCATACGCACTACCGACGCTTGTGTCGGGTGCTTATCGATGCAGACGAATGGGGCCAAGTGAATCTTCTCGAGCTCTTGGTTCGCTACGCTAGGACCATGCTACCGCGGCCGACTACTTCGCGTGATGGTCTGGATAAAGAGACAGAGGACATAGACCAGGACCTCGAACTTCTGCTGGTGTCGGCGGAACCGTTATTCCAGTCATGTAACCCCGCGGTAAGCGCGTGAGTTCCGTGATCCCCTCCGCATTCGAACTGAACATTTCGCAGGTCGTCATGTCGGTATCTCGCGCGTTCTACTACCTGGCCCTACCATCACGGCACCACAAAATAGTTCATCCGCTACTCCGAATTCTTGCAGTTTCTCCAGAGATCGAGCGTGTGGTGTTGACGTACGTTCTCTCTATTTCTCATACATCTCCGGTACGTCCGTTTTGCGCGTGACCAGATCCGGTTGTTGAGTGGTGGTAGCACTTGTTCTCTCCACATTATACCCGTTTCGTTGTTCGAACAGATGACAGCACACAAGTAAAGGACACAAAGACGCGCCTCTTGCGGAATTTCGTCACCGTTGATAACTACCAAGCACTGTTGCGTGAGTTTATGGTCAGTCCCGTTTTCACCCGTTCCCCTCGGGGTACCGCTTGCCAACCTTCAACGATTTTGGTCAGGACTATACAGATGACGTAGACGAAACACTTGTAGCCGGCGCTATCCAGGGATTGGACACATAGCTCGCAATCTCCCCGAATCAACCGCTCAGTGTCTAAATGCGTTAATGGCGTGCATCAAGAGCCCGCACGGTGCGTTCTCATTCGCTCCATTTTGACAGTTCGTTCCTCGTGGCTGAACATTCTGGTAGACCCCGTCGTAGCGAGCGCCGTTGTCGAACTCAAAACTCTTGTTCAAGCTCAGATGCACTCTGCTACCCCTGCAGGCTCATCATCCGCGCCACTGACGATCGTAGAACGCCTTGCGTATCGTATTGACGAGATCAGGCACTCCAAGGCACGAGCGAGCGTCGTCTGGCTGGTTGGCCAGTATGCCGCGGATGACTCGCCCGGTGCCGTAGTCGAGGGTGTGGCGCCATGGGCGCCGGACGTGCTGCGCAAAGTAGCGAAGTCCTTTCGCGAAGAGGTACGACGCTGTCACTCGCCACTTAATCCCAGTCAGTTGAGCTCGTTCACGAATCCGCTTATTATCATTTTTTTTTCTCTTCCGCAGACTATAGCTGTAAAGCTCCAAGCGATCACGCTCGCCGCTAAACTCCTCGTACTATCGCCGTCACACACCACGCTAACGCAACTAGGCAAGTATGTGTTTGCCCTTGCGCGCTACGACCGCAACTACGACGTGCGTGATCGCGGACGCATGCTCCAACAGCTCCTCGCAGGCGTGGTGCCAGACATTGGTGCGGCGGACGCCAAGGAAGTCGGTGGCGTCGTGCTTAGGCGTGCACAAGTGCGCATCGTGCTGTTCGAGGGCAAAGAGAGCGCCGCGCTTGAGCACGCGCACGCGGACTCCCGCGAGCGGCTCGGTACGCTCGGCCTCGTCCTCGGTCGCGACATGCCCCCTGCACACGCGCGCATCTTGCCTGATTGGCTCGAGCACGGCGTCGAGTCTACCCTTCGTGACTCGCCTGACGACTTTGTGACATCTGCGCCGCCAGTCACAGCTATCGGACACGTCCCCCCCGCTTCTCTACGTCCTGGAGCCGTGACAGCTGGCCGCTCGACGCCCATCGTCGTGCTTACCCCCGCTGGCTCAGGAGGGCCGTCACCGGTGGGGAGCATGCCGAACAGGGGCGGGTGGACAGATCTGGACAAATTCTATGAGAGCGAAAGCGAAGAAGACGACGAAGAGGAAGATGACGATGACGATGACGATGATGAAGAGGAAGAAGGCGAAGAGGGGGGAGGGGAAGAAGAGGAAGGCACGGAGAGTTCAGAGGATGAGAGCGAACACCAGTCAGGGGGAGACAAAGAACCAGGCGGTAGTCCACCGCGGACCCCAGAAGAAGATAGCGATGCCAGCAGTAGCAGGAAAGCCCCTGTCAGATAACGAAGCAAGCACCTTCGTTTCTAGAATGAGACAAACATCAGTTATCCCTGAAGAGGGAAGTGCGCCACTTTGCATGTTTTGTGAAGGAACATTCAAGGCATGCTGGAGGGAACCGAACCTGGCGTACGCAAAGTGAGCATTTACAGGTCAAGTTTGCATCACGTGACATGTTGGGGGGAGGGGGGGTACGAGGTGGGTTAGCTCGGCCTCTCAGTCACAGTGATGTGGCGCAGAAGGTAGTGGTTCCCGAGAAAAGCAGTCCTCCCTATTGATAGTTATATTGTACATATACAGCCACGCGCCTCAGAAAGAAAAATGGAAAAGGTTTAGAGTGCATAGGCAGTGGCCCGTGACTGTACTATTCAGCATCCCCGGAGAATGAGGTAGGGTGGGAAGGGAAAGTAATGATAGTGTTGTCAAACTAGAAGATATCAGATGGATAGATCATTCTACCAGGTGCCATGAGCACCAGAATAGGAAGAGAGAGATTGTGGCGCAGGATTGGAGGAAGGTGTATTGGCATATACAACTTCGGGTTCAACGTGTTTACGGAATAGATACTCGGGTGACTGGTTGAATTTGGATACGCCATGGGGGTACAAATATTGGGGTTGGGGTGTGTGGAGAGGTCTTCCCACCGTGAGAATTCGGCCAGACAGAGTTCACAGATGTATGGTATCCGTGTACGTGACGGTGTATCCGAAATCGTCGCTTCGGGGCTTAGGAATCCAGGGCTTTGGAATCGAAAATCGGAGACCCCAGTATGTGACGGGTTATTAAGAACCGCTGGTTTGGGAAATAGAGGATCAAAAACATGGAATGTCGGTTGGGGGACATCGTGGGAAACGTGGGAAGGGGGAAGAGCGGGGAAGCCGGTCCGGTAAAGAGGATCGGGCTGGCGCGAGGCCTTGAACGACTCTATAGCTTCCCTCAATGACCCATGAATCGGCCCAAGCTCAGGAAAATGAAGAGCGCGCAGGGACGGGAGCACATTTAAGTGCTCCCTGTCAGCTAGACCCACAGTACACATGATGTCTGTCACATATGAGTCAGCTGCACGAACGACTATTGCGCCGCTGAATGCACGGAGAATGTCCGCCCATTGTTCACACTCCATGTCATCCCTCTCACTTGGCGATCGGGTCAAATTGATGCCCAGATCTTGTACACGAGATAGGGAAGGGTAAAAATTGGTGTAAATTTGAGTCATTAAGGACAACTGCCAGTCCAACTGCTCGCACGATATTTGCAACATGAACTGCGGACGAGCTCCTGACTTGGGAAAGGAGATGGAGATGGCATTCGCGGAGATGAGAATACCTACCTGACTTAGCGGCGACTGCATTTCTATCTGCTCAATTAATCGGCCCAATTGCGAAGAGTTCATCCCGGGTTGGTAAAAGAATGTGATCTCGATATCCACGAGAAGGGGTGCATCTATTCTAGTCATTAAGTTGTCCCAGAACTTGCTAGGTCCTCGATATTTGAGGCACGTCAGAGAAGAGAGAACAGCGCGTTCCCTAGACCGGGGAGGTGGGTAGGCGTAGTTTGGGCGGGGAGGGAGGGAAAGGAAATGAATGGAAAGTGTTTCAAGGCGGATCATCTCGGATATGACATTTGCGAAGACATCTGGGGGGAAATATCCGACGTGAGGGATTTCAAGGAGGCGAAGGTCCATGAGTGCCTTTAAAAGTGAAAGACGCTGCGGGAGTGTGGGAATGGCGACCCTAGTCAATCGCAGGGTCCGGAGGCGTGACCCCCACCGAAAGGCGCTAGGGAGGGTCAGCAGCTGGTCGTCTCTGGACAGAAGAACAAGCTCGTCAAGATGAGAAAAAGGCTCAGAGATTGATGAAAGACGCTCTAGGAGCGTGTTTGTGATCGTAAGGCTGATGGAGTGAACGCGATCAGACCGCTTCAGTGCGGCCATGAGATCGTCTTCATCTTCAGGACCTGCGGGAGCAAGTAAGGGAGACCCTCCATAGTGTACGACGAGAGGAAAAGGAGGCCAACAATCTAGACTCTTCAAGACAGGTATCCCATAGGTACAGTAGAGTCGAAGATGTAGACCCAAAGGTGATCCCAGAACGATCTGTCGCCATCTTCGGCATATGTGGGTAAGCGTGGGCCAAAATCGCGAAGAATCATTGAGGAGATGACGAAATATGTATAGAAGGACATCGTCATTGAGTATCTCAATGGTGACCTGTTGGGATATAGGCCCTTCTACAAACACATCAGTGCGTGGCAAAAACTGGCATTGGACAAACGTCGTACCTATTTCACCGAGTTGATTGATCAGCGGCCGTTCATATTCCGCCTATATTAACTGGCCAGAGAGCCGGCGTGAGTGCATGAATGATTCTACGGCCTTCCGCAAAGGCGCATAACGCGACTCAGACTCTCGTACGCAGAGTTTCTGCAGAGCTGGTAAGACAGTTTCCGGGGTTTGCAAAGCGAGCGCGATGCCTGTGGTGAAGTCCGAGTCGCCAGCTACATGAAACCATTTCGTGCCTCGGAAAGCATGGATAAGCTTCAACCATTCTTCACGGTCGCTTCCATCCTGCCCACTTGGTGTTTGCGTCGTACTGATGCGTAGATCTTCAACGGAGGAAAGCAAGGCGGAAAAATGAGTGCAGAAAAGAGCTATGGAGGAAAGCTGCCGCCTGAAGGCTCGCAGAATACTTGCAATTTAAAGCACGTAGAAGCTTTCCGGGTTAAGCAGATGGAGACAGAACGCTCAGAGAATATAATATATGATCGGCTATATGGCATTGATATTTCCATCCGGGATATGGGAAGATTTGAAAAGTGAAAGATGGGCTCATCGAAGAGTGTAATTTCGATATTCACAAGACGATGAGCGTCAATGCTGGCCAGAAGGCTTTCCAAGCACTCGCTTGTACCTTGATATTTGAGACAGGTGAGAGTAGGGAGAACAATGTGATACCCTGGCGACGGGTGTACCACAACGAAATTGGCGGAGGGATGGAACTGAAGTGAAAATGATCGAAGCAGGGTCGTCCCAGACAAGGCGTTCAGAAGATTTCTTGGTGAGAAACACCCAATAGTGGGCATTTCATGAAGCTGAATATCGACGAGGCCCGTGGAAGAGGAGAGGAGTTTTAGGAGTCCGAAAGGGGCGATGCCGGTCAAGGAGACTGCGGAGTCGTGGGCCCAGCCAAAATGAGCTGGGTAGGGTCAGCCACACGCCATCTTGAGGCAGGCGAAGAACGAGGTGTTCGAGCGCAGAAAAAGGCCCCTTCACTGCGCAAAACCTTTCCCAGAACGGCCTTGTGACGGCGCGATTGATAGAGCTAACACGACCACATTGCTTCAGTGTAGCCATGATGTTGTCCTCGTCATCGGGGGTAGGCAGATCGAGTGCTAGATCTCCCCCGTACTCTAAGACGATAGGCAGAGCAGGCCAGCACTCTAGAGTCTTCATGACAGGCGTCCCGTACGTACAGAACAGTCGAAGTGTGGAGACCGGCGAGACGCAAATACGATACGTCGCCATCTGCGGCAGATATGGACGAGTCTCGGCCAAAATCGTGGAAAGGCATCTAGATAATAACGAAATGTGCTCAGAAGCACATCATCGGAAAGCTCCCCGATCGTCCCTTGTTGAGAAAGGGGAGAGTTAGCGAAGCGCACAGGTATTGTGTAAACATTTACCTCTCCTTAAACATTCGCTTTGCGAGGCAGATTGAGAAGGAAATGTGAGGCGGGCACGTCTATTGGGGAATCCGCAACACTGACTGTCACCACTACCCATGGTAGTACTGAAAGAGCTTGTGGATTTACTTTGAGGATTGCATGGGGATGAGGGACGAAGTAGTAGGCACCGGGTAGGCTGTAGCTACTGTGTTGTCCTTATGTAGAGCGCGCAGCTGATACCACACCTACCAGTCGGCTGGGGCATGAGAGGGGGACGATAGTCCACATTGCTATGTAGGCTCGTGACCAGCCTGTATATGATAATCGATATCGACGGGTTACCCTCATGTCCCTGTGTTGCGGTGAAATGACGAACTAGCGGTGTTTTCCACTTTAGGAAACTGGTTTAGGAAACCTACGCGCATGAGCACCTCGTAGAACTGGACTGGGGAGGTGGTTGTTGGAGTCGTGTCACATTCATCGTTGGCACTGATAGACACTGCTGACTCGACCTCGACGGAGAGCGCACTGGTTTTTGCCGCGTCCCACCCGCGCGTCTTTCGCTTCCTCACGTGATATCCGGTCACTTGATCCATCTGTTCACACGCACGAGCAATCATTAATCATTAGAGGCGTTCGCGACCAAGTTCGCGACTTATATAGCAAGCATCGGTCGCTACAGTTTCCATAGTCATAGTACTACCACAAACGTTCGTCTAAAAAATCCAACAGGAAACATGTCATACTAAGTCGGCATCAAGAATTGATTGAAATTTGTCAAACGTGACAAAGCCACTGAGCGTGTCATCGGCGAAATGTGAGGTTCCTGGCCCGCCCTGAGGTTCCGCGTTGTATTTTGAATCTTCACCTGCTTTAGTTCTGGCCGCATATCCCCCTCGAAACAAAGTGCACAAGCGGGAGTTGTGACGTCTGAACGATTTGAATGTTTCCGTTGGTTCGAGGGATACCTTCAAAAGGAAAGCGAGTTTTGAGTTCAACACAAGCTGACCCTCGGCGTCCGCCCAATCTTGCAGTGGAGGATTCGCGATCTCTTTCCCATTGTGGAATCGTGTAGTTATCCAAACTAGAACGTAGAAGAGCGACTCGAGATCGTGGCGATACATATCTGCGGTCGGATCGCCGCCAAGGAGGTCAATCGCCATGAATGGCTTAGTGCCCGTACGATGTTTCGACGACTGGCTCCGGACATCCACATTCACAGCGAGATCGAGGTCGTTCAAAACAGCGTATACATTGCCGCCTTCCTTTCGGAGCATCAGGTTGTTGAGACTGATGTCCCGATGGAGAATCTTCGGGACGTCATAAAGCCATCTATAACCTGAAACCAAACTATGAGCCATTGCAATACGATAGAGGCAAATGCCTACACTTGAATATTTCACGGAAAGACTGGGCCAAGTCGACTGCAGTTGTCCGCTCTGTAATCGGATACAGTTCCTCCTGCACAATAATCCTTAGCACACGCTCCTCGTACCGGTCACCCATACGATCAATCAACGCCCGGGATAATGAAGTAATCTGTCGATCTTCGGCATGCAGAACCTTTGGTAAGTGCTTGAGAACCCAGCGGTGCTTGTCGTGATTAGCGGCGTTACGAGCCTTCGCGATCAGATCGTTCTCCGAAATCCTGGATTTGGCCGGCCAGCTCAACTTCACGACGAGGGACCCAACCCAACTATCGTCGTTGCTCTTACCAATATATTTTGCCCGGACCACGCAAGTCCCACGGCCAATGATACCGTGCTGGTGGTAGATGGTACTGCCTAACCGAAGACTAGTCCCATTACTTAACGTTAGCTTCAAGCCGTCGAATATGTCTGCGGTCCGGCGTGGATTCTCCAAGAGGGGTGGAGGTGCAATTACGTCTGTGTGGCCCAGTTGTAACAGCGGGAGATTGCCCATGGCTTGCAACATTGCGACAAAGCGTGGCAGGTCATCCAGGAAGTTAACTGGTTCAGATATCAGAATGATTGAGCGGTCGTAATATAAGAGTTGAATGATGCCGTCGGTCACGAGTGCACCGATGACATGACTCCGCAGGCCACCATGGGACATCATCTCCAGAGCGTAGCCAGCGCACTGCACCATGGAGTCATCAATTGAAGTGCCGTCCAGCTTTCGCCTCTTTGATCCAGGGGACGATATTGAAGAAATAGTACGACAGCTGCGCTTTGACTCCGAAGCCGAAGGAATTGATGAACGCGGAGCGGGGTGGGTGGCCGTTGTGGGAAAAGTGACTTCCTTGCTTGGTAGGCTCTGTTTGCGCGATGTAGACGGGGAAGGGGCTGCTACTGGAGAGTTCAACGTCAGCGGGACCACTGCTACCATGGATTCTTCCAAAGGAAGGATGTGGAAGCCCACTGATAAACGTACCTGAGTTGTGGTCTCTTGTCACTGCATTCCGAGGTAACTGGCCTTTGAGAGCGACTTTGAACTCGAAGAAGTACAGCAGCTCAGTCCAGCAAAATGGTGCTTGTTTTGGGCCGTCGCTCATTAGATTGTGAACAGAGCTCCTCTCCGGCACTTCTAGGCTCTTGTAACGCACACCGACCACGTCCGGTTTCCTATTTCCATGTGAACCTACAAAAATGACCGGATCGTTGTGGCAAAAGCATAGGCTTGAGTCGGGATTGGTATTTAATTGACCGATGACATGGTTGGCGAGCTCCATGAAGGGGGGATAACGAGAGGTCTCGTGCTTCACAGGCTTGCAGTAATTGGAAACTTTTTCCTGAATTCTTTCATCGGAAACTATATTGTGGATTTGGGATGTATTTTGGTTGATCCACTCTGGGGAGAGACCCAGGATATCATTTAAGAACTCGTCGAACGTGACTGTGTACTGGAGTTTGAGATCCTCTATGAGATAAGGCTTGTCGTCAAACTGAAGAGACGAGTATTGACTGCCATATCCTCGACTACATAGAGTACTCTGTGTTCGGAGTGATTGGGGTGTCGTCGCGGGTGGAGTGGAAGGCATTGCTTGAACTCCTGTAATGGCAAAACTCGAGGGCACGATGGTGTCCCCGTTATCAGGGGCAGGCAGGTCGAGTGCCAGATCTCCCCCGTACTCTAAGACGATAGGCAGAGCAGGCCAGCACTCTAGAGTCTTTATGACAGCGTCCCGTGCGTACAGAACAGTCGAAGATGTAGAGACCGGCGAGACGCAAATACGATACGTCGCCATCTGTGACAGATATGGACGAGTCTCAGCCAAAATCGTGGAGAGGCATCTAGATAATAATGAAATATGCTCAGAAGCACTTCGTCGGAAAGCTCCCCGATCGTCCCTTGTTGAGAAAGGGAAGAGTTAGCGAAGCGCACAGGTATTGTGTAAACATTTACCTCTCCTTGAACATTCGCTTTGCGAGGCAGATTGAGAAGGAAATGTGAGGCGGGCACCTCTATTGGGGAATGACTGTCACCACTACCCGCGGTAGCACCGAAAGAGCTTGTAGACTTACTTTGGGGATTGCATGGGGATGAGGGACGAAGTAGTAGGCACCGGGTAGCTACTGTGTCGTCCCTATGTAGAGCACGCAGTTACCATACTTGCCAGTCGGCTGGGGCATGAGAGGGGGACGATAGTCCACATTGCTATGTAGGCTCGTTGCTCCGCTGTGACCCGAAGCATGACTTGTGACTGAGAGGGAACTGAGAGGATCGTCACATGAGAGAACATTTTGGCCTACGAACCAGGCGATGTACGAACTACGATCCGCTCTCACTGATCGGGCTGCGCCTGTCCTCCTGACCGACTTATTTCTGAGACATTTCTTGGATTTTGTCACCTGACCGTGTCACGCGCCTACTGCGGTTATGCTGCGGCCATACTGCGGTTCACAACATCGTGGCCAGCCTGTATATGATAATCGATATCGACGGGTTACCCTCATACAGACGGACACCGGTCTAATTGCTATGCCCATTATGTGATTCAATCACCACAGTAGCCGCATGGGTGCATGCTAGCTACAGTATATGACAGGAAAAGGAGGACTACTGTAACGCTAATCCAAAAAGGCGTTACAAAGCGATATGGGAATCATCATTTCGTTTGGAGGTGTTTAGAGACTCGTGGTCGCCGTGAACGCAATTTCAATCGCAACTTCGCGGGACCCGGTGACGGGCCTACTCACTGCGCGAGACGAGCGCGGTGTAATCCTCCCTGTGTTCGAAGTGTCGCCCTTAACCCCTCTCTATAAGTTTTCTGGGTTCTCTGCGAATCAACGCATCATCCACTTACTCGAGGCATATATGCGGTAGCGTGTTGGCGTGGCAGTGCCCACCGCATCCTGCACCGCATAGCCATGACTGTTAACTTGAATTACTGTGAAAATGACCTTTGCGTAGAGGCAGTCGTGTTCGAGGATGGCTAATAATCACTAAGATGGTACGAACCTAAGGTTAGACCGGTGACCATCTGTATATGAGGGTAAACCTTCGATGTAAGTTATACCACCATATCCTGGAACAAGACAACAACACGTTGCGTTTCACCGGAGCCTGTTAAGCTTCTCATCATTGTGATCATCAGCTTGAGTCAACGGATTCCCTATGTCATATGATGAAGGATTAGTGATCAATCCTGCTTCTGTCAGCACAGACAGAGTTCGTGTGGTGTTGGGGAACGCTGTCACGCTCAGTAAGGCGTGCTTCGATTCGTTCGTTGTCGTTCCAGTTCGGAGTACGAGTGCGAGTCAATCAGACCGCAGAGTCGTGGTGACAAGACGAAAGGGAGTCGTATTCAGAATCGGGAAGCCAACAGTTCTAAGCTACTGAAGTTGAATACAGTTGGTCGAGCTTGCTCCAAGTCGCGTATCGTCGTACTTATGTCCCTGCGTTGCGGTGAAATGACGAACTGGCGGTGTTTTCCACTTTAGGAAACTGGTTTAGGAAACCTACACAATATTTGTCAATGTTGGTGCTGTACAGTTCTTTCTGAATTGAACCTAATTTTAATTTCCCACCATCGTCCACCACCGTCTCACATCATCAAACGAACCAGGAGCACACGGAGGACAGAGAATGGTCAGTATCGCTGTCCTCCTTTACAAATGCCGCTTAATATTTTATTGGCAGCCGTCCCAAAAATCTTTCCGCACAAAACGTATCCTCGCGAGGGCTGCCCGGCAGAATCGGTGAGCAGCGAGCGCGCTTTAACTTTGCAGCAGGCTTACCACGATCACAGACCCATCCCCCAATGGTTCCGTCTAAAGACGGATACCAAGATCCAGGTCCGTCGATAACTATTGCGACTAGTCGACATACTGACATGTCCTGGTGATGTAGTATAACGCCAAACGCCGTCACTGGAGGCGCACGAAGTTGAACATATGAACGCTGTGCATCGAGGGCACAGTGGAACCCTTGCAGAGATGTAGACACCGTTTAATGCGTATGTTGCAATGTAACCTCCCACACGCCGCTTCTCCTACACGGTTTTCGCGCCTGTACGCATAACAGAAGCCCATGCCTCATTACTGTTTGAGTCTATCAACAGAGCTACGCGTTGCACGAGAACAGCGGCGTAGGATCGGACAGTGTGTTCAAATCAACGGTGTTATAGACGTAAAACAATGACAAAGGTCTACAAGTCACAACAATGGAAACTATCAAGAAAGTAATAGGAGAACATCAATGCACTTTAAGGCCGTGCCATTCTAATCTTCTTGGCGAGATCAAAGCGCGGGCTCTGAGGGCAATTTGTAGTACAGCGGCTATCGAAGGAACTCGTCAGTTCTGGCGATCGCAAAGATCCTACCACGCACCGTATTAAATACATGATAGAAATGACCCCGAACGCCACCGTGATTTTCGTCGCCATAATATGCATCGGGGAACCACTAAGCGAGCGCGCACCAAGATCAGAGAGACCGTTAGCATGGAACGGGGAGCTGGCACGAGGAAAACGAGGGAAGGGTAACTCGGTGATTGTACGTACATGTTCCTTCGGGAGTTCCTCTCTGTGAGCACGTAGGTAGCGATCGGCCTCAGACACCTCGCCTGTCGTCTTCCCGTAGCGGGGTACGGCGAACTGCCCGACCTGCAGTTCTGTGTCTGTGATCGAGCCGCGGGAGATGCGCGCGTAGGCTGTGCGATAGAGCCCGCGGTAGAATATGTACTCGCACCAGCGGTCTGAGTCGTCCTTGTCAATGTCGTGCACACGGCCATCCCTCACCATTATGTTGTAAGGTGCGGCTGTTGGAATGGGTTACACGTGGGTTTGGGGTTGCGCCACCAGAAACGAACAGGGCACTCACGACGCTCGGCGTGCGGATCCGTGACAACATATCCGAGGTAAATAAGCGGGTCAGGGTACGACGCGGACATGATGCGCGCGAGTGCGGTCGCCTGCAGCTCTCGGTCGAGAGGCGTCTCCTCTTTTGATCGGTCAGCCGAATAATGGAAATCGGACGTCGAGGATCGTACCTTGTCCGTTATGCGAGACAACCACCGTGACGTTTACTCCATATACGTCGATCACGGCCTCGATGGCTGGCGCAAGTTCGCCGTCTGGAGAGGGAAGGAGGTGGTGCTGGGACCTCAGAATAGGGAACTACGCAGATAAATGTCAACGTCGGGATCATTGAGAGGGATGGACAGACCTTTGATAAGAGGGCACAGCCCCAGGTGTGCTTGTTGGGTCCTGGTCCAATGTCAACATACTAGTATACTGCCTGTGAGTAATTGGTAGAGGAAGACTTTGCCGAAAAACGCACGTAGCCCAAGTCTTCCACAATCGCACGAGTCCTTGAAAGAAAAACCTCAGCAATGTCGTCAATAAATTGAGTGCTCGCACTCACAGGTCCCTATTTCCGTATACCGGCCTCTGTGCGTTATCGTCAACAATATGAACAAAGTTGAAAAGAACGAGCCTTGCTTACGTGCAGATCCGTCTCGAGGAGGCCAACGATGTCAAGATCCAAATCACGGAACAAGTCCCGCATGCCGCGCTGGCTATCACGCCCCTCGTTATCGAGGCCAAAGTGCACCGTCCAGATGCCAGCGTTCAATATCCCGGCGCGTGCATGAGCGGGCGTGGGTGCTGGTGTCGGCGGCGAAGATCTTCTGAGTGGGCCGATGAGCGCAGCCACCGCAATAAGCGCCAGGGAAGCATGAATGTAACGACGAGCGAGTGGCGGGATGGTCCGCAGCGGGGTAGTCGAGGGGACCGAGAGAGTACGCCAGCTGAAAGAAGGCGCGAGGAGGGCGAGCTGTGCGGCTAGCACTCTACCCGCGGGGGACAGGGTCAGAGGAGAGGGCTGAAAGAGGCTCGGTTCACTTACAAGTCTGTGCGCTCACGGAAGCACCATGCACCTGGGACGAAGTAATATGCGACGGTGAACGTGGTGACGAACACGAACACTACCCAGACTGCCCACGCCGCTCCGAACACGCGGCCAGCGCCATGCAATCGTGCAGCAGCTCCAGCATTCTGTAGCACCGATGGCGTGATGACCGTCAGGAATGCGGCGTGCATGAGACCACTGGTGTACCCAATCCATCCTGTGCGTGTATGCAACAAGTAAGTCGAAAGCACGCCAATCGCAAATGTGAGGGGATGAGTGGGGAGCTTCTTGAGTCTGCTAGAAGTGCACGATCCGGTCACCGAAAAGGCGGACGGGGGTAAGAGTGCGAGCGCCAGCACAGTCGCGAGCACTTGCGCGAGGAGTGTGAGTGGTGCATGGACGTGAGGGTGGGGACCGGCAGTCGGGAACCCGGACCAGGACCAGGCTAGGAGGGTGCTGGGGTCTGACAACCGCTCATGGAGCGAGGATATCAGGGCGCCAAGGGCGATTGACGATAATAACCACGGCGCTCCGGAGGTAGGGACGGGCGTATCGTTGCCCTTGGAAGACTTGGTGGAATGCTGGGAAGCTATCAAGGGCGTCGGCGCCAGGGCAGCGGGGAAAATAGATTCGGGACGCGTGGCAAATTCAACGAGAGCTAAGAATCCGAAGATAAGAATCGGGGCGTGTTGGCCGCCCGAGGCGATGTCTACGATCGGCCAAGCTGAAGAATGAATAGAAAGTATCAAGTTGACAGGTAAACGGACATCATGATTCAATCATTCGCCATTCTCACAGAAGACATCACGTACCCGGATTGTTCCCGTGGTTCAAGTGTTTTGACAGAGATGAAAGAATGAATCCAAGGATAAACACTGGGCCCCGATACAAATCGGTATCACTCTACCATGCTTAGGTGACAATGACGGGGCGCGAGACCACTCACAGATGGCATGATATCCGTGCCCCACGTCTGCCTGCCACTCCGCGGCCCATCGGATTGCTGTACAGAAGACGCCAAATACAACAGCCCCAAGACGGACCCATATGCTCTCTGCCCACCAAAACCCAAGGCCAATGACTCCGGCGGCCCCAGCCAATGCGGTGCGACCACCGTGGGAATTAGCGAATGATCGGACGGGAGCAAAACCGAGAAGGAGAGGGGAGAGCGTGGCAAGGCTAGAGAATTCTGGGCCTGCGAGGGCAAGCTTCCAGATAGAGAAGTAAAACAGAGTGACTGGGAGCCCCGTGAGTAGGGTCCAAGACTGATATGCTACGCGGTAAAATGATAGGGAATCAAATTTTGTAGGTGCAGTTAAAGTGAAGGCGCACCAAAATACAGGTCCGCCACGAAGCTGAGCAGCGGGCGGTAAGAGACGAAAAGATCAGTAACCCGGAACGGTTGCATTTTTGGACGGGCTTCTACTCGATTGTGGGATTTCTCACTGGGCTGTACACTGGATACACTAGAGTCGCTCGGTTCTCTCGCTGAGTTCTCAGCATTCACTCTGAATTCAGCAAGACCAACCGGGGCGGTGAAGAGTAGAACATAAGCATTTATTCAAGCAAGACGGTGGAGTAAAGTATACATTTCATTTTGGTCAGTTTCATTTTGCCTGATGGTATAATCGATCATGAGGCTGAAGGATGCCTGTGTGGAGCGGACAGGTGAGAATCGCGCGAAAGGTGACTCTGATAGACAATGCTCGCCTCCATTCCACTCTCACGAAGATCTAGGGTTGTCAGGGAGTCGTAGAGGATATCAGATAGGATGAGCGACCATTCAAAGAAAGCATAACGAGTATATGCTGTCCGGGCGTGAAAATGTACTCGCTTTGGGTTGAGCACTGCCAGAGAACGTACCTCCTGGAACGTGGTGGACCTTGTGTTGTATAAAAAAGTAGATCATGGGGAGGAGAGAGAGCCAAAACCTAGAAATCTAAGGTCAACCATCCGTGAAAGTGTTGACAGAAAGATCGCTTACAGTGAAGCAACTCGGATTCTGACGTGACAACGACGTACTTAGTGCATGCGAGCGACTCAGGATTGCTAGGACACACCTTCGGCGGCGTGCCTCTCCCTGCGAGAGTTGAATATTGCCGAGCATCCAAGGCAAATTGAGCACAATATAGAGGATCATGAGGACATCATGAACGTCATGGTTGTCACTGGATGTTATGTAGACCCAGCCTCCGCAAGTAAGGGTTCGCAACACGCCGACCACGGACATAATAGCAGGAAGGGAAGACGAAGGGAACGCGAAATGGTTGAACACATAACAAAAGGCAATGAGAGCGAAGCGAGGCCCTAATAAAGTGTCATTAATCCCTTTTGGCTAGTAGACGGCTTTGAAAGTCACCAGAATTGATTGCTATGAGTAGCTGGAAGATGTTCCGTTCTGGGTACCAGTCGCCTATGCTGTATGCATATTAACAATACAATCTTCAAGATAACACGAGAAGAGCATAGCAGAAAACCGTCAAGAGCAAACCGAAAACACCACTCGTCCAGCAACGCCTTAACAGTTGATACTCACGTTGCAGACACGCTTGGAAACCATTCGTCAGGCCAACCGGCGACGCCGTTCTTCACGATTTTCTTATAATGTAGGGCGCATCCTATAAGAAGGGCACCGAAGAAGGCGGTAAAGGAGAGTAAAGTATGTAGTTTTGCGACGCTTGAAGCCCGAATAGCTACCTCGACTGAACGGGTTGACATTACATGCAAACAGAGGTTGAGGGAGTGTTGAGGGTGCGTGAGACGTGGCGCTTGTTTAAACGCCTAGTGGGATCTCCGGCTCAGGCCGGGCCGCCACACACTTCGATGGCAATCCCGGTCACAGTGTTTACAGGGTTTCTCGGCGCAGGCAAGACCTCAATCATCTTGTCTTTGCTGCCACAGCTGCCTAAAGAATACCGCGTCGTTCTCCTCAAGAATGAATTTGGAGAGGTAGAAGGTTATCATATTCTCATCGCACTGTTGGAATCTCGGCTGATACTGTACCGCCTACAAGTCGATAGTCAATTAGCAAAGCAGAGCAATTTGACTGCTGTGAGCGAGATCTTGAACGGATGCATGTACGAGCCTCTCTCTTATGACGTGATGTACTTTGCTCACCGAAAGGCTGAGCCAGGTGCTGCGTGCTAGTCGGTCAAATGAAGTCCGCACTTCTGGAGATTCTAGGTGCCTCACCGCGCATCCGATCTCCATCGTCCACGCCCCTTCTGAGACTGTAGTGTAGAAAATTTCCATCCAGATCGAATCATAATCGAGTCTTCGTAGGTGCCCACAACTCACCACCGCTCTCAGATCGGCTCACTCACTCGTGCATAGTGGTTCTGCCTTTCCAGCCACCCTCGCGTTCCAGATCCGCGAACTCGAGCGCGAGACTGAGCGTGCCCTCACGCTCGACGCGATCGTCACCGTCATCGATGCAGAGAATTTCACCGGCTACGAAGACACGAGCGTCACAGCACGCATGCAAGCGCAATATACCGATGTGCTGCTCATCGTCAGTTGCCCCCCCCTCCCTTCTCCTCCCGCCATTCGCTGACCCGCCTGCCCACAGAATAAGTGGGAGCACGTCCACGAGCGCGCGCTCGACGATGTCCTGGAGCACCTCAACACGCTGAACGAGCTCACGCCGAAAGTCCGCTGCACGGGGAAGTCCGTCGACCCCGCGCTCATATTCGGCATCGACTCGAAGCTCTTCTCCGACGGTGCACCGCCCCCGCCCGAACAGCGAGGGACGACGACTGTGGACGGAAACGTCGCTGCGCAGCACACGACGAAGTGGAGACCGTCACCCTGCTCCGCGGGGCGCCTGCACCTACGCACATACACACAGATGCGTGCAGCCATGATACCCTTGCCCATGCCCATTCGCACACCCAAGATCCCACGAAGATACCGCGTGACATGGACACGCCGCTGCCGCCGCTCGACGAGCCAGCGCTGGCTGCTGCGCTCGGTCAGCTGTCGAAGGAGTGTGTGTACAGGGTGAAAGGCTTCGTCCGTTTCAGCAGCGCCGCCGCCGATGGGGACGAGCGACCTGAGGGGCAGCAGATCCTGAACTGGGCTTTCGGGCGCTGGGAACTCGTTCGCGTACCCACTTCCTCTCCTGAGGAGAACGGCGAGCTCGTTCGGTTGACGGTGATGGGAGAGAGGGGGGAGGTGAACCGATATGCCAAGAAGCTTGCTTTGGCCCTCGGGGCAGAAGTGGCCGCTTAAGTCATAGAGGAAGGAAAGATAGAGTGACGTTTGTCGTGTCAAAGCCCATACTCTCACTCACACGGATCCTTAGAAATAATCACAGAGATGAAGCGACATATCGATTTGGAGTGCACATCGTAGTTACAGCGAGCAGGTAGGGGACATCGGATTTCGTATAAGAAGGAAACAGGCGTTAATCAAGACAGGAGGAGAGGGTCATATAATGACGCCCGATGACAAAAATACGGGACCAGACGGGCTAAACGCATCCAAGGTGATGGTTCAGCCGATAAGCTAATAACACAAACGCAGAGACAGCGAGAGAAAGGGAAAGAGAAAAAGAAATGTCGTATTGAAAGGGCACGCACCAACATCTCCATCAAAGTCATCACTCGGCCCTCTTTCAAAGAAGGGTATCAACAAGAACTGTGTATGCACGATTGGCGCGAGAGAGTGGGACTTGGCTATGGGCCCATCACGTACCCCCTCATAGCGCGCTGATCCGGCACCCACATAGCCATCGGATTGGAAACGGGCGCACCAACGTCCTTCTCTTCGAGCATGTAACTCTCCTGCCCGCTGCTCGAGCCCCACGCCCCAGCCTGCTGCTGTGCGCCGCCGCCGCCGCCTGCGCAAGGAGCTGCGAATAATCGGTCGAGCCGTTCCCGTTCCCACTGCCAGTTCCAGTAGCAGCAGCAGCAGATCCGGTGGGCGGGACCGAGTTTCCGTTGCGCCCTTCGTGGGTACCCGTGGGGTAGAATGGGAAGAACAGATTTGTGGGACTTCGGCCAGCTTCATCTCCACAGGACCACTCGCGCTGGCCGCACCGTTGCCGTTGCCATTGCCAGAGACAAGGACTCGCGAAGACGGGGGCGCAGCGGGCCCGATGGGTGGGGAGCCAGGGAAGGAAGGCGTGCCCGAAGCACCGTGGGGGTAACTGACGTTCGTGTTGGTGAGCGACGGCGTCGAAGCTGCGGTGTGTGTCGCCAACGGGGAACCAGTGTTCTCGAGGTCCCAGTCGAGCTCGGGCATAAGCACTGGGTGGGACGACGGGCCAACTTGACGCAGGTTTACTTCGAGAACTTTCTCGGCGAGAGTCGCGATCAGAGGGTGGCTACCATTCGTTTCTTTGCCTTCCCAACGCCAGCGGAAGGAGGAAGCATGTCGAGGGCCATCCAGACATCCTCGAGAGCGACTTGGCGAGTGAGCGAGTCGCAACGCGACATGTGTCCGAAAAGAATGACCATCGCGGCGATGTGCAGTGGAATGGGTGAGACGAAGAAAGAAATATCAGGGAATCGGAGCAGCTGATTGTGCACGACGATGATGTTATGCGAAACAACGATTGCTGTAGATCGTTGGTTACTGATAGGTCTCGGAAAGTTGGCTTGAGACGGATCCACTCACCATCCAGGAGTGCCTTGTGCCGCTGCGGAAAGTCAAGGTCCTTGTTCGAGAATAGAGCGCGGAGCAGCAAGATTCTTGCTATCCCAATTTTTAGGAGCGTCAAACCATCGTCCTCCGTTATCCCCTGCACGAGTTTCGTCTTTTCCTCCAGTGTCCAATCTGTTGTCCCGCCAAAGTACCATTTATACCTCTCTGGAAGCTGGCGGCGGAACTCAACCATGCTTTTTACGATCCTCGTAGCAGCGCGCATGATCGCATCTCCGGTTTGTCCATGCGGGCTGTATAGAGAGTTGATGATATCTGCCTGGATCGCCGCGATAGGGTGGCTGAGCAAAAAGTGTTCGCTTATGTCTGGCCGCGGGGACTGGGACCGCACTGGATACGGTGTGTTCGTGTCGTACGGCGCAATAGCAAGTGGACGTCCGAGTAGAAGAGACGTGCCGCGGTCATGAACGAGCACAATTCCCCAGAGGCGGATGCGCAGCTGGCATTCTGACTCATCGAAAATGTTTTGCGTGGTCGGATCGTGGTTAAGACCAAGCTCGATGCTAAGGCGTACCATGCTTCCAACAAGGCGCCAAAGCGTGCGACCTTGACGCTAAACGACGAAACTGATTAGATATCCGCGAAAGTGATTGCTAACGACAGGTCTGCGTACTTCGTATACAGGTACCATTGTAGAAGAATGAGTGCCTGCAAGCTGCTGATCGTGACACGAAGCTCAGGCTTGATGGAAAGGGCCCGCTGGAAGAAGTCCTCGTGATCAGGCCAGTCAGGTGGCATGAGGGTCTTGACATTAGCATTGGACAAAGCTGGAGATCCACCTGCGGAAACTTTGTTCTTGGCCTCTCTATCAATTCCACACGCGCGGTTGAGCTCGGAAAGGGTGCCGAGGGCCAAAACGAGATAGACAGAGCATATAAAGCCTGGGTCGTGTTGCTGCACCTCGCCTGAGTAAAGATGACCCAGAGTTACCTCGAAATCATGGCGTAAAAAGACGGGCCGGTGGAAGTTGAGGCGTTCGAAGAAGATGTTCACAATGTGTTGCGCCATTTCACGATCTTTCGGCAAGAAGGTTGAAAATGTGGGAGTAGGGCCAGTGGCGTTTGGTGACGTTATGCTGTCGCGGCGTACGGGGACGAGCACCCATTTATTGACATCATTCGGGAAAGCGGTCTCAGCCGCCATGCTGTCACGTCCCGATATGAGGCCGTGCGAACCAACGGCAATATCCTCCTTGTCAAGAGGCTGAGGACCTAGCTTAAGATCTTGCACGATATCTGGAGCAACACCAAAGCTCTTCGCGAGCGCCTAGGATAAAAGTTAATAGGGTGACGAGATCGACGATACACGCGGAGAGACATACCCGAGGGTTAGACATGTCGTGGAAACCAGGGTCTCCTCCCTTGATGTCTGGTACGGGTCCAGTAGAAGACAGAGGACGAGGCACCGACTGAGCGGGAGGAAGATGCTGCGAGGGAATGGGCTGTGGGGGGTGCTGGAACATTGGGTGCAAGTGAGGATTGTAACCGGGGTGAGGCTGCATATGCGGAGGAGGGGGGTAAGGTGCTCCATTTGGACCGGGATAATATGGAGGCATGGGGTAACCAGGCGGCATCATGTGTGGTCCTGGAGCGACATAGGGATAACCTTTTGGAGGGGAGCTGCCGCCTAAAGTTGACGAATATGAGGGGACGAAGCGAAAGAAGAAGGAAAAATGGACAGACCTGGGCCTGAGGCAAATTGGAAGGAAGCGGAAATAGGAGGAGGTACAGCTGGCTCGACTTCGACCCCCTCACGAGCAAGTACCTCGTCCAAGTTGTCCATTTCAAAGCCTGGAATACGGCGTTTAAGAATGGCATCGCACTGAGCGAGTTTCTGTTCGAGATGTTCGGTGTGACCGCGAAGAGTGAGGGTCTGGCGGTGCCTGTCCTCCTGGTGACAAGCGGTGCCCGCGGTTGCGCAAGCGGTGCATCGTGGGTGTTTAGAATCGCACTTTAGAGAGACAGTGAGAACAGCAAGATTGGGAGGACGAGTGGGATTGCAGGAAATTGCCGGCGGTGTTGACCGACGGGACTTGCCACGACGTGCGCATGGGAGGAAAAAATTACGGCTGATGCCTGAGTACTCACCTTTATCTTCTTGCTTCTACAGCGGGCGCACGCCTCGTGCGAGCGACGAAGACGACGTGGTTCGGCAGGAGTGGACGGTTCGCCGTTTTCAGCCTTCTTACGTTTTCTTCCTGGTGGGGGAGGGGGCTGAGCCTGAGCTTGTGGCGGCTGCTGGGGATCGATGTGGGACTGTTGTTGATCCATTTGTTGGATAGGATTCTGCGCTTCAGACGAACGGATGTCGAGTTGAGGGTGTGGTGGTAGAACGTGTGTCATCGCGATAGGCTCGACACCTTGGCTCGACCCGCGCTCTCGTCGGTTTGGCTCGCTCAAGCGCATTCATTCCCTTAATTTCCTCTTTTCTCACGCTCCTTTGTCAACTCCATCACCAACACCAACACCGTCCTCGTCGTTAAAACATAGCTGCATGTCCTCTCAGATGCTAGACAGCTCTTAAAAATACAATTGTGTCGCTATCATACGGGGGAAGAAAAAAATAAAAAGGGGTTTTGACCGTATTGGGTATTTCTGACCACGAGGCTAGCCGAAGCGCTCAGCCCGGCCACTACCCGGCCTCGGACATGAGTATTATGAATCGTGCTACTCGACAACTTGATCCCCGTTTCCGTTTCATTCAGTCCACCATGTCCGTACAATCAAATACTCTTCTTGGCTCCCCAACATTTCATCCAAACGAATCGGCTTATACACTTGCAACTGTTCAGCATGAGAGCGACGAGTCTTCGTCTCTCCTCTCCACCTCGTCATCCATGTCAATTGCGTATGGTGCCACCCCTATACACCCACCTCACAGGACCAGAAGAATCATCTTCAATGCCACCCTCAAGATGGCTGTCATCTTCTTTGTTAGCTGTCTTTTTCTTGGAGGTACCTTGTGGATCGCTCTCCCAACACTGGATCCGTATGTCGCCTCCACTCTACTTTCTCTCTTATTTTACATACCTTCGCCCTCCCTCGATCAGGGAGGATCGCCCACGGCTTCACATACCGAAGTCTTTTTCCGACCTTCAAGATCTCAACTACCTCCTCAAGAAATACCGCGACATTTATCCTTTCCGTATTGTCGTCTCTTATGTCGTCACTTACCTTTTGTGGGTGCTCCGTTCCGTTCCGTTTTCACCTCTTTCCCTCATCCTGATCCTTTCTGATATCCTCTAGCCTCCAAGCCTTCTCCCTACCTGGCTCTATGTACCTTTCCATCCTTGGTGGTGCTGTTTGGGGTGTTGCCCGGGCCTTGCCTCTTGCCTGCGCATGTGTCGCCACAGGTGCCTCACTTTGCTACTTCATCTCCGCTGCTCTCGGCCCTGCTCTGTTATCGCTTCCTTCCTTCCAATCCCGGCTTGAGCGTTGGTCCGCGAAGATCAGCGCACAACGCGCCAACCTCATTCCTTTCCTCATTGTGCTCCGCATCGCACCACTTCCCCCTCACTGGGTTGTCAACGTCCTGGCACCCCATCTCGGGATTGGTCTCGTCCCCTTCTGGTGCAGTACTTTTCTAGGTATCTTTGGCGTGACCGTCATCCACACGTCCATTGGCGGAGGCCTAGATGAGATGACTTCCGCCGCCGACTTCCACCTTATATCTTGGCGAAATTTCCTTACCCTCGCTGCCGTCGTCGTTGGTGCGATGATCCCTGTCGGCATACGATACGTCTTTGCGCGTGAGGCGGCAAAAGTTGGAGATGACGACGAGGCCGGTGTGGTGCTTGAAGGCGACGACGATGCGATCCTAGCCCACGGTCCGCCATTATTGCCCCTTGCGAAGAACAAGCAGGTGCAGAGTTCGTTGACCGTCCGTCCTGCAAACGATGAGGAGGACTTCTTTGGCGATGACTCAAGCGAAGATGACGACGATGGAGACGTGATCCTCGAGGCTGGTCCCTCGCTTGTGATCAAGGACGGGGAGCCGAAGGCCCCTCACAGTCCCATTCACCACAACTTAGCGCCACTTACTTCGCCCTGACCCATCTGTCCTGACTCATCTCTCAGTATAGTACCGGGATTTACCCGTACCCAATAATTCTGGACTCTTCTTCGAGCTTTCGTTCCCCCTTCTTCACGACACTATCACGACCGCTCCTTTGTAAATCTACACCCTTTTACGTGTTGTACTTTAGAAACTGCTTATATTCTTCTGTTATTTATCATTTTTTGTGGCGCTGTTTTTGTTTGCCAAATGTTTGCTGATTGCTTGAACGCAGGGCAGACAATCGTTACGATACCTCATGACCAACATAGATTGGGTAGCTCGTTTGTCCTGACTGACTACTATAAGCCACTTCGTTGTTCTATACTGTAGTAACATACTGTAAGGTCGCCATTGTTGTTATAAATCTGGATCTACAACTACTTGCCCATGACATCGATTCAGAAATATAAGACAAATAACTATTATCGGTTGGGATAAACCAACGTGGGTCGTTCGATCCGTTGGATCGACCATGACAATGTCGGAACTACAGCACATGCACAACGTTCGTGTGTACCCACTAAACTCCGCTACCCATCGATCAACGAAACGCGGCCGCGGGGCGGGGACTTGCGATGATCGTGACTTCGTCACCCAGCGACGACGACTCGGACGCCGCCACAAACGGTGAAAACTTCCCGGCGGCTCTAGCTCGACTTGTCCAAGCGTGCGCCTGTGCGCCTTTGTGTCGACGAATACGTCACCACGGAGGTCACCATACAAGATACAAGGTCGGCCTAAGGAACCAGTCTGTATGCGCGCTCCGTACACGGCGTAGCAGTAATAACACAATAATATCAGGTATACCAGTACACCGTCTGTCTGATATTGCAAGCTTAAGGACAGTTATTTACTTTATCTGCACAATAAGTTACTGTGCCAACTCATCGTCGCCACTTCGCAATCTGTTGGCGGCTTGGCACTGCACCGCATGGATATCACGATGACGACGGTATGGCTACGCGGCGCGACTGCACCAACCGACTCGGACTCGGATCCGGGCTCCGAGTGCCACATTGATGTGCCATGGCACCGATACAAGTACCATCAGTAACAGGATTTTTGGTTCAAAAAAACACTTAAGTTAAGACACTTGCAGGCATAAGTATAAGTTAAAGTTAACTTACTTCTAAGGGTGTAGAAAACAAAATATTAACGATCACCGAAACACCTTTCGCAATCCGACGGCGCGAACCGTAGTGGCTGGCTGTCCGCATCGCGCACGCACAATGGCGCGACCGCGGCCGCGGCCGCAGACTGCAGGACGACTCGAAGACGCCAACCACGGCAGCGTCACGGTTCTGGGCCTGATCTTCTCTGTCCTTACGCGCGGGGCGACGCGAGGCGGTACTACACAATGACGTAAAGACCTGTGTGAATGTTCCTCACCCAAAAACGCAAAGCGAAGGAATTGAAGCTTGGGTTTGGGGCTGGTCGCGAGCTGATGCATGCATGATGCATGACGTGTCACCACGAGTTGCATCGCAACGCTGGCCCGTTGTGTGCAATCACAGCCATTGTATTACAAGTATGACCGTTGTAATACAATTACAAAGTACAAGTGCAATTATTTATTTAGGACGTAGTATGTTACTCTATCGTGTATTTCTTTTTCGAAAAGAAAAGTGATGTATTAGGTAGAAAGAAGATAGTAACTAGGTTACCTACCAAATAGCTCTGCCTAATACGATGCAGGCTAGACCGCTCAGAACGTTCGAGAGAAAGGTGTGAAATGCGTCTGCGCACAATAGCACACTTTCGGACAATCCCCACGTCGATATCCTTGAGAAATATAGCCCCAGCTTCTCTGGAACTCAGATAAACTCGTGCTCGACTTTAAGTTGCTTAAGCCTGAGCCCTGAGCTTGGTTGCGGACGCCGCAACTTCCAGGCGGGCAGCGGCCTACCGTCCATTACATAACCCGACCCAAGTTTGTGCCGAAAAAATAAACAATTGGATTGTGCACAAGAACTCCGAACGGGGAGAGGGGGGCATGGTCCAAAGTGGGGGGGAGAAAAATAATGGGGTCGCGCGATGAAAAACGACCTGGAATGTATACATGGGTGTCTAGAAATGGCAGTGTGATAGGAAGTGGGTGTAGAAAAATCATAAGTCAAAGGTTGCAGAGCGACAACGAACGTTCGTGTCGGAATACAGAAGGTGGCGGCGTGTAGGGAGGGATATTCTATAGTGGGTGAGCAACTAGATATATGGGATACCGGAGTGCCTCGCTAGCCGGTTTTGCGGGGTTTTGCATTCGGCTTTTGTGAGACTCGGAGGAGTTGGAGCGCCATATCTCAGCGCTCAGCGCTCAGGGTCGAAGCCCGGGATGGGAAAAAAGAAAGAAGAGAAAGAAACCTCCCGGAATTAAGAAGTGAGTTGACGGACAAACGGCGTACCCCCAAGTCTACTTTAGCACACCCTCCATCTTCTCAAGGCCAACCACGACGCCCTCGATAAGGACCATCACGCGCCGAGGAAAGAACACGCGCCCGCCGCGCACTTCGCCGTCTCGCTCTGTTTCATCTTCGCTCTCCGCCGCCGTGACGTTGAAGCGCTCACGGTGCTCGCGCCGTCGTCGAGCACGGCTGCGTGCGCGTACATTGCGCTGGTGCCGTAGCTCCTGTTCAAGCGCGAGAGGGAGCGCAAGCGTGATACGTGCAAGACGGAGTGAGAGACGGGCACGGGGGCGAAGAGAAAAGTAAGAGAGCTTGGCGAGGGATGAATGAGTGTCAAGGAGGTGGGAAAGCGTCGAAACCACTGTGTGAGTGAGGGCGCGACAGGCTGGTGGCATGGTGAGGCAAGTTTGTGAGAGTTAGGGGGGGGGGGGGGAAGCGAACGGGTAAACTCACTGAGGACGCGATCGCGCAGGCCTTGAAGGGTAAGGAGGATAGAGTCAATCCCTTCGTCGCCAAGTCGCAGTGATGGGCTCAGGTCGTTAATCCCCCTAGACAAATATGCTCCGTCGTTTGCTCTGCCAATAAAGCCTGGATAAGGGGACTTACGCAGCAATGTGCGCACCATTTCTAGATCGCCGTCGAGAAAGTCATTGAATATACCAACAACGACACTCCGAAGCGTCTCTTCTGCGCGCATAGTTGCTCCAGGGGTGTTACAGGAAAATTCGTGTGAGGCGGGGTGCGAATCATAAATCCGCTTGGATGCAGGGTTGGAGAGAACATTGTACGCGGTGGAAACTTTTTGGAACGCGTATGTTGCTTCAGGATTATCAGGAAATTTACTACCGGACGTAAGCATGGTGGGAAGAGATTTCATATAGATAGATCTGGAGGATGGAATGGAGACGCTCACTCAGGATGACAGGCACGACTACGAGACAGATACGCTCGTCTGAGTTCCATCTTATCTGATGCGGCAGCGCGAGATAAGCCGAGAATGTTGTATAGGTCTTTCTGTTCGAGTATGTCTGTGATTGCTTGCTGGCGTCGATGCCTGCTTCGCGGGTTTGTTGGGCTGGATGGTCGGGTTGGCGAGTCATCCGAGTGATCCGTAGATGACTCCTCTGAGCAGTCCCAACTCAGTGATCTGGTGTAGGAGTGAGAGAGTGAGGAGGTCGAAGGTTCCTCTAAGTGGAGTTCATCGTCGATAGGAAGATAGAAGTATTCTGAAGCTGTTGTAAGGTGAATACATTGTTAAGATTCGAGACCAGTCAAAGTTGGCAGACCTGATGATAAAACGGAGTTAAGCATGGACGATTAAAAGTACAACAGTAGCGTAGTGCGAGATAATAAGCAGCCCACAGACTTGTCGGAAAATTGGGTGCGGCGGGCAAGATACGGTGATATAAGCTGTACGTTGAAGCTCGTGTTCTGTCCCCCTCTCTGCATGTGATTATGCCTGGGTCACGTGATATGACGCATTTGGTCGCTCACTCTCACACTTCCCTAAATTGTGATTGAGGATCCCATGTTGTGCACGTTCGAGCCGATTGTCCGGGGTTACAATGACCACTGTGCAAATGCGATCTCCTAAGCGAACTCAGACACAAAGTAAGTGTTTGGCCGATGGAACCATTCACCACACTGATTCCGGATACTCCGACACTGCAAACTCGAGGCTCAACGCTTCATTATTTAAAGGGAATTTGCATCGTGCAGTCCGGGGTGCCACATCAGAAGCTGACGGGAAGGGGCGTGGAGGTCAGGTGCAAGGGAGGCATGTCCGCACTACTCGGCAATAGAGCGCTCGCAGAAAAGGAGATCGTTCGAGCCAAATCAGCTGAGGGATATGCAGGCCGTGGGCAAGTAGAGATGTATCGATCGCTGTAAGGTAGAGAAGAATTTCTACCGGAATACTTGCGTCGCCGTCTGTGGATGTGGCTCACAGGCTTAAGCATGACGCAGTCTGTAATCTTAGCGGGCCAGGTTTAATCCTGTGCTGGTCACCAAAATGTAGAAAAGGAAGAGACAGGGCAAAAGTGAACGGAAAGTGGACGAGTAAAGATCAATGCGAACGGAAATGGGCAGTGTTAAGATCAACGGGAGTTTGGGGGGAGGCGGCGGTGAAGCCGCTAGCCCAAACTAACCCTGAGGCCTTTTGGAGAGAAGACGAAGACGGAATGTACCGATAAATTAAATTATGTAATCTTCAAGGGTTGCCCCCTTCTGTCGACCACCGCGGGCCACGGCCGCAAAAGGGCTGCAGGGCGAGCGTGGGCTTGGATTGTTTCTGCGGCTGCGGCTGATACAGAGCCAGAGCAAAAATCGAAATCCATGGCGGAATTGGAAGAGGGGTCTAGGTCCAATTGTATGATGAGAGGAGTGGTGGCGGATGATGAAATAAATAATAAATAAAGAAAATAATAAATACAAGTGAGTGAAGAAGGAAGATTGTAACTCCGCCGTGACTTGCAAGCGAGCCGTGTCGCCCCCCGTACGAAGGGACAACAGCTCTTGCCTCCCACCGTCATCCCCTCCATCTCCTCCGTCGCTTCCTTCCCTGCTCTCCCTTCCCGCTGCTCGCCCCGGGGATATTGGAATTGCTGTCGGCTCATCTGTCTTCCCCACATTTCGTCCCTCAGCCTGTCCCTCTCAGTTTCATCCTCCGCCCTATGAACGATGTCCGATCGGCTCCCCAATACATACCCTAGCTTCGCAAACAACTTTTCTCAAGGCCTCCCCTCTCAGCAGGCCCAACATCGCCAGCCGCAACAACTCTCATCACTTGGTGCTCAGCCCACGCTTACCGGAATAAGAAAACCCGAGGATATTAGGGCATGGCAGCAGATGCAGCACCAGCGACAGCAGCAACAACAC
Source organism: Lactarius quietus (assembly GCA_015025155.1). Classification (NCBI taxonomy): domain Eukaryota; kingdom Fungi; phylum Basidiomycota; class Agaricomycetes; order Russulales; family Russulaceae; genus Lactarius; species Lactarius quietus. The sequence continues at coordinate 774,747 of WITN01000002.1, read as the reverse complement.
CATCAGCAGCAGCAGCAACAGCAGCAGCAGCAGCAAATACAGCAACAACAGCAACATCCGGGTGGAGAATCGATACATGTGACCACGCCGCAACAGCAGCAACAGGTGTGTATCGTTATTACATTCCTGTCTTCTCCCTTCCCTTCTCCCCACCTCAAGTAGCGTAGCGTCTGTTTCTTCCTCCATTTCTCCGTTCTTGACGTCCCTCCACTTGTGACTCCCTTCTTCATCAGCGCCGCTGGCCTGTGGGTCACACCGGTTTGACATCCAAATCGTGTGCTTAGTCAGCAGCGGTGCACCCTCATCTCGAAGCGCTTACTACCCTCCACGATTTTTGCTCACATCCGTTTCCAGGTTCAGATCGTACAGTTTTTGCGTAATCAAGTTGCGCAAGGCGTCATGACTCGTGAGCAAGCACAGGAACGCCTTAATATGTTGCGGACGTCCGCCGCCCACGCCTTCCAGGAGCAGAACGTACCCCAACAGATCCCATCAGGGTTCACCGCCGGTGGAATGGCGGGAAGCTCTACACAGCAAATGGCTGCGCTCTCTCAGCGACCACAGGCTCCAGCCAGTAATCCGATGAATAACCTTCAACGCGTCATACAGGGACAAGATCCTCTCCAAGCACGACACATGCTGGTTGCGCAAGGTCAGCAGCCACAAAATGGCTTTGCATCTAGAGTGGGTCAAAATCTTCACCCTCCTGGAATGGGTCTCCCCCAGGGACAAGGATCGCTGCAACAAAATTTCATTCAACCGTCTCCTTCTGCCCCCCCTGCGAATCTGCAATCTTCTACGGCACCCACGTCGCAGCCTACCCCACCGGGCGGACCACAGATTCAAGGTTTTCCTAAGAATTTTTTCGAAATGCCATTACAGCAGCTTTCCAGCATTTACACTCAGCTGCTGAGAAATGTGGAGGAGGGCGAGAGGAATTTCAATGCCGCTGGCAGCACCGGTGCTGAAAGCGACATGCAGCGCCAAACTCTCCGGGCTAAGCTCGACAGCCAGAAGCAAATATTACTCAACCTTCGGGACTTGATTAACTTGAAGAGACAAGGGTACGCCCGATTTTTGACTTGTTGTGGATGTCCTCTCAAAGCAATTTAGCGGCGATCCTGTGCAGCAAGCTGCGAACGGTGCACCGTGGTTAGGGGCGGCCCAACGGGCGGGTCTTTATTCGGCGCCAGATCGAGCACCTCAGCACAATAGTCCCTTAAATGCGTCGGTCAATCAGGTGCCTCCACAACGCAGCATTTCCACTCCGCAGCAAAATTTCCCGCCTTCAGTGACAGCACAGTCAAACATGACGCAAATGTCGCCTCGCGTATCTGGTAATGGTTTGCCTTTTCATGGCGCACTCGCACAAATGCCTGGCGCTCCCCCACAGCCGCCACAGGCTCCGCATCCCCCCCCACAGCCGACCATCCAATGCAGTAGATTGCCCCCGCTCCCTGAGGACCGATTTAAGGCGCTTTTTGCGCAGTTCGTCAACGCCTCAGGCCTTAGGCTAAATGACCGAGAGTTCATCATCGACGGCCGACCAGTTAACCCTTGGGCTTTGCATAGAGCTGTTTTCGCTCGGAATGGCTTCGACTCAGTATGTCCTCGGTCTTTTTGATCATGCATTCGATTTATATTCGTCCAGGTTACTGCCAATGACGAGTGGCCTGCTGTCGGCGGGGTCCTGGGATTTCCCCCGTTCTCCGCTGGAGATCTTACCCAACCGCCGCGGTGTGCACCTGCCATAGCGCATCGGCTGCAACAGTTATATAACGACGCTTTGCGTCACTTCGAGCAAGCTTACATTAGCAACGTTCTTAACCGACTGAGGAACTCGCAAGCGTTGAGTCAGATGTCTGCTCAGCCTCCCCAGCAGCAGGCACAGCCTCATCAACCGACCGATGCGGATTATCAGGCACTTTTGGCTAGTATACCTCAAGACGGATCTGTAATGCCTCCCGATGCGATGAGCATCTTACCACGGTTTTCGCATACGTCTGGTGCTGACTTGGAGGCGCATCGTGTTCCGCCGCACATTGTCGCATTTGTGGAGCAACATAGAGACCATTTACAGCGTACAGCACAGGACCAGAACGGGTTTCGGGCAGGTCTCACGTCCACCAAGAATCTGCCACTCGACAATCGCGCTCAGATTAACCAGGCGTCCGCGTTTCAAGGTCGTGTTCCACCCCAACTTCCCAATCACACGCAGCTTCACTTGTCGCGGCAGCCTCTCACGCAAGTACATGGTAAACCCAATACTTTGCAGCCGGCACAACCGAACAATGGCGTTGGCCCACTTTCCCGGCCGTTGACTGCGCAATCGATGGGTGCCTCCAGCATGTCTTCAATGGGAACTCATATTACCGGCGCTAGCTCAAACGGCGGAGCACAATCTGGGTCGATGTCCGCGCCAATGTCCGCGCCCTTGACCCAGGTTGGCGTGAACGGTGCCCCTAGCACCGTCCTTACCCAATCTGCTGGAACTATGCCAATACGACGGCCAACAGCAGATGAGCTCACGATTGCAAAGAGATGGGTTGACGAACAGAAGAGACAAGCTTTCACTCACAGTTCGTTTTTTCTGTCTTATTCGAGTTCACTTTTCTAATCTGTGACATTCCATTCAGATTTCGATGGTGTTGCTGGCTCTCCGGTTCCAGAAAGTGAAATCGGAGAGTACACCCGAAATTTAGAACGTCTCGATATGGTGCTGGGCAACATTGAGAGGTATATACACATTGCATTCGCTGCTCTAAGGAAAGAGGATGTCGTTCGAAGAATGTTCGCTATGGTCAGTTGGTTCGTTCATTTGCCGGGAGGATACAGCTTACGTTGTCGGACACGTGATAGATGGCCTCACCAAATTCCAGCTAGAGGAGAGCAAGAAGCCGAACCCACGATATGTACTCGAGCTCCATACCATTCGGGGGATGATCCAGGAGGCGGATAACATGGACAAGGGTTTAAGGACCGTCCTTGGCTTCAAGTTGGCGACACAAGGCGGCGCTCAAGTGCCGCAACAACCGCAACAACCGCCTCCCATGGGTCCCACTCCATTTGCTCAACCCGCCCCTCCTCCTGCGCCATCTCTCGCCGTAGCTGGATCCCGTCAACCTCCCGCCTCTTTCCAACCTGGACACCGGAAGAAACAGTCTCAAACGCAAGCCCCTGGCGCGGCGATGTCGACACCGCCGTCGCCACAAGTTCCAGCGGTCTCTACTCCGACCTCACAAGCAGCTACACCTGCTGGTATCACAGCCCCGTCTCCACAAACACCCAAGTCACCGAAAGGGAAGCCTGCAGCGAAATCAAAGCCCCAAGTGCGTCGCAAGGTGTCGGCAAAAACCAACAGCGAAACGGCATTATCTGCACCTGCGGTTGCTCCGACTCCAACGTCTTCGACGCCTGTAGATACGAAAGGCGGTGTGAAGAGGTCCCGCGAAGACGAGATTGAGGGTGCTACGCCAGGGGTCGCATCTGCTCCATCTCCGAAGAGAGTGAAGTCCGATTGGGAGGGCCCACCTAACGAAGAAGCGCGGAAACGTGATGAGCAAGCCGAGAACGTCAAGACTGACGAGCAGGCGATGGCGTTTTTTGAAACTGTCACCAAGTTCATCGACGAAAACCCAGAATCTGCTGAAGCGGCTTCAAATGCGTTGGACGAAATTCTTCGCACCTACCCGTCAGCGCCGGACATTGACGACGCTACCATGGCATCCTCCTTTCATTTCGGTGATCTTCCGCCAACATCACCACACCCACTAGGGAATGACGTATTTGGAGAATTCATCGATATTTCGGCTTTTGACGATACTCCTACCCCGGATCTCGTTGCGGGTTCGTCTACGAATCCCAGCCCAGAGTCTACGTCTGATCAGGAGCACCCTCATACGGGCCACGCAGGTTCTTCTCCCCAGATCCCCAACGTGAAGACGGAGGACACAACGTACGAATTACTTCGTCCGGGCGTTTGGAAGGAAATCTCAGGTGGGGATGCGATGTTCCACCAAACACCAGGGTGGAAATGGGAAGGCCATATGGACACGCCGGATCAACCTTGGCTTATCTCTACCTCATAGACGGGCGTCTTGAGTGGACCACCATTTCCGACAGCCCGGCTTTTTCCCTATCTATTATTTGCTTCTCTTTTCTTTTTTTTTTCCGGTCTTGTGTTTATCTCCTGCTCAATTATCGTATGACTGCTTGGCCCCCTTGTGGATTTAGTTGGATTTCGCCCATGTGCTCATTTTTTGTCGGTTTATGTGCTGCCCCCAGATCCCCCCTCCCCGCTTCAATTTCGTGCGTACATATATCATCTTGCGTGCCCTTGCCCTATTTTTTTTTTTTTCATTCTTTCCCTTTTGTCGGCTGCTCTCTGTATTTTTACGTGTTGTTTGGCTTGCTGTCGATACCGAGTCCCTGCCGATGTTGTGATGAGTACACCTTAACGCGGACAACGTACCTCTGCATCCTGACGTATAGCATGTGAATGTCAGTACCGGAGGCGTGGTGAGCATGAGACTCCGATCGTAAGTGGGGCTTCGAGTGGAACCTTGGAGTGCCGTGGGCGTTCCGCGTGCTCTCCGTTCTGGAGTCTAGATCATGATGATGTACCGAGACAAGATAAGAGAGGCCCACTTTGCCACCGTCAAACTAACCCTTGTAACACCCCTCATACAAAACAGCGGACTTGTGACTAGGTACATTTCTTTTTGCCTTTCCATGGGTGAGAGTGCATGCCGAAAATCGATGGTATTCCAAGTTATACATACAGATGAGCAGCGACGACTAGATGCTATGGCTACAGGATGACATAAAAGTCCCATCTATAAGGGAAAAGGAAAAGGAAAAGCTATCAAGGTTTACGGAGCGTGATCCCAGTAGCCAGACCGCCTCCACCGGCGCCCTTTCGAGAGCTAAGTGGGACAAGGGACGCGCTGGTGCCACTGCTTCCAGCGGGGCGTCGAGCGCTGTTCGACAGAAGGCGTGCCCGCAGCGACGACGCGGCGCTCGATGGGGACGGGGCGGGCTCCGACCGCCGTGATGCTGGAGGCAATACGGGTGCCTCCAGGGTCAACTTGCGCTTGCGACGGGCGTCCTCCACAGTCCGCTCTGCGCGTGCACGCGCCCACTCGTCTCGCGCCTCCGCGGTCGCGCTGGCATCATCTGCACGCTCGAGGGCGAGCTCCGCGGGCAGTCCGTACTTCTCCTTGAGGCTCTTGTCAGCCTCGGCGCGCGCCTGCTCCACCTTCTTCTCGGCACGGAAGCGCTTGCGTGCGCGCAGCGAGTGCGTGTACGGGTCCTCGTTGTAGTGCGAGGAGAGGTCCTCCAGCTGTTCGAGGCGCGGCGCTTGTACTTTCGTGGCGTGCGTTTGTGCGTCGGTCGTCTTTTCGAGCGCGGCGAGTGGATCGACAGGCTCGATTTTCCCGTCGGTGTCTATTAGGGATGAGATAGATGGTGGGTGACTACGAAAGAGGTATGCGGACCGTGGACGGCGAAACCCCCGTTCTCGGCTGGGTCCCAGTCTTCCTCTTTTCGACGAGCACCAGAAACAACGACGTAACGGGTATTCTACGTGATGGAAGGTAGCGTTGAGGCCAAAGCTGACGCCGAGAAAAGTGAAGGGTGAGACAAACCTGAGGGTCGGTCTGGATCTCGAACCAACCACTGCAAAGGTGGCACTTGCACCGGAAAGAAAATATAGGCGTAGAGTAGTACATGCCGATCTTCTTCTTCTCGGCATTGTAGCGAACACCCATGCCTATGTGGGCATCGCAAGTTCCGCTGTCCCAGACACAGACAGTAAGTCACGGAATGCCAGGGTTTAGGGCGAAGGCAATGTGCATACCACCAGATGTTGAACGGAAGCTCAAAACGAGTGATGAGAATACCCTGATCAATTTTCCTGGCTCGATCTCCCAATGCGTGTTTGCCTGAACATAACCGGAGGATAAGAAACACAGAGCATATCATCGCCAAAAAACAGACCTCTGTAAGCATTGAGACTTTTGTGTTTGGCGTCGTCATAGTCGGGTGGATAATATTTGTTAAATCCTGGAGATGGGTAAGCATATCATATGAAGCGAATGCTCGAGCGGAGCTGACCTTGCATAGTGACTACGTATGTGAGTGAGCGACTGGACACGGACACACTCTTTGCAATGGCCGCTGATGAGGTAATCACGGCACTCACCGAATGCACCTATAATGTCTGAACCTTAATATTCGTCTATCATCGACAGCCTTAGTCACCTCTGTCTCCTCCACGCACGATGAGTTACGTCGCTAAAGGCGAAAAGGAATACGACGCGACCGGTGCACCCTTGCCCGCCGCGAAACTCCACAAGATCCGCATTACCCTCACCAGCAGCAACGTCAAGAACCTCGAAAAGTGTATGTCTCACTTCATCTTTCTCAAGTGTCCCCGACAAACGGTTTGAACACAGTTTCTAATGATCTCATCAACCGCGCCAAGGACAAGCAGCTTCGCGTGAAGGGCCCTGTTCGTCTCCCCACCAAGGTCCTCAAGATCACCACCCGTAAGACGGTACGTCTTATATTAGATTCGGGCGTCCGTAAATAATTAATGCTCTCTTCTCTCTAGCCTTGCGGTGAAGGATCCAAAACCTGGGATCGTTACGAACTAAAAATCCACAAGCGTCTGATCGACCTTCACTCGTCGAGCGAGATTGTCAAGCAGATTGTATGTTTTTTTTTTCCTTTTATCCCGCCTTTCGCCGATGTTTGATGCGTGTGTCCCAGACGAGTATCAGCTTGGAAGCTGGTGTCGAAGTCGAGGTCACCATCTCAGCTTAGGTGTAGAGTAGCAACATAGCGGTCTAGCGCACAGCGTACGACTCGGGATGATATTATTGGCGAGAATATGTAAAGCTACCGTGACTTGCCTAGCACCCTGGGTAAGATGCTGGGCATAGTACAAAAGTTTGCTTAAATGCATCCTGCGGACACTGCAGAAATGTGAATATATGCGGGCGGAGACACGCATTCCGTTGGATACGAATTACAAACGAACGCAGTACAGGGATTGTTCCCGATCAAATAAACAGAAAGGTTGTAATCGCTAACTACGAGTGACTGTCCAAAACCTGAAACCAATTGATCAAGTTACGAAGCCCCCCTGCATATGCGGTGTGCCGCAACGTGGTGGCGTCGCGTGCACAGGCGCATGCTATCACGGGACTGTGACTCTGGTGGCGGTTGTGGCGGAGTGTCAGGCATCTGTGCCAGTGAGAGTGCACCATTGAAAGGCGAGCCATTACCAGATATGCGAGGCAACATTTGCGTTAAGTTCGACAGACCTGTCATCGAGGGTATAAAATTCTGATGCGAAGTGGGGATGCTGTGTTGTGGAGGGAATCCCAGGGATCTGGTTGGCCGTCGCATTTACAGCAAGGGACTCTTGGGTGGCCGTTCGAGCGCCGAATAACTTGAAAGTCCCACGCATTGGGCCATAATTACTGTGCCCCAGGATAAGTTAGTCGCTAAAGTATCATGAGAGTTCATCCACATCAGTCAAAAATCGGGCGTACTACCCTTGTACTACCCTTGTCTCTTCAAGTTAATCAAGTCCCGAAGGTTGATTAATATTTGTTTCTGGTCGAGCCTAGCTCGGAGAGTTTGGCGCTGCATGTCACTTTCAGCACCGGTACTGCCAGCGGCATTTAGATTAATCTCGCCCTCCTCTACATTTCTCAGCAGCAGAGCGTAAATACTGGAAAGCTGCTGTAATGGCATTTCGAAAAAATTATTAGGAAAAACTTGAATCTGTGGTCCGCCCGGTGGGGTAGGCTGCGACGTGGGTGCCGTAGAAGATTGCAGATTCGCAGAGGGGGCAGAAGGAGAAGGTTGAATGAAATTTTGTTGCAGCGATCCTTGTCCCTGGGCGAGACCCATTCCAGGAGGGTGAAGATTTTGACCCACTCTAGATGCAAAGCCATTTTGTGGCTGCTGACCTTGCGCAACCAGCATGTGTCGTGCTTGGAGAGAATCTTGTCCCTGCATGACGCGTTGAAGGTTATTCATCGGATTACTGGCTGGAGCCTGTGGTCGCTGAGAGAGCGCAGCCATTTGCTGTGGTGTAGAGCCTCCCGCCATCCCACCGGCGGTGAACCCTGATGGGATCTGTTGGGGTACGTTCTGCTCCTGGAAGGCGTGGGCGGCGGACGTCCGCAACATATTAAGGCGTTCCTGTGCTTGCTCACGAGTCATGACGCCTTGCGCAACTTGATTACGCAAAAACTGTACAATCTGAACCTGGAAACGGATGTGAGCAAAAATCGTGGAGGGTAGTAAGCGCTTCGAGATGAGGGTGCACCGCTGCTGACTAAGCACACGATTTGGATGTCAAACCGGTGTGACCCACAGGCCAGCGACGCTGATGAAGAAGGGGGTCACAAGTGGAGGGACGTCAAGAACGGATAAATGGAGGAAAACACAGTCGCTACGCTACTTCAGGTGGACACAAGGGAAGGGAAAAGACGGGAAAGTAATAACGAGACACACCTGTTGCTGTTGCTGTTGCTGTTGCTGTCGTTGTCGCCGCCAGATGGAGACAGGCATCGATTCTCCGTCTAGGAGTTTTACATCATTCTCCTCTGATGTCAGATTCAGTTGTATTATCAAAAAATGGCTGGGGATGTGTTGCGTGCGTTTGCTTTGATGAGCTCGACTTGGTCAAATTTGTCTTTGAATTTACATTAAGTTTTTTTTTTACAGTAATCACTACAAATAATTTTGAGTGGGAAAAAGGTCCGGCATAATTGCCGCGCCACTGGAGTTTGAAAAACATGTTTACTGATTTTGTAATCAGGGGACCATCAATATGGATCTCGCTGTATTCGTACGGCAAGGCCAGAGAGTTGGCGCTGGGTTACAAATGACTTCAAGGAGTCCCATAATGGCCCACTTGACAACATGGGCTCCTGTACATGAATATTTCGCAGGGCAGGGAGCATAATTGTATGCCCCTCGTCTGCTAGACGTAAAACACGCGAGATGTCTATCGCAAGTTCGCCGGCCACATGAAAGTATTTTGCGCCGCCGAATGAACGAAGAAGTCGTAGCCATTGTTCATCGTCCATGTCATCCGGTACACTTGTTGGTCCTGCCGTATGGATGCCTAGGTGTTCTACACTGCATAGGAAAGAGGAAAAATGGTCACAGATCTGAGAAATCGAGGACAACTGCCAGTCTAATTGCTTGCACGGTATTTGCAATCCAAGGTGTGTACTAAGGGCATCTGGCCGGGTGAAGGTGGTAGAAATGGAAATGGTGTCCTGGGATGATAAAATGTATGTGTGAAAGGGTGGCCCTAACATTTCCATGCAGCCGATGAATAGGCCAAGATGCGAAATGTCTAGGGTGGGTTGGCTGAAGAACGTGATATTGATATCCCCGAGACGAGGAGCATCGATTCTGGCTATGAGAGTGTCCAAGTACTTGCTAGTTCCTCGATATTTGAAGTGGTTGAGAGCTGGGAGAACAACGCGGTCCTCTGGAGGTGGAGGCAAGGTGAGGTACTTTCGTCGTGGGGGAAAAGAAAGGAAATGGAGTGAAAGTGTTTGAAGTTGGGTGATCCCGCACAAGGCATTTGCGAACTCCTCGGGAGAAAAATATCCAACACTCGGAATTTCGTTGAGTTGAATATCTACGAGATTCTGGGAGGGGAAGAGAAGTTGTGGGAGTGAGGGAATGGCAATCCTGGTCGAGTGGAGAATACGAAGGCGATGGCCCCACCAAAATGTGTTGGGGAGGGCCAACTGCACGTTATCTTGGGACAGAAGAACAAGCTCTTCTAATTCAGAAAATGGCTTAGAGATTATGGAAAGTTTTTTCATGATCGAACTTGAGGCAGTGAAGCTGATGGAGTAAACACGATCAGAATGCTCCAGTGCGGCCATCATATTGTCCTCGTCCTCGGGAGGAGGGGGACGGAACTTGGAAACCCCTCCGTAGTTCACGACGAGAGGTAAGGGTGGCCAATATCTTAGATTCTTCAAGACAGGTGTTCTATATGTACAGTGGAGTCGAAGATGTAGACCCAAAGGTGAAGCCAATATAATGTGCCGCCATTTTTGACATACGTGCGTGAGCCTATGCCAAAATTTCGGAGAGGGATACAGGTAATGATGAAATATGTTCAGGAGGACGTCGTCAGAGAGCATTTCAGTCAAGACCTGCTGTGAAAAGGGTTCCGCTGCAAGCAGGTTAGTACGTGATAAAAACGGACATTGGACAAATGCTATACCTGTCCCACGAAGTTCATTTATTCGCGATAGTTCATATTCCACCTCTATGGCATGGCCCAGGAGCCGGCGTGAGTGCATGAACGATGCTACGGCATCCCGTAGAGGTGCATAACGCGGCTCAGGCTCCCCTATGTGGAGTTTACATAGAGCAGGCAGCACAGTTTGCCCCCGCATTTCGGAGTGTTGCAAAGCAAGCACGATGTTTGTGGAGTGCTCGCCATCTACATAAACCCAGCTTGCTCCTCTGAAAGGACGAGTAATCTTCAGCCATTCTTCCCGGTAGCTGTCGCTGCCTTGCCCGCTTGTTGGATGTGTCACACAGATGCGTAGATGTTCCACACCAAGCAGTAAGGTAGATAGCCCATTGCAGATCTGGGCCATGTACCATAACTGCCGTTCCAATAGCTTACAGGATATTTGCAGCTCGAGACGCGAAGGGGCCTCTGGTCGGGTAAAGGTGATGGATATGGCATGCTCGGAGGATAGAATGTCTGCTCGGCGATGGGACTTCTGCATTTCTATGCGGTTGATGAATCGGCCAAGTTGTACATCGTCCTTTTTGGTGAGTTGGCTGAATAATTTGACATAAATATCTCCGAGACGAGGAGCATCGATTCTAGCCACGAAACTGTCCAAGTACTTGCTAGTTCCTCGATATTTGAAGCACGTGAGAGAAGGAAGAACAACCCGTTCACCTGACTGCGGAGGCAAGCCAACATAGTTTCGGGGGAGGGTAAAAGAGAGGAAATGGAGCGAAAGTGATCGAAGCTGGGTCATCCCGGACAAGGCATTCACGAACGCATCTGGGGAAAAATATCCAAGATCAGGGATTTTATGGAGCTGAAGATCAACCAGATCCTTGGAAGGAGAAAGAAACTCCGGGAGTGCAGGAATGGCGGCTCTGGTCAAGTGCAGGGAACGGAGGCGATGGCCCCACCGAAAAGTGCTTGGTAGAGTCAGCAACAAGTTATCTCGAGGTATAAGAACGAGGTCTTCCAGTTCCGAAAATGGCCTCTCGATTGCGGATAACTTTTCCAGGAGTGAGTTCGTGATGGTGAGGCTGATAGAACTAACACGATCAGACTGCTTCAGTGCGGCCACGATATTGTCCTCGTCCCCAGCAACTGGAGGTCCTCCGTACTGCACGACGATAGGCAGGCCGGGCCAGCAATCTAGAGTCTTCAGTGCAGGTGTTCCATGCGTACAAAACAGTCGAAGACGTAGAGCTCGTCGAGAGGCAAATACGACGCGTCTCCACTTGCGACATATATGTATAAGCCTGGGCCAAAATCGTGGAGAAGCATTCAGATAATAACGAAAAATATTCAGAAGGACATCGTCGGAAAGGTTCCCGATCGTCCCTTGTCGAGAAAAGGATGGAAATTAGAGAGAGGGGCAGGTATTGACGGAAGAGGTACCTCTCCTAAGGTGTTCGTCTGGTGTTGCAGTGGGTTGGAGTGGGGATGCGTATCGGGCACGGACATGTCTGTTAATGGGTCTGTGACATCGGCTGTCGCCTCAAGCGGAAGAGGATCAAAAAAGCTAGACTACTCACTTTGGAGACTGCATGAAGGGAGAATGAACGAGGTAACTGTTGGTGTGTCCTTATGTAGACTCGAGCACGCAAGCACACCGTGACACCGGCGTCCAGTCGAAGAAACAAGATTTGGGGCGGTGGGTACGACAAACTTCCTCACCGCATTTCTACCGCATTGCTATGTTCATTAATGCTATAAGGGCCGCGGAGACCCCAACCTGCGCGCGGAATCGCGGACGCAAAGACTCAGAACTTATGCCTTCACCTTCGCGAAGGCTGGTCTGGACCGTCTGGTTGCCTGATTAGGACGTCACGTATCACAGTCCCTACATACATCGCCATCTAGACCGGTGACCGTTCGCTCTACGTGACGCTCGATAGAGCGAAAGTTACAAAAGGTGCGAATATCGTGAGAATTTGGGGTGCGATCGAGGAAGTGGCGTGGAAAACGCCGTGTATCGTCCTAATTGAGACAATCGTAATCTAGCGCTGGTCAATCTGGATCCGTTACCATTATTCCGGTTACTGTGTGGGGTTTTGTGTATGGCATCGATGTCCAAAGTTCAGTTCAGTTCAATCATGCCACACCACGATGACCACGGTGATAACTGCGGTGAACACGCACATGATGGCGACCACGCTCACAGCCCCTGAGCCCCACAACCAACAGTGGTCCTTCCGATAATCTGTTTGCGCACATCGACCGCGACAACGTCGTCGCACTCAACTCTGTCCACGGTGGCTCAGAAGTGATCAAACCCTGGGACGAGCGCATGGACGAGCAAGTGGCGAGTTATCACCCTACGCGCGAAATACGTACGTGACAATGTCGCCCGACGCGTAGTACATCGAGTCGGACGCGGACGATCAGCTGCCGGCACCGAGTCTCTTTGGCCGCCTCTTATTCTCTGATCGGTAATGATGCTCACTCATGAACGACGCGCGAACAGCATCATTCGCGTCCCTTTTACCGGATCCGTGAAGCTACGCTCGAATCGTCCAGGAGATCAACGCCCGCCAAAGTGGCACTCGTAAGCGTGTTTTTTTTGTGCGCATGAATGCCCTACTCAACGACATCCGCAGTTTGCGAACGTGGACAATTTCGATTTTGATGACTCCTCGGATAAGGAACCCCTGCAGGAGCTCGACGTTGCCGTAGGATGCGAAGTGGGGGCTTATGCGGTCAATTTGGCTGGAACGACCTCGAAGCTTACGTTCTCTTGAATGACGTTGTCTCGCAGGCCTGCGAAGTTCTCCAACGTGTCTGCCGTCACTCTGTTCTTCCCTGTGTCTCAAGGCGCCGAGACTACTCGGATATATTGCACGTGGATCTGAAATTGACATTTTCTCGTCTTCAGAGAAAACAGGAACCTATCATTACCGTCTACGAGTCACAGGCCAACATTGCCGATCATGAGAAGATACAGGGTTCCGAGGGCAATTGCCCTCGCACTGAGGAGCGACGACGCACGGATCAAAGGAAGATAAAGACGAACATCCTGTATTTTTAGCCGTAAGGGCAGCTCGACCGTGGTCTCGCTCGATTGTCTCCATGTCGCGCTCTCTGTCTCGGGCATAGGCGCGCCCACTTTTCTTCTATTTTCTTTACCATTTCTGACCGTTTTACTATACTATTAGTGCGCGACGACGATGTCATCGTCGTCATTTGCTCGGCCTCGTCTCCATTTCGCCGAACAGCCACCTTCGTCTTGGACTTCTGTATTCCACATCCCGTCTACCACTCGTTGACATATATCGACTCCCTCATTACCTAGGACCATTTGTTCACTTTCCCCCCAACTTTACGTTCATCCCTCACAACTTTCGACTTAGATATTTTCGACTACGCTTGACCTTGGTACGGCTCACATGTATATAAGGGCTCGCGTTGTGATCAATCGGAGTGGTCGAATTACCCCGATCCTTCTTTCCTGTGCGCATTTGTTGTGACTTTGCAATCTCTCGGGTCAGGTCTTAATCGAAGGCACCCGATTCACTTCCTTTTCTTTTCATCTCCTTCGAAATCGACCCTCTGTTCTCTTTATAACTCGTGTTGTGTTCCTGATCTTTTACTTTTCTTTAGTACACTCTCGAGTGTCGGCTTGTCTACCAAAGACGACGCTTCGGGTTCGCGCTTTAGCCAGTTCTCGGCTTGCAGCCTTGCGCGCATATTCTCGGTCCTTCTCAGCCTCCTCTCCACCCTCTGCCTACGATCTCACCCACGCACTTTCGAGCGCGTACACCGCTCACCTGTGTACTTATTACATACATCACCCCCGTGTTTGAGAAGAAGACATATATTACACAGCAAACGAACAGCAGACGGACAGAGAGAGATGCCAATACGTTACGTGGTCCGGAGCGTGACGGTATAAGAAAGAGTACATGAACTCGGTCGAAAGGGACTCGCCATTAGCCCTGGTCGCCCTCCCCACTCCCATGTAAGAACGACTGGAGTATGTCTATCTGCACCGCACGCGCACCGCCACCTGCGCCCTGTTCATGAGCTCGCCGCCGCCCAAGCCACCGCCCACGCCAGCGCCAAGGTCGCTACTTAGCAAACGCTGCATCTCTAGGATGGCGCGGCGCCGATTCTGCTGCGCTTGCTGCTGCTGCTGCTGCTGCGCCTCCTCCTCCTGCTGTTGCTGTTGCTGTCGCCGCCACATAGCGAGAGGTATCGATTCCCCGTCTAGGAGTTTCTGCACATATATTTGTACGGCAAGACCAGAGATTTGGCGCTGAGTGACAAATAACACCACGGAGTCCCACAATGGCCCACTTGTGGACACGGGCTCCTGCACATGAATATTTCGCAGGGCAGGGAGCACAATTATATGCCCCTCATCCGCTAAATATAAAGCACGTGAGATGTCTGTCACAAGTTCGCTGGCCACATAAAGGTCTTCTGCACGGCCGAATGCGCGAATAAGTCGTAGCCATTGTTCATCGTCCACGTCATCCGGTACACTTGTTGGCCCTGCCGTATTGATGCCTAGGTATTCTACACTGAATAGGAAAGAGGAAAATTGGTCACAAATCTGAGAAATTGAGGACAACTGCCAGTCTAATTGCTTGCACGATATTTGCAATCCAAGGCGTGTACCAAGGCCCTCTGGCTGGGTAAAGGTGATGGAAATGGTGTCCTGGGAACATAAAATGTCTGTTCGAGAGGGTGGTCTCAACGTTTCCATGCGGCCGATGAATAGGCCAAGTTGCGAAATGTCTAGGGTGGGTTGATTGAAGAACGTGATATTGATATCCCCGAGACGAGGTGCATCGATTCTGGCTATGAGAGTGTCCAAGTACTTGCTAGTTCCTCGATATTTGAAGTGGTTGAGAGCTGGGAGAACAACGCGGTCCTCTGGAGGTGGAGGCAAGGTGAGGTACTTTCGTCGTGGGGGAAAAGAAAGGAAATGGAGTGAAAGTGTTTGAAGTTGGGTGATCCCGCACAAGGCATTTGCGAACTCCTCGGGAGAAAAATATCCAACACTCGGAATTTCGTTGAGTTGAATATCTACGAGATTCTGGGAGGGGAAAAGAAGTTGTGGGAGTGAGGGAATGGCAATCCTGGTCGAGTGGAGAATACGAAGGCGATGGCCCCACCAAAATGTGTTGGGGAGGGCCAACTGCACGTTATCTTGGGACAGAAGAACAAGCTCTTCTAATTCAGAAAATGGCTTAGAGATTGCGGAAAGTTTTTTCAGGAGCGAGCTTGAGGTGGTGAGGCTGATGGAGCAAACACGATCAGGATGCTCCAGTGCGGCCATGATATTATTATCGTCCTCGGGAGCAGGGGAACGGAACCTGGGAAAACCTCCGTAGTTCACGACGAGAGGAAAGGGTGGCCAATGTCCTAGATTGTTCAAGACAGGCGTCCCATATGTACAGTGGAGTCGAAGATGTAGACCCAGAGGTGAAGCCAGTACAAGCTCTCGCCATTTTTGGCATACGTGCGTGAGCGTATGCCAAAATTGCGGAGAGGCGTGCAGGTAATGATGAAATATGTTCAGAAGGACCTCGTCAGAGAGCATTTCAACCAAGACTTGCTGTAAAAAGGGTCCCGCTCCAAGAACGTTAATGCGTGATAAAAATGAGCATTGGACAAAAGCTGTACCTGTCCCACGAAATTCATTGAGCAGCGATAGTTCATATTCCACTGCTGTGGCTTGGCCCAGGAGCCGGTGTGAGTGTATAAACGATGCTACGGCATCCCGCAAAGGCGTATAACGCGGCTCGGGCTCGCGAATGCATATTTTATATAAGGCCGGTAGTACAATTTCGTGCCGCATATCGGGGAGTTGCAAAGCAAGTACGATGTTTGTAGAGTGCTCGCCAACGACATGGACCCATTTTGTGCCACAGAAAGGGCGAAGAAGCTCCAACCATTCCTTGTGACAGCTGTCGTCTTGCCCACTGGTTGTACGCGTCTCACGGATGCTTAGATGTTCCACACCAAGGAGGGCAGATAAACCATCGCAGATCTGAGCCATGTATGATAACTGCTGGGCTAATTGCTTGCAGTATATTTGTAGCTCAAGGCGCCAAGGAGCCTCTGGTTGAGTAAAGGAGATGGAGATGGCACACTCAGAGGATAGAATAACTGCCCTACGATGTGACTTGTGCATTTTTATCTGGTCGATGAATCTGGAAAGTTGTGAGGTGACCATCGTGGATTGGCTGAAGAATCTGATATCAATATCCCCGAGATGAGGTGCATTGATTCTCGCCAAGAAGTCATTCAGGTACTCGCTAGGTCCCCGATATTTGAAGCACGTGAGAGAAGGAAGAACAACCCGTTCGCCTGACTGCGAAGGCAAGCCAACGAAGTTTCGGGGGAGGGTGAAAGAAAGAAGATGGTGCGAAAGTGATCGAAGAGATGTCATATCGGACAAGGCAGTCGCGAATGCATCCGGGGAAAAATCTCCAAGATCAGGGATCTTATGGAGCTGAAGATCAACTAGACCCTTGCAGTGGGAAAGGAGCTCCGGCAGCGCAGGAATGGCGGCTCTGGTCAAGTGCAGGTTACGGAGGGGTAAGCCCCACCGAAAAGTGCTGGGTAGAGTCAGCAATATGCTATCACGAGACGTAAGAACGAGGTCTTCCAGTTCCGAAAACGGCCTCTCGATTGCGGATAACTTCTCCCGGAGCGAGTTTGTGACAGTGAGGTTGATAGAGATAACACGATCAGACTGCTTCAGTGCGGCCACGATATTGTCCTCGTCCCCAGGAACTGGAGGTCCTCCGTACTGCACGACGATAGGCAGGGCGGGCCAGCAATCTAGAGCCTTCACTACAGGTGTTCCGTGCGTACAAAACAGTCGAAGACGTAGAGCTCGTTGAGAGGCAAATACGATGCGTCTCCACTTGCGACATATATGTATAAGCCTGGGCCAAAATCGTGGAGAGGCATCCAGATAATGACGAAATATATTCAGAAGGATATCGTCGGAAAGCTCCCCGATCGTCCCTTGTCGAGAAAAGGATGGAAATTAGAGAGGGGGGCAGGTATTGACGGAAGAGGTACCTCTCCTCTAAGGTGTTCGTCCGGTGTGGCAGTGGGTTGAAGGGGGTATACATATCGGACACGGACATGCCTGTTAATGGGTCTGTAACATTGACCATCGCCTCAAGCGGAAGAGTATCAAAAAAGCTAGACTACTCACTTTGGAGACTGCATGAAGGGAGAATGAACGAGCTAATTGTTGTCGGTGTGTCCTTATCATGAAGACTCGAGCCGCAAGGACACCGGCGTCAAGTCGAAGAAACAATATTTGGGGCACTGGCAGTGTGGACGACAACTTGAAACTTCCGCATTTCCACTGCCGCATTGCTATGAACATTGGCGCTAGTATACTGTAAGAGCCCCGGAGACCCGGACCTGCGCACGGATGCACAGACTCGGAATCATGTCTTCACCCTCGCGATATGTGGACTATAGTTGGCTGTGGTCGTCAAAAGTGAATGAGTCCGAACTTAAACCGATGTCGTCGATTATTGTCGATTGCTTTCAAAACCCACTGTACCGAGTGAGATAGAGTCGCATCGTGTATTTTCAAGGGGTTTGGGTAAATATCAATGACACACGATGGGACTTGAACTGAGTCGAGAACAGATATAGGCTTCACTACTATCTCCTACATCCGACGATCACACTGACAAAGTCCACCACACTCGTTTTGAGTCTATCCCAATCCACTGGGTGTGATGCGTTGTAGAAAACTCAGGCTCTCGCTCATCTTCCCATTTGACCACTCAAACTTGAAGTACTCAACCCTGTATCGGTTTCGCTGGGTGTTGGAAACCATAGTTATCACAACAAAGGAGAGTGCTCTACTGTAAATAAGTATGCAAGTGTCCACGATGAAGAGAGCGTTATCGTACATAAATAGTTACTGTAAGGTGGTGGTATATATGCAAGATCGTATGCCACCCTCAGACATAGATCGCATACACCCCAATGACAGGCCGATGGTCGCTTCGCCCCTCGAGCTGGCGCATGCCCCGATCGTCTAACGTCCGATAACTGAGGCACACGACGTCGCCTTTACGCGGCCGCGAAGATTCTGCAGCAGTCGTGACCGCGTCGAGCCTGTCCGACGACCCCAAAGGCGTCGCAACCTCCGTCCCAGCCCCAGAATCGTCCCCATCTCTCGTCGCCTCACAATCGCGCGAAAGGAAGGAGAGCAACCGCCAGTGCTAGGGTACGCCACACTCACATCCGTCAGTCGATGCCCTCACTTGCGCGCGGTGGTGCGGTTCAGGGCTCGTGGCAAGAGGCGCAGATGGTGAAGTCGCCGCACGGGCGGGTGTACCCTACGGTGTGCTCCTGGCGGGCGAGGGTGACGTGGTGGGGCGGGGCGAGGCGAATGGCACTGGCTGCAAGGCGGTTGTGTCGATCGAGCGGGGGCGTGCACGCCGGCGGCGAGGAACGTAAGGCGGGGGCTGCTGCTGTTGCGAGGGGCGCGCGGTAGCTGGGGATTCGGGCTCTGAGTCGGTCGGAGTCATAGTAGCGGAACACGACGCGACTGATGAGGTGGCGGAAGCCGTAGAGGCGGTGGCGGTGGAGCGCAGTGAGGCTGACGAGGAGTGCCGGAACGTGCGCCAGGCCTGCGCGAGGATGCTTACGGCCGTGCGCGGCGCTGTGGGCGCGTCGTCCTCGGGATCGGGATCGGGCTTAACGGTCGACTTGAAGAGAATGCGGTCGCACCAACTCGGCACCCGCTGCTTGCTGCTCGAGTCGTACACGCCCTTGTCGTCCTCGTCCTGCACCGTGCCGTCACCGGTGAACGATCGCGTTGAGCGCCCACGCGAAGCAATAGATGGCGTGTTTGTGAGAACATTGTCGTCGCCCTCGTCGGCAGTGGGTGGCGCTACGCGCTGGCCGAGCAGCGGTGTCGTTGGGACGCTGCGAGTGCCCTTGCTGATATTTTCCGGCTGTGGCGCAGCGGCGTTGGCTCGTCGCGAACGTATGATGCCTGGAGATGACTGTGGTTTAATGAGCTCGGCTAGCTTGGACTTTGCGCGTTGTGCGGGCAGCGGCGGTGACGGAGAATCGCTTGACGAGTCCGGCACCGCGTTGCTGAAAGGACATTCTTCTGCGAAGGTAATCTGATTCCGCATCCGAGTCATTATCTTCGTCTGACACTGGGTCACGTTGGGAGAACGTCGTTCCCGACGAAACAACGGATGCGTGGTCGCCGGCTTCATCTTCAGAGCTCAACTAGGAGAATGCGCCATCATGCGCCAATCTGCTTCTAGGTCCTCCCCCAGTTCGGGGGTATGACGACCAGGCGAAAATCGACCGAGCGCCTGTGTGGCTGCGTGTCTACACTTGGAATGCTTCTGCTTATGCTTGTCTTTGTGCATCATTACCTTGCAGGCTGGGGGTTGAAGGCCCGTGCGATGTTGTTCGGAGCGGAGAGGAAAGGACCTCCTTACGCACGGGAGTCAAATACGGGACGCGATGGCCGATGCGATTGAGAAGACAGGTGCTAGCTACGATTATGACAAGGCAGGATTAGGGTATATGGGGAGAAAATTTTGACCGGGGAAATGTGAGGAAAAGTGAGGTTCCAGCGAGTGGGCTGAAAGCGCGAAGCGCTTCACGACCGAAAATAAGGGTTCTTGCGTCTGAGGCGAGGTCGCGACGGGCGGGTGGGACCCCCTGGCGCGGACTCAGAAGCGTCAGACTTGCGAGCTTATCATCGGTCCTTTTTACAGCGAGTATCTGGGTGCGGAGGGCGGGAGAAAGAGACGAGCACCGATCTTTTGAACCGGGGGACGCGAGAGAAAAAGAGAGGAGAAGGTACGGGAAGAAGAAGCAATAGGGCACGTGCCGCTTGGTTCATTCGCACAAAGACTCAGCTCTGTGCCTGCGCTCGTGCCTCGCTCCGGCTCAGACCGGGCAGTTGTCCGAAAAACGTCGTACTTGAATAGCTTGAATGTCGGGGGAAAGTTAATCGGCGCTTCACGAAAACCAACAAACGCGTGGCCGTTCCGCATAATGTTGTATAGTTGGTCAAAGGCAAGTGCTTGCGCATATTCTAGAAAATGATATGTGAGTGAAGAAAAGAAGATGTGGGAAAGTCAATGGTCGTACCGCGACGGGATATGAGCCAATCTGCGTGTAAACGCGAGAGATCGAGACAGAAGTTGAGGTCGCCAAAAAGAAACGTAAAATCGAAGCGATCGCAGACTCCCAAGAAAGAGGCACGTGATCCCCCACGCCTTCCTAATATATCCAAACTTCGCCGCTGGGGACCGACTGGGGATCTCGGAGTGTGACATCATTGGAGGAATATATAATAAATTTTATTGAGAGCTGTGTGTATGTGCGCGCGAGTTCGCTTCCTACACCTGCTTTGAATTATGCGTCGACTCCGTGCTCTGGTGCTGCTTTTCTGACAAAGTCTGTGCTTTTGAATGCTACTCATGTAGCACAACGGAAAGATAAAAAAGTATTTGACGTGGTGTATCGGCTATTGGTGCTCATCCTTATTTTTTTCTCACCGCTGTGGCTGAGGCCCCGAGGGTTCGATTCCTGATACACAATTGTTGGTACTGTACTTGTCAATTGTTCCCAGCAATCACGGGAGGTGGTTGTTGCGGTTGTTGCGGCACTTGAGCGCTGCCTTGTGTCGCCAACTTGAAACCAAGGACCGTCCTTAAACCCTTGTCCATTTTATCCGCCTCCTGGATCATCCCCCGAATAGTATGGAGCTCGAGTACATATCGTGGGTTCGGCTTCTTGCTCTCCTCTAGCTGGAATTTGGTAGAGGCCATCTATCACGTGTCCGACAACGTAAGCTGTATCCTCCCAGCCAAGGAACGAACCAACTGACCATAGCGAACATTCTTCGAACGACGTCCTCTTTCCTCAGAGCAGCGAATGCAATGTGTATATACCTCCCAATGTTGCCCAGAACCATATCGAGACGTTCTAAATTTCGGGTGTACTCTCCGATTTCACTTTCTGGAACCGGAGAGCCAGCAACACCATCGAAATCTGAAGGGAATGTCACAGATTAGAAAAGTGAACTCGAATAAGACATAAAAAAACGAACTGTGAGTGAAAGCTTGTCTCTTCTGTTCGTCAACCCATCTCTTTGCAATCGTGAGCTCATCTGCTGTTGGCCGTCGTATTGGCATAGTTCCAGCAGATTGGGTAAGGACGGTGCTAGGGGCACTGTTCACGCCAACCTGGGTCAAGGGCGCGGACATTGGCGCGGACATCGACCCAGATTGTGCTCCGCCGTTTGAGCCCGCGCTGGCAATCTGAGTTCCCATTGAAGACATGCTGGAGGCACCCATCGACTCCGCAATCAACGGTTGGGCAAGAAGGCCAACACCACTGTTCGATTGGGCTGGCTGCAAAGTATTGGGTTTTCCATGTACTTGCGTGAGAGGCTGCCGCGACAAGTGAAGCTGCGTGTGATTGGGAAGTTGGGGTGGAACGCGACCTTGAAATGCGGACGCCTGGTTAATCTGAGCGCTATTGTCGAAAGGCAGATTCTTGAAGGATGTGAGACCTCCCCGAAATCCGTAATTGTTCTGGTCCTGTGCTGCACGCCGTAAATGGTCTCTATGTTGCTCCACAAATGCGACAATGTGCGGCGGAACACGATGCGCCTCCAAGTCAGCACCAGACGTATGCGAAAACCGTGGCAAGATGCCCATCGCATTGGGAGGCATTGCGGATCCGTCTTGAGGTATGTTAGCCAAAAGTGCCTGATAATCCGCATCGGTCGGTTGATGGGGCTGTGCCTGCTGTTGGGGAGGCTGAGCAGACATCTACCTCAACGCTTGCGAGTTCCTCAGTCGGTTAAGAACGTTGCTAATGTAAGCTTGCTCGAAGTGACGCAAAGCGTCGTTATATAACTGTTGCAGCCGATGCGCTATGGCAGGTGCACACTGCGGCGGTTGGGTAAGATCTCCAGCGGAGAACGGGGGAAATCCCAGGACCCCGCCGACAGCAGGCCACTCGTTATTGGCGGTAACCTGGACAAATATAAATAGAATGCATGATCAAAAAGACCGAGGACATACTGAGTCGAAGCCGTTCCGAGCGAAAACAGCTCTATGCAAAGCCCAAGGGTTAACTGGTCGGCCGTCGATGATGAACTCTCGGTCATTTAGCCTAAGGCCTGAGGTGTTGACGAACTGCGCAAAAAGCGCCTTAAATCGGTCCTCAGGGAGCGGGGGCAATCTACTGCATTGGATGGTCGGCTGTGGGGGAGGCCTCTGTGCGAGTGCGCCATGAACGACTAAATCAAGAACGGAGACACGAAGGGAAAAGACGGGAAAGTAATAACGAGACACACCTGTTGCTGTTGCCGCCACACGGCGACAGGTATCGATTCCCCGTCTAGGACTTTCTGCACATATATTTGTACGGCAAGACCAGAGATTTGCCGCCGGGTGACAAATGACTGCACGGAGTCCCATAATGGCCCACTTGTGTACATGATGGGCCCCTGTACATGAATATTTCGCAGGGCAGGGAGCATAATTGTGTGCCCGTCGTCTGCCAGACGTAAAGCACGCGAGATGTCTGTCACAAGTTCGCTGGCCACATGAAAGTCTTTTGCACCGCCGAATGCGCGAATAAGTCGTAGCCATTGTTCATCGTCCATGTCACCCGGTACACTTGTTGGCTCTGCCGTATTGATGCCTAGTTTTTCTACACTGAATAGGAAAGAGGAAAAATGGTCACAAATCTGAGAAATCGAGGACAACTGCCAGTCTAATTGCTTGCACGGTATCTGCAAATTAAGGCGTGTACTAATGGCATCTGGCCGGGTGAAGGCGATAGAAATGGAAATGGCATCCGGGAATGATAAAATATCTGTTCGAGAGGGTGGTCTTAACATTTCCATGCGGCCGATGAATAGGCCAAGTTGCGAAGCGTCTAGGGTGGGTTGATTGAAGAACGTGATATTGATATCCCCGAGACGAGGTGCATCGATTCTGGCTATGAGAGTGTCCAAGTACTTGCTAGTTCCTCGATATTTGAAGCGGTTGAGAGCTGGTAGGACAACGCGGTCCTCTGGAGATGGAGGCAAGCTGAGGTAGTTTCTACGTGAGGGAAAAGAAAGGAAATGGAGTGAAAGTGTTTGAAGTTGGGTCATCCCGCACAAGGCATTCGCGAACTCCTCGGGTGAAAAATACCCAACACTCGGAATTTCGTTGAGTTGAATATCTACGAGATTCTGGGAGGGGAAAAGAAGCTGTGGGAGTGAGGGAAAGGCAATCCTGGTCGCGTGGAGAGTACGAAGGCGATGGCCCCACCAAAATGTGCTGGGGAGGGTCAACTGCACGTTATCTTGGGAAAGAAGAACAAGCTCCGCTAATTCAGAAGATTCTTCAAGACAGGTGTCCCATATGTACAGTGGAGTCGAAGATGTAGACCCAAAGGTGAAGCCAATATAATCTGCCGCCATTTTTGGCATACGTGCGTGAGCGTATGCCAAAATTGCGGAGAGGTGTGCAGGTAATGATGAAATATGTTCAGAAGGACGTCGTCAGAGAGCATTTCAGTCAAGACCTGCTGTGAAAAGGGATCTTCCCCAAGCAGGTTAGTACGTGATAAAAACGGACATAGGACAAATCTGTACCTGTCCCACGAAGTTCATTTATCCGTGATAGTTCATATTCCACCACTATGGCATGGCCCAGGAGCCGGCGTGAGTGCATGAGCGATGATACGGCATCCCGTAGAGGTGCATAACGCGGCTCAGGCTCTCCTATGTAGAGTTTACATAGAGCTGGCAACACAATTTCCTGCCGCATTTCGGAGTGTTGCAAAGCATGCACGATGTTTGTAGAGTGTTCGCCAGCTACGTGAACCCAACTTGCTCCTCTGAAAGGACGAGTAAGCTTCAACCATTCTTCCCAGTAGCTGTCGTCGGTTTGCCTGCTTATTGGACGTGTCACACAGATGCGTAGATGTTCCACACCAAGAAGTAAGGCAGGTAACCCATTGCAGACCTGGGCCATGTACGGTAACTGCCGCACCAATAGCTTACTGGATATTTGCAGCTCGAGACGCGAAGGGGCCCCTGGTTGGGTAAAGGTGATGGATATAGCATGCTCGGAGGATAGAATGTCTGCTCGACGGTGGGACTTTTGCATTTCTATGCGGTTGATGAATAGGCCAAGTTGTACAGTGTCCTTTGTGGGTTGGCTGAATAATCTGATATCAATATCCCCGAGACGAGGAGCATCGATTCTAGCCACAAAACTGTCCAAGTCCTTGGTAGTTCCTCGATATTCGAAGCACGTGAGAGAAGAAAGAACAACCCGTTCGCCTGACTGCGGAGGCAAGCCAACGTAGTTTCGGGGGAGGGCAAAAGAGAGGAAATGGTGCGAAAGTGATCGAAGCCGGGTCATCCGGGACAAGGCATTCGCGAACGCATCTGAGGGAAAATATCCAAGTTCAGGGATTTTATGGAGTTGAAGATCAACCAGACCCGTGGAAAGAGAAAGAAGCTCCAGGAGTGCGGGAATGGCGGCTCTGGTCAAGTGTAGGGTGCGGAGGTGTAAGCCCCACCGAAAAGTGCTGGGCAGAATCGGTAACACGTTATCTCGAGACATAAGAACGAGGTCTTCCAGTTCCGAAAATGGCCTCTCGATTGCGAATAACTTCTTCCGGAGTGAGTTTGTGACAGTGAGGTTGATAGAACTAACACGATCAGACTGCTTCAGTGCGGCCACGATATTGTCCTCGTCCCCAGGAACTGGAGGTCCTCCGTACTGCACAACGATAGGCAGGGCGGGCCAGCAATCTAGAGTCTTCAGTACAGGTGTTCCATGCGTACAAAACAGTCGAAGACGTAGAGCTCGTTGAGAGGCAAATACGACGCGTCTCCACTTGCGACATATATGTATAAGCCTGGGCCAAAATCGTGGAGAAGCATTCAGATAATAACGAAATATATTGAGAAGGACATCGTCGGAAAGCTTCCCGAACGTCCCTTGTCGAGAAAAGGATGGAAATTAGAGAGGGGGACAGGTATTGACGGAAGAGGTACCTCTCCTGAGGTGTTCGTCTGGTGTGGCAGTGGGTTGGAGGGGGGATACGTATCGGGCACAGACATGTCTGTTAATGGGTGTCAGTGTAACATTGACTATCGCCTCAAGCGGAAGAGGATCAAAAGCTAGACTACTCACTTTGAAGACTGCATGAAGGGAGAATGAACGAGGTAGCTACAGTATTGTTGCCAGGTGTGTCCTTATGTAGACTTGAGCACACAATCACACCGGCGTCAAGTGAAGAAACAAGATTTGGGGCAGTGTGGACGACAAACTTCCTCACCGCATTGCTATGCTCACATTCAAGTTGGCGGTGTAAGGGCCCCGGAGACCCCGACCTGCGCACGGATGCACAGATCAGAATCATGTCTTCACCCTCTGCGATATGTGGACTATAGTTGGTCGTAGTCGTCAAAAGTGAATGAATCCGAACTTAAATCGATGTCGTCGATTATTGTCGATTGCTTTCAAAACCCCACTACCGAGTGAGATAGAGTCGCATCGTGTATATTCAAGGGATTTGGGTAAATATCAATGACACACGATGGGACTTGAACTGAGTCGAGAACAGATAGTATAGGATCCACTACTATTTCTTACATCCGACGATCACACTGACAAAGTCCACCACACTCGTTTTGACTCACTTCTGACTGGGTGTGATGCGTTGTAGCAAACTCAGGCTCTCGCTCATCTTCCCATTTGACCACTTAACCCTGTATCGGTTTCGCTGAGTGTCGGAAACCATAGTTATCACACAACAAACGAGAGTGCTCTACTGTAAATAAGTATGCAAGTGTCCACGATGAAGAGAGCGTGCAATATATCGTACATAGATAGTTAAGGTGGTGGTATATATGCAAGATCGTATGCCACCCTCAGACATAGATAGCATACACCCCGATGACAGGCCGGTGGTCGCTTCGCCCCTCGAGCTGGCGCATGCCCCGATCATCTAACGTCCGATAACTGAGGCACACGACGTCGCCTTTACGCGGCCGCGAAGATTCTGCAGCAGTCATGACCGCGTCAAGCCTGTCCGACGACCCCAATGGCGTCGCAACCTCCGTCCCAGCCCCAGAATCGTCCCCATCTCTCGTCGCCTCGCCATCGCGCGAAAGGAAGGAGAGCAACCGCCAGCGCTGGTGTACGCCACCCTCACCTCCGTCAGTCGATGCCCTCACCTGCGTGCGGTGGTGCGGTTCAGGGCTCGTGGCAGGAGGCGCAGATGGTGAAGTCGCCGCACGGGCGGGTGTACCCGACGGTGTGCTCTTGGCGGGCGAGGGCGATGTGGTGGGGCGGGGTGAAGCGAATGGCACTGGCTGCAAGGCGGTTGTGTCTATTGAGCGGGGGCGTGCACGCCGGCGGCGAGGAACGTAAGGCGGGGGTTGCTGCTGTTGCGAGGGGCGCGCGGTAGCTGGGGATTCGGGCTCAGAGTCGGTCGGAGTCATAGTAGCGGAACACGACGTGGCTGATGAGGTGGCGGAAGCCGTAGAGGCAGCGGCGGTGGAGCGCAGCGAGGCTGACGAGGAGCGCCGGAACGTACGCCAGGCCTGCGCGAGGATGCTTACGGCCGTGCGCGGCGCTGTGGGCGCGTCGTCCTCGGGATCGGGATCGGGCTTACGGTCGACTTGAAGAGAATGCGGTCGCACCAACTCGGCACGCGCTGCTTGCTGCTCGAGTCGTACACGCCCTTGTCGTCCTCGTCCTGCACCGTGCCGTCACCGGTGAACGATCGCGTTGAGCGCCCGCGCGAAGCGATAGATGGGTGTTCGTGAGAACATCGTCGTCGGCCTCGTAGGCAGTGGGTGGCGCCACGCGCTGGCTAAGCAGCGGTGTCGTTGGAACGCTGCGAGTGCCCTTGCTGATGCCTTCGGGCTGGGGTGGAGCAGCGTTGGCCCGCCGCGATCGTATGATACGTGGGATGACTGTGAGTTAATGAGCTCGGCCACTTGGACTTTGCGCGTTGTGCGGCAGCGGCGGTGACGGAGAATCGCTTGACAAGTCCGCCACCGCGTTGCTGAAAGGACATTCTTCTGCGAAGGTAATCCGATTCGGCATCCGAGTCATTATCTTCGTCGGATACCGGGTCACGTTGGGAGAACGTCGTTCCCGACGAAACAACGGATGCGTGGTCGCCGGTTCATCCTCAGAGCTCAACTCGGAGAGTGCGCCATCATGACGCCTATCTGCTTCCAGGTCATCCCCCGGTTCGGGGGTATGACGACCATGCGAAAGTCGAGAGAGCGCCTGTGCGGCTGCGTGTCTACGCTTGGAATGCTTATGTTTATGCTTGATTGTCCGCAAAACGTCGTACTTGAATGTCGGAGGAAAGTTAATCGGCGCTTCACGAAAACCACAAACGCGTGGCCGTTCCGCATAATGTTGAATAGTTGGTCAAAGGCGAGTGCTTGGCATATTCTAGAAAATGATATGTGAGTGAAAACAGAAGATGTGGGAAAGTCAATAGTCGTACCGCGACGGGATATGAGCCAATCTGCGTGTAAACGCGAGAGATCGAGACGGAAGTTGAGGTCGCCAAAAAGAAACGTAAAGTCGAAGCGATCGGTGATATCTGGGGATTGGATGGTGTGAACAGATTGCTCTATGGAAACTAGACAAGGAGCACAGACCTTCGGCCACCATCCGTGGATCATCCGCTTCGAGGAAGTCGTCTACCGCCAACTCGTTCTGCGCCAACTTGGTCAAAGGCGAGCCCACTGCGAGAAATGTAGGGAACACACCTTGATTTTTGCCATATTGGCTAATCGATTAGGAAGCTTGCCCTCGTGTGCTACATTCGGTCAGGCATTTTCGGGACTGGAACACAGGGAAAACTAAATTTACCGGCTAGATGGGCATTGACGAACAGAACGTCGTACTGGCAATCTTTATGCTGATCCCAACGGCGCCCTTGTTTCCCACTCGCCCACCAATGAGCCCTGCCGTCACGCGGACTTGGAAGTACCTGCATCACGATCTCTCAGTTTATATGGCCATGGAATGAGGAAGGACGCACCTGTACGAGATGTTTCGCATCGCGATGCACGAAGATCGCGAGGTATATCCCCATCATGCGCTCTTTCACGAGCATCTCGTACGGGCCCTTTGTCCCCGTGACAGGGCGACGCTTGGCATCGGCGTTCGACTGTACGCGCATCAAATCGGAATGCGATGTTTTGTCCTTCGCACGTGCGCCAGGTCCGACGACTGGTAGCCCATGAACGAAAAAGTCCTCGAGGATAGAAGTCCAGCCAGAGGTGTGGGGAACAGGTTCTTCGTGATCAGACTTTCGTCTTTCTCCGAGCGGTTCGGAAGTCTCGTGTCCGTCAGGCTCGCGATCCTTGTCCTTGTCTTTATCCCGATCTTTATCTTTATCCTTCTCCTTCTCCTTGTCTTTCTCTTTCTCCTTATCTCCACTTCCCAGCTTGAAACCACCAAGACCGAGGGGTATACCTGATAGGCTTGGGCACTCTTGCCCTGCGCTGAGGGAATATAAGCCAGTGGAAGAGGGGAAAGGAATGGTGCGCACATTACAACGAGATGGTATGTATGGTTTGAGTCATTAGCTAAACGAGGTAGACTCGCCGAGGGATGTTTATCTGAGGGTGGAGGGTTATCGATTGGCACCTCACCCAAGAGCTCTTGTAGATCACCCTGGTGGGTCGTGTGCTCTCGTCAGTCACTCCATACAATACGATATAAAAATTATATTCAAACATCACCTTTGGGAGGGACTCGTGCATGTTCCATGTCACGATCCGAACCTTGAGGAATGTGGGTTGTCGCGGTTGCTCGGTAGGTACAGAACTATTCCCAACGTGCGATGATGGCTGAGTGGAGACGGGACCCTGGGGAAGGAGAGCATGCAAACGCGTGAATAGGGCTGTGAATGAGAGCAGCGACGTCAGCAGAACTCGCTACGGTCGCAGGACACAGAAAGCGCGCCTGGTCGTGAGGGTCCGGCCTCTGGTGGCGAAGGCTGGTGCTGGTCCGGGGTGGCTAGGCGATTCATGAAGAAGGACTGACGGTGTTGAGGGAGAGTAGTAACGTATACTGGGACCAGTGGGGCAATGAGAGACACATGGATATGTAACACAACTGAACAGAAAGAAGACCGAGGCTCGCACAGCCGCGCCCCCGACTCAGTTCAAACACTCTGTTTACGGCAAATCCGACATTTATTTCGAGCTCCAAATGAAACTATGTAGAGTCCCTAACAATTGTCTACAAGCTACTACGATGCTCAGAAGATAGCATGGACAAGGTCGTTACCAACAGCAGAGCCTAGACGGGCCAACATCAGTTAAAATTTGTACGTAGCGACCACCATAAAGGGTACGAACCTGCACCAAAACCTAAACCACCCACAGCAGATGTCGCCAGCTATTTCGATAGATATCAGCAATTGAAAAGGGTCTTACGTGAAAACCTCAGGTACAGACCACCGTGCCGAGGCCGCCGAACCGATTCGGTTTGGTTGGAGGCGGCGCTTGCTGGACAACAACCTGCTGCGGTGGTGGTTGACTTGGAGGAGGATATGGACTATAAGGTTGAGGTGGCTGAGACGGGTATCCACCCGGAGGAGGCCCATTATAGACGGGTTGATATCCTGCAGGTGGGTACGGCTCCAGTGAGGAAACCGGCGGAGTACCACGAGGAGGGGGATAGGACGGAGGGCTAGCGGATGATGGGATCTTTTCCACGTAGTTTGAGGGGAAGAGGCCCTGCTTTCCGTTGATCTTGCCCGTCCACCAATCAGCATTTGTCTGGGCAACTATCTCGATAACGTCTCCTGCACGGAAGGACAGGTCATTTGGTTCCTAGGGCGCAGACCGGTCAGCGTGTCGGAGATAGAGCGGACTGTAGAGTAGCTACCAATCCATTCTCGTTGTAGGACCATAGCGCCTTGGCACGTTGCAAATTGGGTTGCAACGGTGTACCATTCCGTCGCACGGGAGGTCCGGATGGAGGTCCAGAGGGTGGTGCGTAGTCGATTGAGGGTTGCGACAGAGGTGGCGACGGGATTGTCATGCGCCTGGTCTGGTCTGATAGATCTCGGAGGGCAACGTCATTCGCGGTTGGCAGCTTAGCGAGGATACCGTGCCCGACATCACGAGAGAGTTCTCCTTGAGACATGAGAAAATCGACATTCTCACGGGTCTGGGATACTATGTGTGCTATCAAAGCAGAGGAATCTGGCATGTTGGAGGTGGTGGGGAATGGTGGGAGTAACGAAAAACAAAGCTGTTGACAGGAGTGCCGCTAAGGCTGATGCGCTGATGCCTCTCATAGCCTCATCACGTGATCAGTATTAATTTTGGGCACCCAGACCGACACGTTAAGGTCTACACGCAGTCTACGCAATGGATAGGGTACGTTTGTCACATCGGCAGAGCGAGACTGAAATGCTTAATTTGTGTCAGCCAGGGGCCCAATTCACTCAACAGGTCTATGCAAGAAAATTGGCAGAGGAAGAGGATAAATTTGAATGCAGCACAGACTCCACCCTCCGCCAGTGCACCTCGCACACCTCCGCCGCCACAGCCCGAGGAGCCTACGCGCTCCGAACCAAACACAACAGTTCCAGCAAACTCGGATGAGGTGCTTCCCACCGCCTCGTCGAGTAATAAACGCAAGCCGCGCACGACGCGTGGTGAGGAGGGTAGCAAACGAAGTCGCGTCGCAGCTGGAGGTATCCCCAAGGAATACGCGCCACCAACAGTGCGCCTTGCGGATCTGGGTGGCATGGACCCATGCGTCGAGAAGGTGCTCGAACTCGTGGCCATGCCACTGGCGCATCCTGAAGTATACCTCCACACTGGTGTGCAGCCCCCTCGCGGTGTTCTGTTGCACGGCCCCTCAGGCTGCGGTAAGACCCTGCTGGCGAACGCGATTGGTGGGGTGCGCACTCCTCGACCAGCTTTTTTTCCCTGGTTAATGAGTGCCTCCGTGATTTAGGAACTGGGCTTGCCGTTCATTTCGATTTCTGCTCCGTCGATCGTGTCGGGCATGTCGGGCGAGTCGGAAAAGACGCTACGTGAGACCTTCGAGGAGGCCAAGGTACGCATTTTCTTTGCAGAGGTCGCGAATCCGCCGAACTAGAAGACATAGCGCATAGCGCCATGCTTGTTGTTCATCGACGAGATTGATGCCATCACTCCCAAACGAGAGACCGCACAGCGCGAGATGGAGCGTCGAATAGTTGCTCAATTCCTAACGTGCATGGACGGTAAGCCCGCCTTAAACGGTGCTCATGCAAATGCTGAACACTATGCACCCATAGAGTTGTCTTGGGAAAAGACTGACAACAAGCCCGTTATGGTTATCGGTGCGACCAACCGACCCGATGCATTAGATCCGGCCCTCCGCCGGGCAGGCCGCTTCGACCATGAGATCGGAATGACTGTCCCAGACGACGAAGCGCGAGCTCAGTGCGTCTGCCTTTCGTCCTTCTCAGAGAAATCGAGAGTAGTAATATATTTAGAATTCTACGCGTGCTATGTGCAAAGCTACGACTCGATGGCCAGTTTGACTTCAATGCGCTCGCCAAAGCCACTCCAGGCTACGTGGGCGCGGATCTGAGCGCGCTCACTGGAGCGGCGGGTATCATCGCTGTGAAACGGATTTTCCAAGGTCTTTCGGACTCAACAGTCATCCCCGGCAGTTCTTTGCCACCTGCAGAGACAGATGTCTCCATGCAAATTGACGCTGATGCAGTCGCCGTCTCTGGACCTCCTACACCATCACCTGAGGTCCTCCCTTTCGCTCAGCTCGCTGCATCATCGCTCATACATTCGCCTATTGCGCGATTCCTTCAATCACATCCTGGCCCACTGACTCCAGCCCTGCTCGCTCCCATCTGCATCACTGCTGATGACTTTATGCTTGCGCTAAAAGAAGTACAGCCTTCTGCACAGCGCGAGGGTTTCGCGACCGTCCCCGACGTCACCTGGGCAGACGTCGGCGCGTTACACGCCACCCGTAGCGAGCTGCACATGGCCGTCGTACAGCCAATCCGCCGACCCGAGCTCTTCCGCGCAGTTGGGATCGATGCGCCAGCAGGCGTGCTTCTGTGGGGCCCACCAGGCTGCGGGAAGACGCTGCTCGCAAAGGCTGTCGCGAACGAGAGCCAGGCGAGCTTCATCAGCGTGAAGGGGCCTGAACTACTCAACAAGGTGCGTTGTGCATATCTTACGTTCCTGCACTAGAATAGGCGGCTGACAAACGGCCGGCACAGTACGTCGGAGAGAGCGAGCGCGCAGTGCGGCAGGTGTTCGCCCGTGCGCGCGCGTCAACACCGTGCATTATCTTCTTTGACGAGCTCGATGCGCTCGTCCCGCGGCGCGACGAAGCCCTCTCCGAGTCCTCGTCTCGCGTCGTCAACACGCTCCTCACCGAGCTGGACGGGCTCGACGCTCGACGCGGCGTCTTCGTCCTCGGCGCGACGAACCGCCCCGACATGCTCGACCCAGCGATGTGCCGCCCTGGGCGGCTCGACAAGCTTCTCTACGTCGACCTGCCCTCGCCGGACGAGCGCGCTGAGATCGTGCGCACGCTCCTCGTCCGCCGCGGCGTCCCGCTTGCGCCGTCTGAGCCGTCGGCCTCGCGCCGGCGGACTGTGTTGCGGAGATGGTCGGTGGCGAACGCGGAGAGGGGTACAGCGGCGCCGATTTGGCTGCGCTTGTGAGGGAGGCGGGCGTGAGGGCGCTTCGTCGCGCACTGGGCACGCTGCGGGAGATGGATGAGGGGCCGCTGGTCTAGAGAATGGCGCCGAAGGCGTGGTGGTGCGTGTTGAGGACTTTCAGGCTGCACTGGATAAGGTCGCGCCTAGCGTGAGTAAGGCACAGCGGAGACGGTACGAGGCACTACGCGAACTTTCGGGAGCGGGGTTGGAGGGAGGAAAGGAAAGGAGCATGTTGTGTAATTACGCGCCGAACAACCGACAGACTGTCCAACAGAGTTCGTGCATATCATCGTGATGGTACTGATTCGGCAAGACCTCCACGGGGCATCTCACGATGCGCCCAATTCAGTTACAGAAATCTAACAAATCAGATTTCGGATTTACTGGAGATTGAAGTGGGATACTAGTAGTACAAGGATAAATTTCAGGCCCAGAAACAAAGGTAGTTCGTGATGATCATACGGGAGTCCTTTACTACAGCTGCCCTCCTCTACCTCCATACGCCTCTATCCTCTTCTGAGGTTCGCGGCAGAGTACCTTCACTACCTTCGTCTCTCCCTGAACGATGTCCACTCATGTTTTCCTCGTCAGCACCCAGATGCATGCGCGTAAAATCCAGTAAGAAATCCGTATCGGTAGGTTGGTGGGGCTGTGCCTGCTGCTGGGGAGGCTCAGCAGACATCTGTCTCAAAGCCTGCGAGCTCCTGAGTCGGGTAAGAATGTTGTTGATATATGCTTGCTCGAAGCGGCGCAAGGAATCGTTATATAACTGTTGTAACCGATGAGCTATAGGAGGCGCACACCGTGGCGGTTGAGTGAGATCTCCAGCCGAGATCGGGGGAAATCCCAGAGTTGCGCCGACAGCAGGCCATTCGTCGTTTGCAGTAACCTAGACGGATATAAGTCGAAAGTACGATGAAAGAGACCAAGGACGTACGGAGTCGAAACCGTTCCGCGCGAAAACCGCTCTATGCAAAACCCAAGGGTTCACTAGTCGGCCGTCGATGACGAAGTCCGGAGCATTTAGGCTAAGGCCTGTAATGTTAGCGAACTGCGCAAAAAGTACCTTAAATCGGTCCTCAGGAAGCGGGGGTAATCTACTGCACTGGACGTTCTGTTGTGAGGGAGGGTGCGGAGCATGGGACCTAGATAGCACAGTAAGGCGCTCCTGTGCTTGCTCGCGCGTCAAGAGACCTTGCGCAACTTGATTACGCAAAAACTGTATAATCTGCGGTGAGGGTGGATACGGGGCATCGCCTGTGGATGTCCGTAACAAAACGAGGCGCTCCTGTGCTTGCCGCTCGTGCGTCAAGAGATCTTGCGCACCTTGATTATGCAAATAATGTATAATCTGTGGTGAGGGAGGATTCGGGGCATGGGCTGTAGCTGTCCGTAACACAACAAGGCGTTCCTGTGCTTGCTCGCGCGTCAAGACACCCTGCGCAACTTGATTACGCAAAAACTGTATAATCTGAGCCTGGAAACGGATGTAAGCAAAAATCGGTAATCGCGTTGAGAAAGATTCGAGATGAAAGCAGACCGCTGCTGACTAAATTCCCGATTTGGATGTCAAAACGGAGTTACAAGTGAAGCGGATACGTGGACAGATGTTACGCTACTTCAAACGGAGGGAAGGGAGGGGATAGGTGAATAATGTCGAGACACACCTGCTGCTGCTGATGTGGCAAGGTCATATGTATCGATTCCCCACCCGAGTGTGGCGCCGGAGGATTTGCATCGCTCGGTTGGTACGGCTGTTCCTGCTGCTGGGAAGGCTGAGTAGGCGACACCTGGGTCAATGTTTGTAGCCTCAGTAGGGTATGAACGTGGTTAATATAGGCTTGCTCAAAGTCGCGCAAGAAATCGTTATATAACTGCTGCAACTGATGTGCAATAGTGGGTGCACACCGCGGTGGTTGGGTAAGATCTCCAGCAGAGAACGAAGGAAATCCTAGGGCCACGCCAACAGCAGGCCACTCATCATTTGCAGTAACCTAGACGAATATAAATCAAAAGAATGAAAACAGAGACCAAAGACATACTGAGTCGAAGCCGTTCCGTGCGACAACATGTCTATGCAAAACCCAGGGCTCATCGGTTGGCCGTCAATGACAAAGTCCTGGTCATTTAGCCTGAGGCCTGTGGTGCTGGCGAACCGCACGAAAAGGGCCTTGAATCGGTCCTCAGTAAGCGCGGGTAATCTACTGCATGGTATGGTCAGCTGTGGGGGAGGATACGGGGCCTGTGGTGGCGGTTGTGGGGGAGCGCCAGGTATCTGTGCGAGTACGCCATCGAAGGGAAAACCATTGTCAGATACGTGCGACATCTGCGTCAAG
Organism: Lactarius quietus; assembly: GCA_015025155.1. Classification (NCBI taxonomy): domain Eukaryota; kingdom Fungi; phylum Basidiomycota; class Agaricomycetes; order Russulales; family Russulaceae; genus Lactarius; species Lactarius quietus. The sequence continues at coordinate 739,380 of WITN01000002.1, read as the reverse complement.
GTCAACGAAGGCACGAATGTGGGAATGCTGTGATGTGGTGGAATCTAGTCGACCAACATGTAAGGGAATCTAGACTCTACTGTACTGTAGAAGCAGCGTATGGCAGACTGAGGTCACATGATCTGAAATCGTGTCTTCGGGTTTTGGTTCAAGCAATGCCTTCTTCCACTTCCACACCGGCGACGATACCCCAATCACTCCCAATGCAGAGTACACCCTATAGTCAAGGAACTAGTAGTCAATACTCGTCTCAGTCTCAACATACTCGGCCTGAATACAAGTCTTATATCGTAGAGGATCTCAAATTCCAATGCACAGTTACGTTCGACGAGTTCTTAAATGATGTCCTGCGTCTCTCCCCAGAATGGATCAACCAAAATACATCCAAAATCCACAATATAGTTTACGATCAAAATTTTGAGGACAAGGTTATCAATTACTGCAACCCTGTGGAGAACGAGGTCGCCCGTTATCCCCCCTTTATCAACCTCGCCAACCATGTCATCAGTCAATTAAATCCCAATTCCGACCCAAGTATATGCTTGTGCCGCAACGATCCGATCATTGTTTTAGGTTCACATGCAAAAAGGAAACCGGACGTGGTAGGTGTGCGTTACAAGAGTAAAGAGGTGCCGAAGAGGGGCTCTATTGCCGATCTTATGGACAACGGCCCAAAACAAGCTCCATTTTGGTGGACTGAGCTGCTGTTCTTCTTCGAGTTCAAAGCCGTTTTCAAAGGCCAGTTACCTCGGAATGCAGTGACAAGAGACCACAACTCAGGTACGTTTATCAGTGGGCCTCCTCATCCTTCCTTTGGAAGAATTTATGGTAGCAGTGGTTCCGCTGACGTTGAATTTCTGGTAACAGCACCTTCCCCGTCTACATCGCACAATCCGAGCCTACCAAGCATGGAAGTCACGTTTCCTACAACGGCCACCCCCCCCGCTCCGCGTTCGTCAATTCCTTCCGCTTCGGGGTCAAATCGCAGCCCTAATCCTCTTTCTTTAATACCGTCACCCGAATTAAAGAGGCGAAAGCTGGACCGCACTTCAAGCACCATGGTGCAGTGCGCTAACTACGGTCTGGAGATGATATCCCATGGTGGCCTGCGGAGTCATGTCATCGGTGCACTCGTGACCGACGGCAACATTCAACTCTTATATTACGATCGCTCAATCATTCTGGTATCTGAACCAGTTAACTTCCTGGATGACACGTCACGTTTTATCGCAATGTTGCAAGCGATGAGCAATCACCCGCTGTCACAACTAGGCTACGCAGACGTATTTACACGTCCACCCCTCTCGGAGAATCCACGCCGGACCGCAGACATATTCGACGGCTTGGAGCTAACGTTGAACGATGATACTCGTCTTCTGTTAGGGAGTACCATCTACCGCCAGCACGGTATCATTGGCCGTGGGACTTGCGTGGTCCGGGCAAAATATGTCGCTGGGAGCGGGACCCGTTCCGACGACAGCAGTTGGGTTGGGTCCCTCATCGTGAAGCTGAGCTGGCCGGCCAAATCCAGGATTTCGGAGAACGATCTGATCGCGAAGGCTTGCAGCGCCGCCCTTCAGGACGAGGACCGCTGGGTTCTCAAGCACTTACCAAAGGTTCTGCATGCCGAAGATCGACACATTACTTCATTATCCCAGGAGTTGATTTATCGTATGGGCGACCGGTACGAGGAGCGTGTGCTAAGGATTATTGTGCAGGAGGAACTGTATCCGATTACAGAGCGGACAACTGCAGTCGACTTGGCCCAGTCTTTCCGTGAAATATTCAAGTGTAGGCATTTGCCTCTATCGTATTGCAATGGCTCATAGTTTGGTTCCAGGTTATAGATGGCTTTATGACGTCCCGAAGATTCTCCATCGGGATATCAGTCTCAACAACCTGATGCTCCGAAAGGAAGGCGGCAATGTATACGCTGTTTTGAATGACCTCGATCTCGCTGTGAATGTGGATGTCCAGAGACCGTCGTCGAAACATCGTACGGGCACTAAGCCATTCATGGCGATTGACCTCCTTCGCGGCGATCCGACCGCACATATGTATCGCCACGATCTCGAGTCGCTCTTCTACGTTCTAGTTTGGATAACTACACGATTCCACAACGGGAAAGAGATCGCGAATCCTCCACTGCAAGATTGGGCGAAGAAGGATCATCAGGATTTGATCCAGTCGAAAGGTTATTTCCTCTTTTTTGCATTCCCCGAACCAACAGAAAGATTCAAATCGTTCAAACGTCACATCTTCGACTTGCAGGACATGTTTTCTGAGGGACATACGGCAAGAAGGCGTGCAGGTGCAGAAGGCGGGCCAGGAAGCTCACATTTCGCCGATGACACGCTTGGTGGCTATGTCACGTTTGACAAGTTTCAAACAATTCTTGATGGTGACTTAGTATGACATGTACTGTGTTTGCACCTCGATATGTTGGATTTTTTAGACGAACGCTTGTAGTAGTACTATGACTATGGAAACTGTAGTGATGCTCCTTCTTGTGCTCTACTATAAAGCTTGCTATAAAGTCGCAAACTTGGTCGCGAACGCCTATGTGATGATTGACCGTACTACTCGGTGCGTGTGAACACATGGATCAAGTGACCGGATATCACGTGAGGAAGCGAAAGACGCGCGGGTGGGGCGCGACAGGTGAGGACAACTGCTATCGAGTCAGCAGTGTCTACCAGTGCCAACTTGAACAATGAATGTGACACGACTCCAACAGCCACCTCCCCAGTCCAGTTCTACGAGGTGCTCATGCGCGTGCTGAGCGCTGAATGCTATGTGTTTCCGTATAGAGTTATCTTGGGAAAGACTGACAACAAGCCCGTTATGGTTATCGGTGCGACCAACCGACCCGATGCACTAGATCCAGCCCTACCGCCGGGCAGGCCGCTTCGACCATGAGATCGGAATGACTGTCCCAGATGACGAAGCACGAGCTCAATGCGTCTGCCTTTCGTCCTTCTCAAAGAAATCGAGAGTAGTCATATATTTAACGTTCTACGACTCGATGGCCAGTTTGACTTCAATGTGCTCGCCAAAGCCTCCCCAGGCTATGTGGGCGTGGATCTGAGTGCGCTTACTGGAGCGGCGGGTATCATTGCTGTGAAACGGATTTTCCAAGGTCTTTCGGACTCAACAGTCATCCCCGGTAGTTCTTTGCCGCCTGCAGAGACAGATGTCTCCATGCAAATTGACGCTGATGCAGTCGCCGTCTCTGGACCTCCTACACCATCACCCGAGGTCCTGCCTTTCGCTCAACTCGCTGTATCGCTCACACATTCGCCTATTGCACGATTCCTTCAATCTCATCCTGGCCCACTGACTCCAGCCCTGCTCGCTCCCATCTGCATCACTGCCGATAATTTTATGCTTGCGCTAAAAGAAGTACAGCTTTCTGCACAGCGCGAGGGTTTCGCGACCGTCCCCGACGTCACCTGGGCAGACGTCAGCGCGCTTCACGCCACCCGTAGCGAGCTGCACATGGCTGTCGTACAGCCAATCCGCCGACCCGAGCTCTTCCGCGCAGTTGGGATCGACGCGCCAGCAGGCGTGCTTCTGTGGGGCCCACCAGGCTGCGGGAAGACGCTGCTCGCAAAGGCAGTCGCGAACGAGAGCCTGGCGAGCTTCATCAGCGTGAAGGGGCCTGAACTACTCAACAAGGTGCGTTGTGCATATCTTACGTTCCTGCACTAGAATAGGCGGCTGACAAACGACCGGCACCGTACGTCGGAGAGAGCGAGCGCGCAGTGCGGCAGGTGTTCGCCCGTGCGCGCGCGTCAACACCGTGCATTATCTTCTTTGACGAGCTCGATGCGCTCGTCCCGCGGCGCGACGAAGCCCTCTCCGAGTCCTCGTCTCGCGTCGTCAACACGCTTCACACCGAGCTGGACGGGCTCGACGCACGACGCGGCGTCTTCGTCCTCGGCGCGACGAACCGCCCCGACATGCTCGACCCAGCGATGTGCCGCCCTGGGCGGCTCGACAAGCTTCTCTACGTCGACCTGCCCTCGCCGGACGAGCGCGCTGAGATCGTGCGCACGCTCCTCGTCCGCCGCGGCGTCCCGCTTGCGCCGTCTGAGCCGTCGGCCCTCGCGCCGGCGGACTGTGTTGCGGAGATGGTCGGTGGCGAACGCGGAGAGGGGTACAGCGGCGCCGATTTGGCTGCGCTTGTGAGGGAGGCGGGCGTGAGGGCGCTTCGTCGCGCACTGGGCACGCTGCGGGAGATGGATGAGGGGCCTGCTGGTCTAGAGAATGGCGCCGAAGGTGTGGTGGTGCGTGTTGAGGACTTTCAGGCTGCACTGGATAAGGTCGCGCCTAGCGTGAGTAAGGCACAGCGGAGACGGTACGAGGCACTGCGCGACACTTTCGGGAGCGGAGTTGGAGGGAGGAAAGGAAAGGAGCATGTTGTGTAATTACGCGCCGAACAACCGACAGACTGTCCAACAGAGTTCGTGCATATCATCGTGATGGTACTGATTCGGCAAGACCTCCACGGGGCATCTCACGATGCGCCCAATTCAGTTACAGAAATCTAACAAATCAGATTTCGGATTTACTGGAGATTGAAGTGGGATACTAGTAGTACAAGGATAAATTTCAGGCCCAGAAACAAAGGTAGTTCGTGATGATCATACGGGAGTCCTTTACTACAGCTGCCCTCCTCTACCTCCATACGCCTCTATCCTCTTCTGAGGTTCGCGGCAGAGTACCTTCACTACCTTCGTCTCTCCCTGAACGATGTCCACTCATGTTTTCCTCGTCAGCACCCAGATGCATGCGCGTAAAATCCAGTAAGAAATCCGTATCGGTAGGTTGGTGGGGCTGTGCCCGCTGCTGGGGAGGCTCAGCAGACATCTGTCTCAAAGCCTGCGAGCTCCTGAGTCGGGTAAGCATGTTGTTGATATATGCTTGCTCGAAGCGGCGCAAGGAATCGTTATATAACTGTTGTAACCGATGAGCTATAGGAGGCGCACACCGTGGCGGTTGAGTGAGATCTCCAGCCGAGATCGGGGGAAATCCCAGAGTTGCGCCGACAGCAGGCCATTCGTCGTTTGCAGTAACCTAGACGGATATAAGTCGAAAGTACGATGAAAGAGACCAAGGACGTACGGAGTCGAAACCGTTCCGCGCGAAAACCGCTCTATGCAAAACCCAAGGGTTCACTAGTCGGCCGTCGATGACGAAGTCCGGAGCATTTAGGCTAAGGCCTGTGATGTTAGCGAACTGCGCAAAAAGTACCTTAAATCGGTCCTCAGGAAGCGGGGGTAATCTACTGCACTGGACGTTCTGTTGTGAGGGAGGGTGCGGAGCATGGGACCTAGATAGCATAGTAAGGCGCTCCTGTGCTTGCTCGCGCGTCAAGAGACCTTGCGCAACTTGATTACGCAAAAACTGTATAATCTGCGGTGAGGGTGGATACGGGGCATCGCCTGTGGATGTCCGTAACAAAACGAGGCGCTCCTGTGCTTGCCGCTCGTGCGTCAAGAGATCTTGCGCACCTTGATTATGCAAATAATGTATAATCTGTGGTGAGGGAGGATTCGGGGCATGGGCTGTAGCTGTCCGTAACACAACAAGGCGTTCCTGTGCTTGCTCGCGCGTCAAGACACCCTGCGCAACTTGATTACGCAAAAACTGTATAATCTGAGCCTGGAAACGGATGTAAGCAAAAATCGGTAATCGCGTTGAGAAAGATTCGAGATGAAAGTAGACCGCTGCTGACTAAATTCCCGATTTGGATGTCAAAACGGAGTTACAAGTGAAGCGGATACGTGGACAGATGTTACGCTACTTCAGACGGAGGGAAAGGGAGGAGATAGGTGAATGATGTCGAGACACACCTGCTGCTGCTGCTGATGTGGCAAGGTCATATGTATCGATTCCCCACCCGAGTGTGGCGCTGGATGATTTGCATCGCTCGGTTGGTATGGCTGTTCCTGCTGCTGGGAAGGCTGAGTAGACGACACCTGGGTCAATGTTTGTAGCCTCAGTAGGGTATGAATGTGGTTAATATAGGCTTGCTCAAAGTCGCGCAAGAAATCGTTATATAACTGCTGCAACTGATGTGCAATAGTGGGTGCACACCGCGGTGGTTGGGTAAGATCTCCAGCAGAGAACGAAGGAAATCCTAGGGCCAAGCCAACAGCAGGCCACTCATCATTTGCAGTAACCTAGACGAATATAAATTGAAAGAATGATAACAGAGACCAAAGACATACTGAGTCGAAGCCATTCCGTGCGACAATGTGTCTATGCAAAACCCAAGGGCTTATCGGTTGGCCGTCAATGACAAAGTCCTGGTCATTTAGCCTGAGGCCTGTGGTGCTGGCGAACCGCACGAAAAGGGCCTTGAATCGGTCCTCAGTAAGCGCGGGTAATCTACTGCATGGTATGGTCAGCTGTGGGGGAGGATACGGGGCCTGTGGTGGCGGTTGTGGGGGAGCGCCAGGTATCTGTGCGAGTACGCCATCGAAGGGAAAACCATTGTCAGATACGTGCGACATCTGCGTCAAGGTCAACGAAGGCACGAAAGTGGGAATGCTGTGATGTGGTGGAATCTAGTCGACCAAAGACTCATTTAAGGGAATCTAGACTCCACTGTATTCGATGGAAGCAGTGTATGGTGTTGGCGTTGGACCGACCCAGACTGAGGTCACATGATCTGAAATCGTGTCTACGGTTCACACCGGCGACGACACTCCTAATCACTCCCAATGCAGAGTACTCCCTATAGTCGAGGATCTGGCAGTCATTACTTGTCTTGGACTCAAAATACTCAGTCTGGCGACCCTTATCTCGTAGAGGATCTCAAACTCCAATACACAGTTACGTTCGACGAGTTCTTAAATGATATCCTGCGTCTCTCCCCAGAATGGATCAACCAAAATACATCCTAAATCCACAATATAGTTCGCGATCAAAACTTTGAGAGCAAGGTTTCCAAATACTGTGACCCTGTGAAGCACGAGACCCCTCGTTATTCCCCCTTCATCGAGCTCGCCAACCATGTCATCGGTCGATTAGATACCAATCCCGACTCAAGCATATGCTTTTGCTGCAACGATCCAGTCATTGTTGTAGGTTCACATGGAAATAGGAAACCAGATGTGGTAGGTGTGCGTTACAACAGCCTAGAAGTGCCGGAGAGGAGCTCTGTTGACAATCTTATGAATGACGGCCCAAAACAAGCTCCATCTTGGTGGACTGAGCTGCTGTTCTTCTTCGAGTTCAAAGTCGGTCTCAAAGGCCAGTTACCTCGGAATGCAGTGACAAGTGACCACAACTCAGGTACGTTTATCAGTGGGCTTCCTCATCCTTCCTTTGGAAGAATTTATGGTAGCAGTGGTTCCGCTGACGTTGAACTCTCTGGTAACAGCACCTTCCCCGTCTACATCGCACACACCGAGCCTACCAAGCAAGGAAGTCACGTTTCCTACAACGGCCACCCACCCCGCTTCGCGTTCATCAATTACTTCGGCTTCGGAATCAAAGCGCAGCCCTAATACTCTTTCTCCATTACCGTCGCCCGGATCAAAGAGGCGAAAGCTGGACCGCACTTCAATTGATCCCTCCATGGTGCAGTGCGCTAGCTATGCTCTGGACATGATGTCCCTTGGTGGCCTGCGGAGTCATGTCATCGGTGCACTCGTGACCGACGGCAACATTCAACTATTATATTACGATCGCTCAATCATTCTAGTATCTGAACGAGTTAACTTCCTGGACGACCTGCCACGTTTTGTCGCAATGTTGCAAGCCTTGGGCAATCTCCCGCTGTCACAACTGGACTATGCAGACATAATTACACCTCCACCTGTCTTGGAGAATCCACGCCGGACAGCAGACATATTCGACGGCTTAAAGCTGACGTTGAGCGATGGGACTAGTCTTCTGCTTGGCAATATCATCTACTATCAGCGCAGTATCATTGGCCGTGGGACCTGCGTGATCCGAGCAAAATATATCCCTGGGAGCGGGACCCGTTCCGACGACAATAATTGGGTTGGGTCCCTCATCGTGAAGTTGAGCTGGCCGGCTAAATCCAGGATTTCGGAGAGCGATCTGATCGCGAAGGCTCGCAACGCCGCTAATCACGACAAGCACCGCTGGGTTCTCAAGCACTTACCAAAGGTTATGCATGCCGAAGATCGACACATTACCTCATTATCTCAGGCGTTGATTGATCGTATAGGCGACCGGTACGAGGAGCGTGTGCTAAGGATTATTGTGCAGGAGGAACTGTATCCGATTACAGAGCGGACAACTGCAGTCGACTTGGCCCAGTCTTTCCGTGAAATATTCAAGTGTAGGCATTTGCCTCTATCGTATTGCAATGGCTCATAGTTTGGTTCCAGGTTATAGATGGCTTTATGACGTCCCGAAGATTCTCCATCGGGATATCAGTCTCAACAACCTGATGCTCCGAAAGGAAGGCGGCAATGTATACGCTGTTTTGAATGACCTCGATCTCGCTGTGAATGTGGATGTCCAGAGACCGTCGTCGAAACATCGTACGGGCACTAAGCCATTCATGGCGATTGACCTCCTTCGCGGCGATCCGACCGCACATATGTACCGCCACGATCTCGAGTCACTCTTCTACGTTCTAGTTTGGATAACTACACGATTCCACAACGGGAAAGAGATCGCGAATCCTCCACTGCAAGATTGGGCGGACAGCGCGGGTCAGCTTTTGTTGAACTCAAAACTCGCTTTCTTTATGAAGGACAGCCCCGAACCAACAGAAAGATTCAAATCGTTCAAACGTCACATCTTCGACTTACAGATGATGTTTTCACAGGGATATTTGGCAAGACGTGATGCGGTTGAATATTCAAAATACAACGCGGAATATGAGGACGGGCCAGGAACCTCACATTTCGCCGATGACACGCTCGGTGGCTTGGTCACGTTTGACAATTTCAAAGAATCCTTGATGGCGACCTACTATGACATTTGTAGTAGTAATATGACTATGGAAACTGTAGTGACCGATGCTCCTTCTTGTACTGTATCATAAATCGTGCTGTGAACAGATGGATCAAGTGACCGGATATCACGTGAGGATGCGAAAGACGCGCGGGTGGGCGCGACAGGTGAGGACAACTGCTATCGAGTCAGCAGTGTCTACCAGTGCCAACAATGAATGTGACACGACTCCAACAACCACCTCCCCAGTCCAGTTCTACGAGGTCTGTCTCAGAGGCCGAAGACATCACCCCAGACGTACGTTTCCTTGCGTACATTTCGTGATAGCACTCACGCACCTTTTGCCTCAGTTTTTGTCAATAAGACTCGTAAATAAACGCACCCGCGTCAAACTCTCACCAGAACCACTCGACCTTTCTTCCATTCCAAACAAAGGCCAGCTCTTCGTGGTTGCCGGCACTCTGGGATGGTTTGTTGCCATCGTCAGGTCGAGTACGGGGCTCGGTATGTTATTCATCAGAGACATCAGCCCTTCTTAACTCCATTTAAGCCCTCGTTTCCTCGCCACTTGCGGATTTGCGGTCTCAGCTATCCTCGCAGGATGTAAACTCTGACAACACTTTCAAACCCCAGCGATCAATCCCCTTCTCTTCTGTCACACCAAACTACCTCGTCTTCGCGTCCAATGACACCAGGCTCGTGGTCGGCCTGACGCAAGGACCAGTTATTGTCTTTGATGCCTCTGCCATCTGCTCAACGGGCACTAATGAAGTCACACCACTACACACTTTCCTCCCGACCACACGAACCCCGACTGCGGTTCGGCAGATGTACGCAAATCCTGGCGACATTCCCGAACTTGTAGCTCTTCTTCGCGAACCAGATGGCAATCCAGAAAGCCAACTCGTCGAAGTTATCAACGTGTCGACCCTGCAGTCTGTTGCCGGATGGAGTAGCGGAGGGACACCTGAGACCTTTCCAGCCAGCAGTGCGTTTCAGGGCTCTCGAAAATGAATTGTCCTTATAATCTGTTTTCGTAGTTTCTTGGTCTCCCAAGGGCAAGCAGCTTGCCATAGCCCTTCAAAGCGGCGATATCATCACATTTTCCCCTAGCGAGACCCAGCAAGCCAAGTCCTTCGTCGCTCACCCCTCTTCTATGCAAGGGCAAGGCATTATACACACAACTTGGCTCTCAAACCCGGCTTTCTACGCTATCTTTTCCCCTGTTGGCCCCTTGGATCCACAGGCAGACCAGAGGCATATGGTCATTGTACACGATACGAAGCGCTTGGATGCCTCCGCGGACATCACTCTACCAATCAACTTTTTCCCTAGTGGTGTTCGCCCTCCCGGGGCATTCACGATTGCACTGAAAGGATGGGATCCCGCAAAAGTTCTTCTGCTAGTTGGTGACACCACGACCGCGGACATCGGGCTCGTGTGTTGTACAACTGAAGACAAGTGGCAGAAGCTGTCATTTGATGAGGGTGCACCTTCCATGCCGCTTGACGCAGACCAAAATGAGACAACAATGATTGGTTTTGAACTGGATCTCAAGAACACGACGCCATATGACGTAACCACTTCCACTGGAGAAACTGTGTCGGTTCCCCCTCCACCGGTGGTTTGGGCGTATGCGAGCGATGGGACAGTCATTGCGTGGTATGTGGTAAACACGCGTGGCACACCATACCCAAGTAAAGGGCAGTCGGCCGTCCAATCACCTGTCGTCGCGCCCGCGGTTGTGTCGGCGAGCAGCCCCTTTTCTCCAGTAACCCAACCGACGTTCGGGCAGTCAGCGCAAGCATTCGGTCTGCCTACCTTTTCCGGTCGGCCTGCCTCATCCTTCGGCATGACCACCCCTTCTTTTGGTCAGTCTGGGTTCGGGCAGACCTCGACGACTGGGTCTGCATTTGGACAAGCTCCTACCTTTGGGAACTCTGCTTTCGGAGCTGCATCGTCGACATTTGGGCAGGCTTCTCCCCCGGGACCGGCCCCCTCTGGTGGAGCCTTTGCAGCCTTCGCGTCGTCGCCAATGAAATGGGGCCAGACTGGTTTTGGATCCACACCAACCAGCTTTATTTCGGCAGGCACCCCAGCTCCACCCCCTCAGATTCAGCCCGCACCGTCGACCGAATCTATGTCGACAGATTCTTCTCAAGAGTTGTCATTTGGTGCGATATCCCTCGGCGAAAGCGCAGACGATACGCAAGCAAAAACAGGATCCGGCACGACCAATATGTTTGGAGCCCCTACTCCGTCGTCACAACCTGCTCCCTCCCAAACCACAACCTCCACATTCGGCAGTGGTTCTTTCACCCTTTCACCCGGCCTCGGCGCGTTCTCAAAGTTTGCCGCCAAGCCAGCGGACGATGCCACCAACCCAGCCCACGTCGAGGTTCCCAAGCCCTCGCCGGCGTTTGGCCAGACGAGCTTTGCGTCCGGCTTTGGTCAATCTGGATTCGGACAACCGGCATTTGGCCAGTCCTCGTTCGGCAAGACGGGTCTCGGCACGCCAATGTCTACGACACCTATAGCGACCCCCATCAATCTTACATCCTCCTCGTCGTTTGGAAGTGGTGGTGCATTCAGTGCGTTTGCGTCTGGGGGACCCGCGACGTTTGGGGGCACAAAGCCAGTGGAGACGAAGTCGGCTGCTCCGTCTAGTAGCCCAGGTGGCGCGTTCGGTGCGTTCGCTTCGGGTGGACTATCTGCATTTGGTCAGGCCGCGTCGAACAAACCGGATTCTGTGCCTGCGTGGAAGACTGGTGGAGACAATACTTTTAACAGCGGGACTGGAACGACCGTCTTTGGTGGGGCGCCCTCCTCACCCCCGGTTCCGCTGGCTACCACACCGGTAAAGTCGATGTTCACCTCGACTGAACCTACGGCTACCACAACGCCGACCGCGACGCCGCTTGGTGCGGCCGTTTCGCGTGAGAAGACGAAGTCCCCTTCCCCATTCTCCGACGCCACACCTCCCTCCACCACTCCTGCTCTCACCCAGAAATCTCGATCACCGTCTGCCCCAGGCTCTACACCAATTGCTTCTCCGCAGATCACTACTGACTCAGCTAAACCACTTGCCCAACCTGCCAGCACAACGCCTGCGGGCACTCCGCCGGCCGCTAATGCATTCATGGGCCTTAAGATGAGTACGGGTTTTGGATTGTCGAACTTCAATGCCAAGGACTCGCCGTTTTCGAACCCAAAACCCGTATCTCAAACCGTCAGTGCGTTTGGAGGCCAGTCCTCGGCACCAAAGATACCCGTGCCGGCGACTCCTGGCTCGGTATTTGGTCGAACGAGCGTCATCGGTGTTGTACCAAAACAATCGTCAGGGTCTGATGATGAGGAAGAAGAGAAGGATAAAGGCCAAACTGTTTCGGCTGGTAGCTCTTTCAGCAACCTGTCGTCGAGCTCTTCGTTTGTTGACGTCTCACGTGAAGGTGAGGAAGAAGAAGCGGAGCCACCCTCGGATGATGGCGACAGCGAGGGAGGTAAACAACAGATTGAAGAATTTCTCTCGGACACATATTCGGAAGGAGAATCAGACAGGGAAAGGGATCAAGTTGAGGACGAGGAGGGTGACGAAGACAAGCAAGCAACGAGAAACGAGGCTGACGAGGACCGTGGGGGTGACGAGGAACAAGATGTAACGGGGGATGCAGAAGATGAATTTCCTCCGAGCGACGACGAAGTCGATCCGATATCCGTGCCACTACCCGCATCGCGTTCCCCTTCGAGTACGCCAAAGGCTGAACGACCCTCCATCAATGTGCAACCGACCGAACCACCGCCAAAGGCCCCCCCAGCTGAGCAGGTGCGAACTACGACGCCACCAGATTCACCATCGAAAGAACCCCTCTCATTACAAACGCCCCTCCAGCAGCCAACGCCAACTTTCCCCTCGCCTTCACCTTCGCTCTCACCATCGCCAGCTTCGGCGATCAGCTTCGGTAGACCAAACACTCGTCCACTGCGCAGCTCTCCCCTTGCAAACACGCCCGTATCTGGCGGCGACGAAGAGGAGGTTAAGGGAGAGAAACCTGCCTCGCTCAAACCGCACCCGGCATCTCCAAAGCCCCCATTCGGCCAGTGGGATGGCAGCGGGATGCCCCCGTCGCCGTCACAGGCTGAAGTCAAACTGACGCCGTCTGAGCCCGTATTGGAGCCGTTGGTCGATCAAAGCGCAGAGGCAACACCGTCGGTGATAGCGAGGCCAAAGACCCCGCCATTGTTAATTGCCAAGGGAAATGCTCTCAACATCACTTCGTCCTCTGCTTCCGCGACAGCCACAGTCGTTCCCGTGGCGTCCACGATGCCAACACTAAATTTGGGTGGCTTTTCACTTGGTTCCGCCGTGAAACCAGATACAAAACCTCCAGCAGAGGATGCGACGAAGCCCGCCACAACCCCCGCTGCAGGTCTGTTTTCCGGTATTAAGCCTGGTGCGTTTAGCCTCATACCAAAGTCCGAGCCGATTGCGGGAATGCCGCCCCCATCGGATACCAAGGCTGCTCCTACGCCAGGTTCTCTCTTCGCACCAAACCATGCAACCGTCTTTGGAAACACACCTAAGCTTCCCCCAGTGCCTGCGGCAGGGTCACCCTTTTTTGCAAAGCCTGGTGCTGCGACAGCTCCTGTCACCCCCACTAGTGGAAAGAGCGCGATGAGCACCGTGACACCCGCTCGCGTGTCCACGGCACCTCCCCTTGTGACGCCGCCGAAAGACGCGCCTTCCGGAGAGCCGCTGAATCCCATACAAATAGAATTTACGAACTTGATCACTGAAATCGGGACGGAACTGGCAAATGTAAGCCCGTTCTCTGTATTCGCCTTATTTGTTGCTCACGTTACCCTCATAGCTTGGCAAACACGCCCGTGAAGCTCGCGAGAGGCGATCGAAGATGATACAGCCTACGCCTCCCGTCGACGTTGAGGGACTCGCAAAGACTATCCGTGAGTCGGAGCGAGATCTCGAACAACTTGAGCTCGCCCGCTGTGAGGACCGTGCAACGATCAGAGAGCTTGAGATCGGCATCCTGAAAGGTTTGTGGGCAAGCTTGAAGGTTCAGGGAGCAACCGAGGGACTGATGCACGGGTTGCGTTTGTCTTTCTTTTAGCGAAAACGAGGAAAGAGGAGATCAAACGCTTCGATAAAGCTCGGTCGGATGTGGAATTTGGGAAGATGCTCAAGTCGCGGTTCCTTAGCCCCGAGCAGACGGAACTACAGACTCAATTGCGCAGAAACATTCGGGTAGGTCCACGAGTGGCGTGCGTGTACAGGTACTTACGAGAATCCCCTAGTCCATTCAAGATCGGGTCACAAAAATGGAGGACCACTTACAATCCTCCAAAAAGAAGCTCAACGAGTTCAAAACAGGACGACCCAGTATCAAGTAAGCACCCAGACCTTCCCACTTTGTGGGTGGCCCCCTATAATCTTGTATTTCAGACCTCCGTCGCTCGACACGATCAATCGTACTTCCCGAAATATCGATCTTGCGCTTCGCCAGCAAACGGTCGACGTGTCTGCGCTCTCAGCGCGTGTTGCCAAGCTGAACCTGGACAGTGGTAGTCCATCAGGCACGCCCTCACGCATACGGGAGCGGGATGTCGTGCGCCGCCCACACGACGTGACCCCGCACGTTGCAAGCACAACCGCAGCCGCGCTGAATGCCGAACAGTCCGCGCATCGCCTCAAGGAGGCACTTCTTTCCGTGCGCACCGAGCCGTTACTCAACACGCAGGCCGCGCAAGCGAAACCTGCACCACGGGCGTTCGACACGCCGCAAAAACCGAGCGTAGACCATGCCCCGAACGTCTCAACCAGTGGCAGCAGCAGCAGCTTATTCTCTACCCCTTTCGCGCTTCCTCCCCTTAGTGGGGCCTCTTCGTCGCCACCTGCGAGCACCGGGCGGCGGGGCAATGCCCAGAAGTACCACTCCAAGTCTGTGCCCCTGAAGAGCGCACCAACTGGGATAACGCCACCGAAGCCAGCATTTGACTGGGGTCCACTGCCTGGGATCAAACCGATGACGACACTCTCCTCGGATTTGCGGGCGAAGACGGGCTAGTGGGAATAGCGTTTTTGTTTTTGTTTGTTTTCTCGCATGTATGAGATGGATGCTTTGTTTTTTATCAAGTAGGAAAACCACGCACAACATGATGAATATGATATTTTCTACATTCCTCTTTCTTTTTTTTGGTTCAGTGAGCTCCCTCTCCGTCTGAGAACTGACCATGACCACCCTCTTCACCATTAATTTTGGACTCCTCTTGTTCGTCACGTTGGTTTTCGTTTGGGTCGTAAATGATACCCTCGAGATGAACGAGTGCGGCCTGCGAAAACACAGAAAAAGGGAGCCAATAGAGAAGGAGGGGTAAGAGGCGTCTAGTAGGGCTGATAGCGGTTATCGTTGGCGAAATCACTGCGCACCCTTCCGACCTCGCTGAGCTCTTCGCCCTCCTCCCCAGTGAAGACTTGAAACTCGGTACTATTATCTATATCGATGAACGCATCGTCCTCGTCGGCGTCCTCGTCGTCGGACCCCAGCGGATCGGGGTGAAGAGACGCGCAGATAGAGAGCGCCTCGAAGATAGGCTCCACTGTGGACAAGTTAGACAACCAGACTGAAGATGGACGTGAGGGGGCATACGAGAATCGGATTCAGAGGCCTGCGGTGTCAGACTGAGCTCGCGCATGCGCGGCACGTCCTCCCTTGCGTCTGCACCTGCGCCGCCATCTGCTTCTGCAGGAGAATCGTCGAGCTGGCAATAGACAAAAGGGCCGGATTCGCCGCGCGATATCGCGTGCAGCGTTATGGATGGATACTCGATCTGAAACGCGCGTCCCGTTGTGGAGGACTGAAACGCGAGCACGCTGGAGATCGGCATGCAGTCAGCAGTGCTGATCCAGTGTGAATACCGAGGGCGCACCTCTCGATTATGTAGAGCGTGCCGCGTGCACTGTCCTCACCCGAGAAGCCATCGAGTGGAGGATCGAAGGCGACAGAGACGTCTTGTACTTTGTGCCTGAGAACGGGGGGGATGTCGGCGAAGGAGGCGGGTGTAGAGCCAGTTAATACCCTATGATCCTCTACGGAGATGTGATTCGGAACTGCGTCTATGAAGGTCACTGCGGGCATTTTGTTCCGGTGGAGTAGCCGTGCCCGCCACCAGATATCTCCAAACCACGTGCATCAGTCCCTTTACATAAGCCAGTAACATAGCCCAGTGCGGTGACGGCCTTCACTTGCAAACAACGAATATCCGGCGACTGTACTGTTCCCACCCAAAGCACTGCATTGGATTCTAAACACAGTCAGTTCATCGCCAAATTGTAGTGGTGCCGCAGCACTAACCGACTGGCACCGCTTCCTTCCTGTGCTCAAAAGGCTCACGTACACATCGTTCACGCGCAGCACACTCTTCACCTCCCTCCCGCGGTCGATTCCACACCTCTCTCTACTGCCCCTAATATCCCATATCGCCCGCCATGTCATTCTTGGACAAGATCAAAGATAAACTAACCCCTGAGCCAGCCGGTGTACCGATCGCAACATCTGCGTCTGGGGGTATTGGGAATAGACGTGGAGCATTGGGCTTTGAAGATGATGTGTGTACCTTGTCTCATTTGGGGTTTTCTTGCCTCTGCTGCGCGTTGCCTGAGTTAAGCGCGTCGTTGCCCTTTCGAACATCTTCGAACCATCGTTACGTAACCATGTTCAACACCTTGACCCAAACTTCCTGATGACCTTGGAGTCAGACGGTTCTCTTGTTTTCTTACTTTTCATTCCTCTTTTATGGACATTATGGCTCTGGGTTTATCGCGTTTTCTTACCAGGTCTACCGGATTCTGAGCTGACTGTCCCCGTTTCTCGCAGATGATCGTCTCGAAACCTGCTATTATATGTCATGTATCTCAAGCTTTCTTCAACTTTCTGGCCATGTGTTGTTTCGCTAGTGTAGCTAGCTTCCAAGCGCATTGGAATGTGGGACCCTGTACGTATTCCTTCCCCCTCATGTCACTGGACACGTCACTGACGCGTGATCATCAAAGCCGGATTGACGGGCTTTGCCCTCTTCATATCTATCACTGGAATTTTCTTATCCCTCTTCTTACTTCTGGTACCCCTGGCAAATGAGAAATTCAACAGACTGACGCGTGTAGCGCGTGCAATCCAAGAGGACCGTGCCAACTTCGTCTTGGTGGGGACGGGCACTACCTTGAGCTTCCTCATAGCGTACGTCGCACTTACGCGCCTTGAAGAGCTACTGGTTTGAACTTTGTTGTGCAGGTTTATCACCACGATTTCTGCTTGGTCAGAGGCTGGCTGCAAGAACGCAAAGGACGACCCTCATGCCAAGGCGTTAGGTGACGACTTCGTCAATGGGCTGGGAGGCTGGTGTGCCACTAAGAAGGCAGGTGCCATATTTTTCTGGCTCGTTTTTGGTGAGTGTGCCCATGTTTATTCCGCCTGTTTCCCCGCTGAAATGCTTCGTTTAGGCGCGTGGGTGGGAACTTCAGCACTCTCCTTCCGCGAATGGCGCAAGAACAGGTCCTCGCGCCCACGTGATCCTCCCTTTGAGCACCCTGATGTCGATGACGGCGACGAGGAGTCGGCATATGAGGTGGTCCCGCACCTGAAACGAGATCCCGAGAGTGACTCCCCTTTCTCTGATACCTACCGCTATTCCGGCGCATCGTCAACTATGATCGACAGCTCGGCCGGATATAACTCTCCTGGGAAGTACAGCATCCCATCTGCCCCTCAGCCACGCCCAAGCCTCGATGCGTATGGTGCATTTTCTGACCCCGCTCCCACCGGGTTTGCGCCACCCTCAAGCGATAATGGCGCGTCAGGAATAAGTCGCACAATGCAATACGCAGACCCTTATGCAGCGGTGCGCGCATCGATTACGTCTGCGCCAAACTCATCTTCAACCTACCAATAATTTTAAAGGAGGGATAGTCGGCAATGTAGTTGTATATCTCGCTCAGCTATTATGACGGACTTGTTATATTTTCCACTTAACGACGCTACACTGATATTAGAGACGACCTTTATATTTATTTGCCTCCGCCTCCGCTTCCGTCGCTGTCTGAGATTGAGTCGCCCATGTTGTGGATTTTATTATGTAATCTCGTGTTCGGTTTGGACCCCCATCATGTCGGGCGGCCAGCAAGGTATCTTTTCAAGCGTTCTTGGTTTTTTATCCCGCGAAGTGCAAGATTTCGTGTCCACTGCGACAGGGAACGGTACCACCGAGGTGAGTGTGCGCAGTTTCGTGAGGACGCTGGCCATCAAGATCTTACCCATGCGTTCTTATTCATCGCGTGTAGAGAATTGTAACATCGACAAGCTCGCACCTCCGCTCAAGGGGAAAGCCTAAACGAGAGGCACGACACTCCAGGAGAGAAAGATTGCATGTGAGCGATCAGGAAGGCGGCGACGAAGAGCAAGAGTGGCGAGAGCAACAGCACGCGTTTCGCAAGTCTGCCCGCCGTGTTCGACCCCCTCGCGGCACGTCATACTCTCCAACACCCTCCCCACAACGCGGAACGTATCAGAATCCACGCCGTTCTACCTCCCCACGACGCCAAAAAACATTACCCTCGAAAAAAGCAGCGTCACGTCGCCCACACCGATCGCCGTCCCCGCCACGCCCACCCACACCTCCCCTCGACAACCGTGCTTCACACGATGAGCATCCCGGCGACACAGACGCAGAGACTCCCGCACAGAACGAAGAAGTGGAGGAACCGGCGCCACAACTCTTACCTCGCGCTCTGCGTCGCCGGCCGTCCATCTCGATGCCTGGCGCCCTCTTCCCTCGCAGCCCATCGATGGACCCAGAACCAGCTCCTGCACCACCACAGCGCCATGTACACTTCCCGACTCAGCCCACGTACTTCGAGTACGAGGTGCCCATGCCAGGCCCATCGAGCTCCGCAGAGCACGCGCGCCATCCCAGCCCTGGCCCCGATCCTATCCCCAGTAGATCCCGCGCAGCATCTGTCAGCGAGGTCACTGGGCGACGCTCAAAGGACGATTCGGCTAGCAGCGGCGGGGGAGTTGCGTGGAAAGAGAAAGGGAAGCAGCGCGCCATGGACGTTTTGGAGAACGAGAACGCCGAGTCGCCCGCGAGGTCGGTTTTGAATGGGAGCGGTCGCGGCGCGAGTGACGCGGAGGAGAGCGTGAACACGTCGGGCGATATTCGTGTGCGCGGCATGGAGCAGGAGCTGTCCGCCGTGCGAGCGGAGCGCAGAGCGCGCGAGAAATGGTGGGAAAACGAGGCGGAGACGACTATGATCCGGGAAGAGAAGACGGGGTACGAAGATAAGATTAAGAAGCTGGAGGAAGAGGTACTGCGTCTCAGAGAAGAGGTGCGCATTTTTCCTTTCCGTATTTTTTCCCTACTAATGCACATTTCCAAAGCTGTCGAAGAGGCCTGCGTTGAACTCTGCAGATCAATCGTTTGCCATGCCTCCTCCACCGCCCCCGCCCCCTCCTCCACCGCCCCCACATCTACCCCTTGTCCTTCCACGGATACCTACAACTCCTGCGGCCGCGGAGCTTTCCTTTTCTGATATTCGTGCTCATTTGCGACACACTGGCACCCCGGTCGAGGCTTCCATAAATGCACAGCCCAAAGCGAAGCGTGTCGGGAAGCCCACGATCGGAGTACCCGCAGACAAAATGGCGGAGTTCCTCCAGGAAATGAAGACAGTGCGACTGAGGAAGGTGTTCAATGCACCGGCGGACATGATCCGCGCACCTCCCCGCGCGAATTCTGCAGAAACGTCGTTCATCGGCACAGGTATCCAGCGACCGCCCCGTCAGGCAGACGGCCCAGCGAACGTCGGCGAAAAGCGAAAGAGGGATATGCAGGAATTGGGGGATGTGCAGTCGATCAAACGTCGATTGATGGGACCACTCCCGCGCTCGGCCGACTCATCCTTCCGCTCTACAAACAGCAGCTTCTCCTCCTCTCAGTCCCTTTCCCAGTCTCAGAGCCAGAGTCAATCAGAGGCAGGGCCATCAAAGCCCACGCGCTCGTATATACCCGTGCGGGCATGGCCGTCGAGTTCTGTGGATGGGAATGACGTGACACCATCCCTCACGTCGGACGGGGATGCGGAGCAGGGACCTGATGAGCCGTTGCCCCGCACACCCCCTCAGGTCCCTACGGCAGTCGTTGACGAGCCCGAAGAACAGGAA
The DNA here is from genome assembly GCA_015025155.1 of Lactarius quietus. Classification (NCBI taxonomy): domain Eukaryota; kingdom Fungi; phylum Basidiomycota; class Agaricomycetes; order Russulales; family Russulaceae; genus Lactarius; species Lactarius quietus. The sequence goes on along the minus strand of WITN01000002.1, from coordinate 719,206 downwards.
GTAGAACCACTCTCGCCACCATCGCCGCCACAGCCGCCCACCAAAAAGGTGACTCCGGTACCTCGTCCGCCAACTCCTCCTCGACGAAGTCATGCGCCACCAGCTCAGAGCTTATTCGACAAGCGTCCGCCACGATCACCGCTCCCCGCACCTACGCCTCAAAAGGCGCGTCCTCCAGCACGGCTCGCGCCGCATCGCCGGATTATACCTGAATCGTACGAGGAGGACGACCCGTTGGCGATCGTTTCACCCCTGGCTAATCGCACGAGAAAGGAAAGAAGACCCGTAACGGCGGCGGCGACGAGTATAGCGGGTCCTTCTCGGCATGCTCGTAAGGGCAGCGCGTCGTCGACGCAGAGCAAGGCGGCGCGCAGGCGCACGCTCGACGAAGAGCTACGCGTCTCGGACGGGGTGACGGAGGACGACTTGCGCGCGTTCGATATTGAGCCACAAACGTACACTTCCGTTGGCTCGGCCACTGGGCGTGCGCGCAAGGGCTTTCTTGCGCACGGGGGAGGTGGCGGCGTCCCTGTTTTCATGAGCGCGGAAACGGAGACTGGTGACGACGAACTGGAGATCATTGGGCGCCCATCGCCGCCTCCCCCACCAAGAAGAAAGAGGGGACACACTACCACCAATGCACGGCGGAGATGATTGCGAAGTTGGTTTATTTTTCGCCCGGGGTCATGCCATCATCGGATCTACTGTGATATCCAGACTGGTATCTTCGTAAACTTTGTTTTTTTAGTTCACCTTGTTTATCTTGACCTTATGTTCAGTCTTGTCTTGCTTTCTCCTCGCTTTCGTTTTTTTGTAGTCACCCTCCTCCCGGTGTACGGGCTTGTTGTGGAAACTAATTTACGCTGAGTGAAACTTTGTTACGATGGACACAGCATCGGATTTGTTGTTCCGCCACGGTCGGAATCCCGGAGTCAGACCATACCACTCTTGGCTTTGTACCACTATGACGACTACACCTGTATTCGGCGTTCCCGATGATGTCATTGCCACTTTCTCTGAGAGCACAAGGGCGTGTATAGAGCGGCTTCGCACACACGTACCTGGGACTACGGAAATGTGCGTATTGTTCATCTCACGACTTCGGACCGGACCCCGGGCTTCGTTGACGTCTTCTAACTCAATCTCGACCCAATCGTGGTCACAGACCTTCCCACTCCTCTCCGAAGCTCGCTGCCGTGCTCATTTTATTGTATGAGCGCGCGGGAAGGATTCACGTTTTGTTGACTACACGGTCAAAAGAACTGCGCTCGCATCCTGGGCAGACGGCTCTACCAGGAGGCAAAGTGGACAAAGAGGACGGTCATGTAATTGAGACGGCGGTGAGTCCATTCAGCCATCTACCAATGTGTCTGTGTCCTAATACATAGCCCTTTTCCCCATCAGTTCAGGGAGGCGAATGAGGAAGTCGCACTCCCGCTGCACTCACCACACGTTCACATGCTCTGCACGCTCGAGCCGTTCATCTCACAGTTCAAGGTAGTCGTTACGCCCGTAGTCGCGCTTCTCGACGACGTGTCGCTCCTGGATGGCTTGCGCCCCTCCCCAGGCGAAGTGGCGCACATATTCGACCATCCGCTCGAGGCGCTGCTTGACCCTGAGCTTGCGCGCGACGAGAAGCTCATGCCGACCGGGAGCGAAGACTGGCCATACGAGGCGGAGCTCTACGTGAGTCGTCGCTGCCCTTTTTGCGCTCATCCGCGTGCATTTATATAAACTCAATCTCGCCATCTGGTTGACAGAACTTCACGGACAACTCCTGGTTGGGCACGACGTACCGCATGCATCGCTTTCGGAGCACCGCCTCTCCTATCAAAGGACTGACGTCGGACATCCTAGTACGACACCCTCTTATTGTGTCTCGCGGACTCTTGACTGATGGAGTCTTACTTATTCAAATAGCTCGCGACGGCGAGAATTGCTTATGCCCGTGAGCCAGTGCTCCAGCAGTGGGGACCTGGCCAACCGAAAACTTTCGCGGAGGTACAACGAGTCGTGGAAGCCGCTGCTGTTGCTGCTGCTTCTGCTGTTTCCCATTCCCATCCGACTCTGCCGCCTAGACCTGTTGCGCTGACCACGACCGTCCGGGCGTGACGCCGATTTAAAGTATTTGGTCATCCGCCACGATGTTATATTGAGACCAATAGAGTTACATTAATGAGCACATAATAGTTACCCTATTTTTTTGTGGTGGAAGGGACTGGCGAACCGGAGGGACGGTGTGGGGAACTCTTCAATGGATAATTTGAAGTTTGAACACTACAGTAGCCTGCCGGCTTCAACGTGGCCTCACAGTCGGTAGTTGAATTGGGAATATTGGGAGATAACATGGCTCTCATCTTACAGTAAATTCAAAGATCATAAATGAGTGTGCCGAGAACATACAGAAGTACAGTGTTTGCAAATCCTGCGAGAATGGTGAAATAGTACCAACTCATATCCTGACAGGATGTAAGCGCATGTAAGTCCAACAACTTACAGTCGGTGGTGTTTGGGCAGTCTCACCAAGCATAGAGTCGACCACTGAGTAATACTAGCAACTACTGAGTACTGAGTACTGTCCTTGAAAACTCTCGCGTGACGTCCAGGCAACGAGTCCAGGTAGCGGTTTCCGGGGACCTTACGGCCTTATGGCCTCCATGCAGTGGGCATGCAGCGAGGGCGAGGACGTTTATCGTCCCTATACCCCAAATCTTGTTTATTCGACCGGACGCTATGCGCCTGCGTGTTCGAGTCTACATAAGTATGAAGGGCGGGGCCGGACAAAAATATCTTGAACTGGAAATCGTGCCGAATTCTTGTATTTGTCACACGAACCTTGAGCTTGATCTTCGTCGCTTAGCGTTGTTTTTGTTGTCAAAAAGTTGTTCGTTTTGTTTGACAGGTTGTTCAATGTTGTTGACAGGTTGTTCGGCAAACTCCACAGGCGGCTATAACGTAATCATGATTATATATTTTTGTCCAAGTCAATCTAACGGACCCTTGTGCGCAAATCGGGGAGCGCTCGCTTCCCATCGCACGCATCCCGAAATGGGAGCACCCGGTCCCGTTCCCGCATGTCCGCCCGCTTGCCCAAGAGAGCAGAGTGTCTAAGCCGCCTCCAGGATTTCAGGAAGCCCACCATCTGTGATGAAGGGTGCCACATGAAAGGAGGATTGGGGGGATGGGGGGTGGGCGTGTGGTGGGCGTGCCCACAGGGGGCCAGAGGGCAGCAAAGCCGGGGGGATGGCATGGCTGGGGGAATGAGCGCTCCCCGATTTGCGCACAAGGGTCCGTTAGATTGACTTGGACAAAAATATATAATCATGATTACGTTATAGCCGCCTGTGGAGTTTGCCGAACAACCTGTCAACCAACATTGAACAACCTGTCAAACAAAACGAACAACTTTTTGACAACAAAAACAACGCTAAGCGACGAAGATCAAGCTCAAGGTTCGTGTGACAAATACAAGAATTCGGCACGATTTCCAGTTCAAGATATTTTTGTCCGGCCCCGCCCTTCATACCTTCAAACATAAGGATACGGCAACAATGGCTACCTCGTTCACTCTCCCCTCATGCGATCTCCAAAGTGAGTAGTCCAGCCTCTTCAATCCTCTTCCGCTTGAGGTGACAGTCAATGTTCCGGATCTATCAATAGACGTGTCCGTGCCCGATACGTATCCCCCTCCCAACCCACTGTCACTCAAGGCGAACACCCCAGAAGAGGTACCTCTTCCGCCAATACCTGTCCTTCTCTCTAATTTCTCGACAAGGGACGATCGGGAAACTTTCCGACGACGTGCTTCTGCATATATTTCGTTATTATCTGGATGCCTCTCCACGGTTTTGGCCCAGGCTTATACATATATGTCGCAAGTGGAGACGCATCGTATTTGCCTCTCAACGAGCTCTACGTCTTCGACTGTTTTGTACGCACGGAACACCCGTACTGAAGACTCTAGATTGCTGGCCCGGCCTGCCAATCGTCGTGCAGTACGGAGGACCTCCAGTTCCCGGGGACGAGGACAATATCGTGGCCGCACTGAAGCAGTCTGATCGTGTTATTTCCATCAACCTCACTGTCACGAACTCACTCCTGGAAAAGTTATCCGCAATCGAGAGGCCATTTTCGGAACTGGAAGACCTCGTTCTTATGTCTCGAGATAACGTGTTGCTGGCTCTACCAAGCACGTTTCGGTGGGGCTTACACCTCCGCACCCTGCACTTGACCAGACCCGCCATTCCTGCACTCCCGGAGTTTCTTTCTCATTCCAAGGGTCTGGTTGATCTTCGGCTCCATAAAATCCCTGATCTTGGATATTTTCCCCCAGATGCGGTCGCGAATGCCTTGTCCGGGATGACACGGCTTCGATCACTTTCGCTCCATTTCGTCTCTTTTACCCTCCCCCGAAACTTCGTTGGCCTGCCTCCGCAGTCAGGCGAACGGGTTATTATTCCTTCTCTCACGTGCTTCAAATATCGAGGAACTAGCAAGTACTTGGACAGTTTCGTGGCTAGAATCGATGCTCCTCGTCTCGGAGATATTGATGTCAAATTATTCAGCCAACCCACAAAGGGCGCTGTACAGCTTGGCCGATTCATCAACCGCACAGAAATGCAGAAGTCCCATCGACGAGCAGACATTCTATCCTCCGAGCATGCCATATCCATCACCTTTACCCATCCAGAGGCCCCTTCGCGTCTCGAGCTGAAAATATCCAGTAAGCTATTGGAACGGCAGTTATCGTACATGGCCCAGATCTGCAATGGGCTATCTGCCTTACTTCTTGGTGTGGAACATCTACGCATCTGTGTGACACGTCCAACAAGCGGGCAAGGCGGCGACAGCTACCGGGAAGCATGGCTGAAGCTTTCTCGTCCTTTCAGAGGTGCAAGTTGGGTTCATTTAGCTGGCGAACACTCTACAAACATCGTGCTTGCTTTTCAACACTCCGGAATGCGGGGGCAAACTGTGCTGCCAGCTCTATGTAAGCTCCACATAGGAGAGCCTGAACCACGTTGTGCACCTCTACGGAATGCCGTAGCATCGTTCATGCACTCACGCCGGCTCTTGGGCGATGCCATAGTGGTGGAATATGAACTATCGCGGATAAATGAACTTCGTGGGACAGGTACATCATTTGTCCAATGCCCGTTTTTATCACGTACTAACTGCTTGGAGCGGAACCCTTTTCACAGCAGGTCTTGATTGAAATGCTCTCTGGCGACGTTCTTCTGAACATATTTCATCATTACCTGCACACCTCTCCGCAATTTTGGCATACGCTCACGCACGTATGCCAAAAATGGCGGCAGATTATATTGGCTTCGCCTTTGGGTCTACACCTTCGACTCTACTGTACATATGGAACACCTGTCTTGAAGAATCTAAGATATTGGCCACCCTTACCTCTCGCCGTAAATTACGGAGGGTTTCCCTTGTTCCGTCCTCCTGCTCCCGAGGATGAGGACAATATCATGGCCGCCCTGGAGCATTCTGATCGTGTTTGCTCCATCAGCTTCATCGTCTCAAGCTCACTCCTGAAAAAACTTTCCACAGTCTCTAAGCCATTTTCTGAACTAGAAGAGCTAGTTCTTCTGTCCCAAGATAACGTGCAGTTGGCCCTCCCCAACACATTTTGGTGGGGCCATCGCCTTCGTATTCTCGACTCGACCAGGATTGCCATTCCCTCACTCCCACAACTTCTTTTCCCCTCCCAGAGTCTCGTAGATATTCAACTCAACGAAATTCCGAGTGTTGGTTATTTTTCTCCGGAGGTGTTCGCAAATGCCTTGTGCGGGATGACCCAACTTCAAACACTTTCACTCCATTTCCTTTCCTTTCCCCCACGACGAAAGTACCTCACCTTGCCTCCACCTCCAGAGGACCGCGTTGTTCTCCCAGCTCTCAACCACTTCAAATATCGAGGAACTAGCAAGTACTTGGACACTCTCATAGCCAGAATCGATGCTCCTCGTCTCGGGGATATCAATATCATGTTCTTCAGCCAACCCACCCTAGACGCTTCGCAACTTGGCCTATTCATCGGCCGCATGGAAATGTTAAGGCCACCCTCTCACACATACATTTAATCATCCCAGAACACCATTTCCATTTCTACCACCTTCACCCGGCCAGATGCCCTTAGTACACACCTTGGATTGGAAATACCGTGCAAGCAATTAGACTGGCAGTTGTCCTCGATTTCTCAGATCTGTGACCATTTTTCCTCTTTCCTATTCAGTGTAGAACGCCTAGGCATCCATACGGCAGGACCAACAAGTGTGCTGGATGACATGGACGATGAACTGTGGTTACGACTTCTTCGTTCATTCGGCGGCGCAAAAGACTTTCATGTGGCCAGCGAACTTGCGAGAGACATATCCCGTGCTTTACGTCTAGCAGACGAGGGGCATGAAATTGTGCTCCCTGCCCTAAGGAATTTTCATGTACGGTGGCCCGTATCCAGCGGTGGGCCATTGTGGGACTCTGTAGAGTCATTTGTCGCCCAGCGCCAACTTGCCAGTCCTCCCGTACAAATATATGTGCAACAAGATTCCAGTACGGAATCGATGCCTGTGGCCACGTGGCGGAAACGTGTTGAGCAAGCGCAGAAACGTGATGAGCAAGCCGAGAATGTCAAGACTGACGAGCAGGCGATGGCGTTTTTTGAACCTGTCACCAAGTTCATCAACGACAACCCAGGATCTGCTGAAGCGGCTTCAATTGCGTTGGACGAAATTCTTCGCACTTACCCGTCAGCGCCGGACATTGACGACGCTACCATGGCATCCTCCTTTCATTTCGGTGATCTTCCGCCAACATCACCACACCCACTAGGGAATGACGTATTTGGAGAATTCATCGATATTTCGGCTTTTGACGATACTCCTACCCCGGATCTCGTTGCAGGTTCGTCTACGAATCCCAGCCCAGAGTCTACGTCTGATCAGGAGCACCCTCATACGGGCCACGTAGGTTCTTCTCCCCAGATCCCCAACGTGAAGACGGAGGACACAACGTACGAATTACTTCGCCCGGGCGTTTGGAAGGAAATCTCAAGCGGGGATGCGATTTTCCACCAAACACCAGGGTGGAAATGAGAAGGCCATATGGACACTCTGGATCAACCTTGGCTTATCTCTACCTCATAGACGGGCGTCTTGATTGGACCCCGCTTCAATTCGTGCATTCATCTTGCGTGCCCTGTTTTTCCCACATTCCTTCCCTTTTGTCGGCTCCTCTCTGTATTTTTACGTGCTGTTTGGTTTGCTTTCGATACCAAGGAGTCCTTGCCGATGTTGTGATGAATATATCTTACTCTCACATTCTTAACGTGGACAAAGTGCCTCTGCATTCTAAAGTATAGTAGTATGGATGTATGTGAATCGTTAGACTACGTTCACAGATGGTACCTCGAGTGCCACCTTGGAGTGTCGTGGGCATCATTCTGCGTGCTCTCCATTCTGGAGTCTAGACCATGGTGTCAGTTGCGTTAGACCCGCACCACGATTGACTAGGGACTAGTGAAGTCACGATGTCGCATATACTATGCGAGCCGCTGCTCCGAGTCGACCCTTCTGGTGAGCGCTGTGAGCGCTGTGAGGGCCGAGCTCGCGTGGCGAAAATCTCGTGCTGCCAATGATCGGGACTTGGGAGAGAGACCTGGCCGTATTTTCACGTTGCGTTGCGCCCCTCCGCTCGTATGCGCGGAAATTACTTTATCAGTCTCACGTGATCACATCACGTAATCCCCGAACGAACCCGAACGATAACGAACTCCAACACGCCTTACCGAGCGTGAGGCGTGTTGGAGTTCGTGACACCACCACTGGAACACGGGCTCTCGCGCGTAAGCGATTCTCGCTCGCCGTCGCGGGCTATTTGAATATTGAAGACCCCGTCAGTTAAGAAGCAAAGTGAGAAAAGAGAGGATGTGTGTAGAATGTCTGCCGTCAGTCCCTTGACGAGAGAGGGAGTGCTTAGAAAAGGGTGCATGCGGTACGTTGTGTCCATCATCCAGGGCCCATCCGTGAAGTTTTGTCAATCCACCAACAAAGGAAACGGCGAGATTGAGCCAGATTCAAGAGTGGGAGTCAATAAGACCGCAGAGCGAGGGTGCACAAGTCAAGAAGAGGATCGATTCTGAGCAGCAACTTCTACCGATGTAAGATACAACAGGTCAAGCTTATATAAGGCTCTGTCTAACAAAGAGAGGGCTTTTGTAGTACGAAGGTCGAGTCATAGAAAGCGATAGAAGTAACGAGAACAATCGATGAAAGGAGTCATAGGAAAGTTATCGAAACATATGGAAGCGTGGAGAACGAGAGAGAAAGAAAGAACTTTGTAACTTGAACAGGTGGGGTACTGGTCAATAAAAACTTTCGCGGAGGTACGAGCTGTGGGCGCCGCCGCTGCTGCTGCTGCTACTTACCATCCCCACCCAACTGTGCGTATGTTGCGCCAACCACGACCGTCAGGGCGTGATGGGGATTTGTCGTCCGTGACAATGTTATGTTGAGACTTGATAGAGTTACATTGATGAGCACATAGTTACCCTATTTTTGTGGTGGAAGTGGAAGGTGAGCGCCAGAGGGATGGTCAGTGTGAGCTATTCAGCGGAAGTTTCGGACCGGGTACACGGAGCAGGGGGCGGTTCATTTTGGGATGTTCATTCACTGTAATTCCTTCCTGTTTGGTATGCTTTGCGGTCTACTGCTCTTGACGTATGGCACTACTGTTCAGAAATCTCCGCGTGCATCAAGTTTTTGGTGCCAACACTGATGTTGGCAAGACTATCCTTACCACGGGTCTTGTACGCGCTTCTTCAGCCAAGACGAAACGCGTGTTCTATCTCAAACCGGTGAGCACTGGGCCCTTGCAAGATGCAGACGATGAGTAAGTTTTATATGTCATGCTGAACGCTCGGCGTCAAAAGATGATGATTGATGGCATGTAGACATGTGAAGAGACATGCGGGTCCTCGCGGAGATCTGGTAGACGCACAATGTCTTTACCGTTTTGACGAGCCAGTGAGCCCACATCTGGCTGTCAATTTGGCGGCGGAAAGGAGGGGTGCAGGGGTGGGAATCCATACATACGTCCTTTCGTGCGTCGAGCTGATTCTCCCCATCGTCAGAACGTCGTTATACCCACAGACGATGCGTTCACGACATCTGTAGCAAGTCATATCCGCAATTGTGCGTCGGGTCTCACGGAGAGGGCGCACATGTACGTCGAGACTGCTGGAGGTGAGACCTGAGGTCTTTCCGTGAGTTCTTACGACGACCTAATCATGCTATTCTCTCCGTTCCTTATCTGATGGCGTTCTAAAAATAAGGTGTCCACAGCCCAACATTGTCTGGTACAACGCAGTTGGACAGTTACAGACCGCTCTTCCTTCCCATTGTCCTCGTCGGCGATTCAAGACTCGGTGGCATCTCTTCCACGATTTCCACATACGAATCTCTTTTGCTCAGGGGCTATAGCGTGGAGTCTATCTTACTCTTTAAAGACGAGTACTACAGAAATTGGGAATACCTCGAGTCCTATTTCGCTGAACATGGCGTCAGGGTCACCGCGGTAGCCCCCCCGCCTCCCCGGGACGCGGACTCGCGCAAGGACTTCAATGCCACAGAAGACTACTATCACATGATTGCGTCGGATGATGGTGGTGCTACCGGGCTGGTTGGTGTCGTCGAGTATCTTGACAAGAGGCACGACGAGCGAATAAATGAACTCGAAACCATGCCGCGGCGCACGCTCGATACGGTTTGGTGGCCGTTTATCCAGCATGGGCTTGTCAAGCATGAGGGAGACGTAAATGTGATCGATAGTGCGTGGGGGGATTACTTCACTGTCTTTACCGGTCACCGGCCGTCACCCCCACCATCATCGGTGCAGCCAAGTTCTCTGCTGGAGCCACAGTTCGATGGTTCCGCATCTTGGTGGACTCAGACCCTTGGCCACGCGCACCCTGCTCTCACCCTTGCTGCTGCCCGAGCGGCTGGCCGCTATGGACACGTAATGTATCCCCAGGCCACACATGCGCCCGCCTTGCGCCTCGCGGAGCGCCTTGTTCACGATGGCCCTGGAAAGGGATGGGCTTCTCGTGCGTTCATTTCGGACAACGGCTCCACTGGCATGGAGATCGCACTCAAGATGGCTTTGCGAGTTTCCAGCAAGCGTTTCAGCTTCACACCACAGGAACAGAAGAAAATGGGCGTCCTAGGACTTAAGGGCAGTTACCACGGAGACACCATTGGAGCGATGGATGCATGCGAGGAAGGGGTCTACACGTGTGAGTGGCATAACGCAAAGGGATATTGGTTCGAGCCGCCGTCTGTTGGCATCAAGAACGGAAGGGCGTTCGTTGATATTCCGCCGGCGGTCGCACACCCAGAAAAAAAGGTCGAGGGGAAGCCACTATCGTGGATCTACGACGTTGGCGCGCGTCTCGACACCCCCCTCGCTGCGGCATATCGGCAACACATCAACAGCACACTGGAAAAACTCACAGCGGGCGGGGCCCCACCTCTCGGCGCCCTCGTTCTCGAGCCGCTCGTGCTTGGGGCGGGCGGGATGGTCTTCGTGGACCCACTTTTCCAGCGCCTCCTGATCGACGCCGCACGCGAGCGAGGTCTCCCCGTCGTTTTCGACGAGGTCTTCTCGGGGCTCTGGCGACTCGGACTGCGCTCCGCAGGCCCCTTGCTCGGCGTGTACCCAGACGTGTCCGTGCATGCCAAAGTCCTCACGGGTGGGCTCGTCCCACTGGCGGTGACGCTCGCATCGGATGACGTATTCCGCGCGTTTGAAGGGACAAGCAAGACCGAGGCGCTGCTACACGGGCACAGCTATACCGCATATGCAGTCGGCTGCGAGGTTGCGAACGAGACGCTGGACCGGCTCGAGCGGATCACGCGAGGAGACGCATGGAACTCTGCACGGGCGGCTTGGCAGGCCGGCGAAGAAGAAAGTGATGGGATTGACGAGAAGAGGACCGCCGTGTGGAGCCTGTGGTCGCCTCAGTTCGTCGACGTGTTGTCGAGGCTGGAGATCGTTGATCGTGTGATGACTCTCGGCACAGTTCTCGCATTTAAAGTGGCGGACAGCCACGCAGGTACGCAACTCCATCCACCATCCCATTTTCTGATGGAGTGTTTGATGGCGTGCCCGGTTGGTGTTACAGGATACAGGTCTCACTCCGCTCAAGCGCTGTTGAAGGCCCTGGGTGATGCTGCGAGTGGGTCTGGTGGAGCGACCAGCGCACCAGGGGGAGCTCCTTTCAGCATACATTTCCGTACACTGGGCGATGTGGCGTACTTCATGACGAGCTTAAACACGCCCTCCACCACTATCAGGGCAGTCGAGGACAGGATTTGGGCCGTGCTGGGCCGCTAGGCCGTCAGCGGAGTGTACCTGGTCCGCGTTTGTTTTTATTTTAATTTCTTGGTAAAAACTGAGAACTCGCATGTTCGGCGGCTTCAATGCTATTTGTCGGCAAAACGTTCTCCCAACACAGCCTAGAATAATTGTTTTGAATCTAAGATGGATCGGAGGTGGATTTTAGACGTCGAGGAGCTGGGAAGAGCACGCTTTAGGGGGAAAATAATTATTAAGAGAGCAGTGTCGTAGCGTGACAGTGTACAGGTTAGCGGAACTCAGGAGGGTCCCTTTTGCATATCTCAATCGCGTGGTGACACAAATCCCGTTAACCAGGGCGAGGCTCATGCCCACAAGAAGCGCAGTAGATCTCCCTACTTTGTAAAGGCGCGGATGATCTTGGCAGAAATATGGAGGAAGAATATGGATGCGATGAAGGAGAGTGAGAGAACAAGAACGATAAAGGGGTCACTAGAAGAGGTGAGCGGTGCTGTGAGGCGCATAAAAAGAAGCGTACGCACACTCGTAGTCCTGGCGAGTCGTCGGTGTACAACTTGAGCATGGTATTGGACGACCCCCCTGCACCCGCAGCGCGGGACGAGTTGGGCTTTGACACTTGTGACGACGCCGACGCACCGGCGCGTCGACTATAAATCCATTAAGTAACTCGGTCGAGAGAAATCGCGACAGCGCACACACCGGACTTGAGCGCCTGGCGGTTTGGCAACTGCACCCGCTGCAGAAGATGAACGCGAAGCGACGGAGCGGGAAGGTGCGTCAGAGTCAGACTGGAGGGAGGTTGGAAAAAGAATCGATTGAAAAAAAAAAGGAATTGAGACTGACCATGTTTGAGTTGAGTTGGGTGTATTGTGAAGACGTGGCTAGTCGTGTCACGTCAGTCAGTTACGACCGAGGACCCCGATCACCTCCACGTTCGCTTTCAGTGGATCTAGGACCCCGGGGAAGTCCAACTCATTCATCGTTCCAATGGCGACCTCCGTTCTTGTCTCAACATTTCCGCCGTTCCCTACCCTTGCGCTCTCCGTCCCTGATGCCATCACCCTTGAAAATCTTCACGGCATACTCTTAACTCGCTACCCGTGTCTTCCGTCCACCGCTGATCTCCGCCTGTCTCCCGTTTCGGGGGCGGTTCCATATGAGACTACTCTCGCCTCAATTCTGGGACCGCACGATGCTGGTCACCCCCTGATCTCCCTCCGTCTAGTTCCCCGCTTGCGCGGAGGAAAGGGTGGTTTCGGGTCGCAGCTCCGTGCGGCGGGTGGCCGTATGAGCAGTCAGAAGACAAGCAACAACGACTCGTGTCGTGACCTTAGTGGCCGCCGTCTCAGTACCATCAAAGAGGCGAAAAAGTGCGTACGCGTGTTCTTTCGGTTTTGTGTTAGTCCGCTCATCACAGCCTGCTGGACTGTTGTTCTGCGTGTGACACATTAGGTTGGCCGAATATGTGGAACAAGAGCCTGCACGCAAGAAGGCAACTGCGGAGGCCCAGCGCGCCAAGTTGGAGGCACTCGAGCGGAGGCTTGGCATCGACAAGGACGCGGGCCCTAGTTCAGGCGGTGATTCGACCCAAGTTGCTGGGAAGAAGCATCGATTTGATGACACAGAGTACTTGGAGCAGAGCAGGGAGATAGTGGACAACGTAAAGAGTGCAGTCACAGCGGGTGAGCCCTCATTTCCTTACCTTTTCGGGGATCGCCTGGGACTCATCACGTTTGCATCAAATTTTAGGCCTTCTCAAGAAGCGTAAAAAAGCAAAGGCGGAACCAAGTCTCACGAAACCGGAGATGACCAAAGCAATTTCTCAGAAGACCCCAGAAACACGGCCTCTCGTTGTATCACCCCAGGCGAGCACGCAGGAGATTTCGGTCGTCGACACCGCCGCAGTTGGCGCCTAGCTACCCCATCCTCCGAATTCGTTTTGTTTCAATTCTTGTCTCCTCTCTTAGCTCTTAGCGCCAAGTCGTCCACAATGTAAGTTACTCTTCGCAAATCAATCAATTGAATTTGCCTCTGTAACGTTAAACCAATATTCCGTGAACCCCTGGTTTCATCATAGACCCCTGATGGTAATTTGAATGGTTTGACTCCGAGCTATCGCTTCCACGACTAGTCGGAATTTGGGATGTCTTCCATGCTTTCATCTCTACGCCGCGATGTTTTGATCATCAATTTGTTCCTGTGGTATTTCCGGTTGTTTGCCTGACCTTTGTGTGCCAACACATTGGGTGGGTAAGCGAAGGTTGATCGTGCCAAATCACCAAGCTCCAGTTGTCTCGGTGTATGTGAGGATAGGGCCATTGTATCAGTCATCGTAATGACCCTACCACCGTAGGGTTGATTTCTCTTTGTTTGTCGATCCGCCTCGTCGACGACACCCCCAGCATAACTTACTCGTACACTGGCAGGAGATGACTGTGGCCCTTAGCGTCACTATCTTATTTGGTTCCACGGGTTCCTCCGTTTGGCGCTCCTCTTCATGAGAAAATGTTGGTTCTACATCGGGCCCTTACACTGCCTTCCGCTCAGCAATGACATTGACCAATCCCCATTACGACGCCAGTTTGTAGGCGCACGGGGCGCCGTTGCTTTCCTTGGATCCGGCCCATATGGCCCCCACGTTTTCCTTTGCGCCCTATGAATGCGCCCCGCAGACTCGGGCCTCTCGTGATACCTGGTTTCGCTGACGACGAGTTTGGTGGTCTGCTTGGTTTGGTGACATCACCTTCCACGTCCGTTGACTGTGCGTCACATGCTTTCTCGTGCCTGAAACTGGGGAATCTACATCATAACCACCCTCCCCCTGATCCCATTTCTTGGTGCGCCTTAGTTTCGAGTCCTCGCAGTGTTCAACCGAATGAGCCAATCTCACGAATAATCATGACAAATTCATGTTGCCGCCAGGTGTCCCTATCTTGGGGGACGCTGGAGATGAACCTAATGAACTCGCCGTTAAATTCTCCTTCGTAACTTAACTTAGCCATCGTCCCATGCACTGGCGCCTCCGACACTTGTCCCGAAAAGAAAAAAGAACTCACTTGTGCCCCAGTCGGGTTGATGCCTTGAGCACCACTACTAGCAGTGTACTCGGTGAGGCGAGGCTTATAAAAGATTGGCCGCGCGGTGCAACCCGTTATAGGCCGATTTTTTGCCGCCCGAAACAGATAAAAACCCACCACTCAAAGGACCTCTCGTATCTCAGACACCCCATGTCTTCCGATCTGCTGAGTCTGTGCGTTTGTCCATTATCGACCCCCCTCTGTCGTGTTGCTCACTCCTTTCGCTCTAGAATACCCGATCACTGCTTCGATGTCCATGTACTGAGAACGTTGCAGCAAAAAATTGTCATTGTGTTAAAGGAGCTTGAAGTGCGATACGGGCCTTGTGGGGCCACGGAGTCCATCAAAGAGGTCATCCGTGCCCTCGAGTTAACCTCGCGGGAAGTCGAAGATGCCTGGACCGTCTGGCGGAACGAGTTTGTTCGTGCTATATTACAGAACGGTATTGCGTTTCTTTTCCCTCCCTCCTCACATGACGTCGCTGAGCTCGTCGTCAGGCTTCGCGTACGCAAAAGCGCGCATAGAAGCAGCTCGTTGGCGACGCCAACTTGGTCGGCCCGCAGCCGCCTTCGTGGGATACAAGTCCTTGCACCATCCGTTCCGCTATGCTGGGACTTCCAACACCAACACCAACCAACCCTGGGGTTGGCAGGCCGAGGGAGGACCGGTAAATCAAGCAGACGAGGTCTCTACGTACCATCACGGGAATCTCGGGGACGGCACTACTACGGCACTAACAGGCGACCCTCGACGTTCCCGATTTACCCCCGCGCTTGCCCACACCTCGACCCACGTCCAACACGTCTCCCAACAGTTCCATGTACCGTCACAGAGCGCTTCTGTTGTCGCGGGAGATTACCCGCCCCCCTCTTACCCGCCGCCCCATGGCTATAAGTCGCAACAGCAGCAAATGCTGCTGCAGCAGCAGCAACAGCAACAGCAACAGCAACAGCTAATGCAGCAGCAGCAGCAGCTAATGCAGCAGCAACAGCAGCAACGGCTAATGCAGCAACAGCAACAGCAACAGCTAATGCAACAGCAGCAACAGCAGCTGATGCAGAACGTCAATGCCGCCGGATCTACATTGCCACAAACTGTTGTGGCAGCGGTCGAGGTGGCCACGCGCTTCCTCGAAGTTATCAACAAGGCGGTCAATATCTGCATCGAGTTAAATGCGATGTAGGGGTTGAGAGCAGTGTTACTGCGCGCCAGACACCCTCTTTCTTAGAATGCCGACTGCTGTGCAGTGTAACGTCGCGCGTAAGGATCATGATGTTTTTTGTAAAAACCATAACCCCATTTTTGAAGCAGTGCTCGAGTTATGCCTAATCCTTACCGTTCTTCTGTGTTTCATTTGTTTTATTTTCATGGTTGTGGATCTCTCGTCTCAGGCTTACTCACTCAAATAGCATCCGCCCGCGTAGGTATACTCACTCCATAGTTATCCGTGTAGCATTATAGGTAATCCCTCCCCAAGAATATCACATATTTCCGAGTTTGGTTTATCTCTCACTGCCTGTCAGAATCAGTAGGCCGTGAAAAGCAGTGTCTATGACATGGGAAATGCGTAGCAATGTAGACATAGACGGGCTAGTTGGGTTGATGGTACAGCCCAACTGTCCACTCCTTCATGTCTCCTTGGCAAGGGTCGCACGGTCATCCACCAACGCCGATAACGCTCAAGATTCAAGCTGTACTAGCGGCGTCGGTAATTCCCTGTCACGGGCGCGTGTTCACCGACACATGGCATGACATCCTCTCGCGTGCTCATGTACAGCACAGGCGCGAAGCTGGCTCTACAACGTTGCCCCACCTACTAAATGCCTCCATTTCGGGTGTTAGTCACACGATTCCCGCCTTGGTTTCTCCCAAGGCGGCGCCTCGCCACGTTCACGGACCAACGCCAGGCACCCCAAACCGTGATCGAAAAAATCGTTCAGAAACATACCGTCGGTCTCCCAGTTGGAAAGGTCGTAAAGGCGGGAGACTATGTGATGATCCGACCGGAGCATGTCATGACCCACGACAATACTGGACCAGTCATATCAAAGTGCGCCTCCCACTCCCTCTTCTCTCTTCTTTGTCTGATTGCAGTTAGGTTCAAATCCATCGGGGCGGCGCAGATAAAGTTTCCCAAACAGGCGGTCTTCACTCTTGATCACGACGTTCAGAACAAATCTCCCAAGAACCTGGCCAAGTATGCAAATATTGAGGCGTTCGCACGCGCCCAGGGCGTCGATTTTTACCCAGCTGGCCGTGGAATCGGCCACCAAATTCTCATAGAAGAAGGTTACGCCTTTCCCAACACCCTCACCGTCGCGTCGGACAGCCATAGTAACATGTATGGAGGCGTCGGATGCGTCGGAACACCAATTGTTCGGACAGATGCAGCGGCTATCTGGGCGACCGGCAAAACATGGTGGCAAGTACCCAGGATGGTCAAGGTCGAGCTCCGAGGGACACTTCACGCAGGAGTCACAGGAAAAGACGTGATAGTCGCGTTATGTGGCGCGTTTAACAAGGATGAGGTGCTCAATGCCGCCATCGAATTTACTGGTGATGGCGTCGTTGGGCTTGCCATCGATGACCGCCTCACCATTTCAAACATGACTACGGAATGGGGCGCACTCGTAGGGCTGTTCCCGGTTGACGAGGCCCTATTACAGTGGTATGAGGCTGTCTTGAAGAAGCTCGAACTCCGCACGTTCTCCGTAGACCCTGCCATTCCACCACCTCCCGAACATCCACGAATTAATAGGCACAGGCTCGATGCTGTGAAGGCGGCTCCCCTCCTTTCCGATCCTGGCGCGGAGTACGCCTCACACCTCGTCCTCGACCTTGCGACTCTGGTGCCACATGTCTCAGGACCCAACAGCGTAAAGGTCTCAATGCCGCTCCCCGACCTCGAGGCACGGCGGATTCAGATCCAGAAGGCCTACCTCGTCAGCTGTACCAACTCACGCGCGTCCGATCTTGCTGCTGCTGCTGCCGTCTTGCGCGGGCGGCACGTCGCGCCCGGCGTCGAGTTCTACGTCGCGGCCGCGAGCTCCGCTGTGCAGCACGAAGCGGAGCGCTCCGGAGACTGGGAGGCCCTCGTCGCCGCAGGCGCACGCGTGCTCCCCGCAGGCTGCGGGCCATGTATCGGTCTGGGCACGGGTCTACTCGAGGAAGGCGAGACGGGCATCAGCGCGACCAACAGGAATTACAAGGGCCGCATGGGCCACCCTGCCGCCCAAGCGTACCTCGCCAGCCCCGCAGTCGTCGCGGCCAGCGCGCTGAAGGGCTACATCGCCTCGCCGGACGCGCTCGACGCAGCTGCGTTGCCACCTGCCCGCCCCCCAGTCCACACGATAGTTTCTCCCCTGCCGTCTTCTGAGGCAGCTAGCGCCGCCGCCACGACGCGGGCAACGACAGCCGATGAGCCTCTACTGCCCGCTTTCCCATCCACGTTCCGTGGGCCGTTGGTCTTCGCGCCGCAGGATAACCTCAACACGGACGGGATCTATCCGGGAAAATACACGTATCAGGATGATATCACCCTCGCACGCCAGGCGGAAGTCGTCATGGAAAACTACGACCCGGGCTTCGCGGGGAGCGTGCGCGCGCTCCTTGCTGCTTCTTCTTCCCAACAGGCAGATGACGGCGTCAAGACGGGCGTGATCCTCATCGCAGGGTACAACTTTGGCACGGGCTCATCGCGAGAGCAAGCGGCGACGGCGCTCAAAGCAGCCGGCGTGCCGCTCGTGCTCGCGGGTTCCTTCGGCGACATCTTCAAGCGGAATGCCATCAACAACGGGCTTGTCTGCCTTGAGGCACCCGAGCTCGTCGCAGATCTCACCCGCGCATTCACGAAAGATGGAGCCCGAGGTGCTGGCGGACTCCGTGGAGAACCCACGGTGGACGCGGGGCTTGGGATCAGCATCCGCATGACAGATGGCAACGTTCAAGTGACTGGCCTGGACGGCGGACCACGGACCTATGCAGTACGACCGGTGGGACAGAGCGTGCAGGAGCTGTGGGTCTGCGGGGGTCTCGAAGGGTATATTCTCAAATCTATTCAGGCGGAAACCTGAGAGTTACCGACACACCGATAAGCGTCATGCCCCAAATGTATGTGTCACTTGTGCTGTGCACACGAAATTTTGATTCTCAGATAACAAAGAGAAGGGGGTCGTTAATCCGTGCCAAAACTCGTAAGCATAAACTCGCTGAGCGCGATGATTGTTGTGTAGACGTGTTCCTTGATACTGATGCATGATATGTCATGGATCCATTATTATGGCAACCCTTCAGACGTCTCGCCGACTCTCGTACCCCCAGATAACGGAAAGTGCGGGGAAGGGGGGAAAGGGGACGCCTCAGGTTCAAAACTCATGACTCCAAACCCCGCGTTCACCGGCCCCTGTTGCATTCGAGTCGCCCTGGGTGGCGAATTGCTCGCTCAGAACGGCCAGTCGCGAATAGAACTCATCTGCTCCAATGTATGCCCCACACATCCTGCGCTTTCCGGTGAAAGCAGAGCGGCCGTGCAACAGGCGATGATTGTCAAACGCTGTATGAGTGGGTCAGCCGTGCCTTTTCATCATCCCATATGAAACATGAGGGGGGAGCTGTCATACCGACGGCTGTCCCGGGGGAGAGCTGTACCCAATACTCTGAATCCTGGGATGTGATGAGTTCATTCCACGTGCGCATTGCCTCGTACAGTCGAGGTATGTCCGAGTACGGCACGCCTCGGAGAGCGCTTCTGTCGTCGTTGTTCCACCGCACCGCTTTGAGGTTGCCGGCGGCATCGTGCTCTAGTAATGGATGAGTAGCACGGTAGAGGATCCCAACTTCGCCAGCTGCATGTGTCGCTATTGGAATCGTAGAGAGAAGGCTGTATGCTTCTGGGTAGAGATCCCGGAGGATGGACGCGACGTAGAAGCCGTCAACAAGAAGTGAGGCACCTCCAGTACCATCGGTGTGCTCGAGTAGATGGAAAATTTGTATACCACAAGGGTCGGTCTGCGTTCGGACAAGGATGAGATTGATATCGAACGCGAATTACAGCACACACGAAATAAGTGTTATCGGTGTGTGGGGGCAAAGCGATATTCGTATACGCGGTATCGCCTCGAGCCAAGTCAGCGGTGAAGTCCCAGACCTTGCCGTCTAACAAGCATCACCACGTAAGAGCCGATTGAGCGGTGAGAATCATCCCCAACAACTTACAGTGTGTTTCTCGAATGAACCCAAGACGAGTCGACAGATCTTCTGTGGCTTCTGGAGTTGCGGGTAACCCCGAAACGAAGCAGAACCCAAATTTGTCCTAGGCGTCAACGATCAACAATTACCACAGAGGATATAATTTTATTTAGAAAATGCCCGCTTTACTGACAATCTTTGATAACCACTTATACAGCCCAAGGTTGTTTTGAGACATAACTTCGCCATAGGGAACTGACGGCGGATCTTTTGCTATTTTTGATCCCCATAGAACTTTCCTAGACAGTCGTGAGACATTGGAAGGAATGGCGTGGTAAAAGTGAGTAATACTCGGCGGGTTGTGGTTCTGTTGGATTACTGTAGCTGTTTTGTCGGAGCCAATGCCAAGGGTAGATAGAAACGTGTGGCTCAGTCGAGGCTGGCCCTAGCAGGGGACCCATAAGTGTCCCCAAGTCGATGAAAATAAGCAGACGCACAGACCACCTGAAGACCATCTGCCGTAGATTGTGTCGATACTGGCTCCAGATCTGGGGGGATCTATATGCGCGTTAATAGACTATCCGTGATAGCCGGGGTGGCTAGACTCGCTTCAAAGGTATTGATCAACCTCTGCTTCGTGATAGAGTGGAAACACTCGGAGCATCTGCAGTGGTCGCGAAGCCATATGTGATGACTACACAACGTCTGTGGGTATTCGATTTATGCCAACAGGTGGTGTTAACCGACAACTTAGATCGAGTGGTCCCATCCCACTGGATAAATACTTCGCGCTCGTTGGCGCTGCTGGTAGGTAGGTCACGCGCGTTATTCGGGTCGCGAGGCTGATCGGATGATGGCAGTTTCTTGGCTAGTGCCGATGCAGCGTAACGTCGGGCATGTGCCGTGCGGAACAAGCTGGTGGAAGGCGACACCTACGCACGCCCAGTCGATTTACCTGAGCACATGGAATAGTAGCTCAGGTTCTAGTCGCTTACTGATATGACCCTTGGAAAATGCCTAGCGCCGCTTGACAGTATCGGTAGCCGAAAGAATGTTCGAAACGATAGCATGTTGACCGCCCTTAGGCTGTTTGTAGACGTGGACGTGTGGCGGCCAGTGTCGGTTGGCGCCAAGCGCCCGCCTCAGGTACGGCATCCCCGGCCCGGATTTTTACACCCGCGAACCAGTCGCAAACCTCGGTCTGAAACAACCACCACTTCTCTCAGACGAAATTTTGTCGACACAAAAGCATATAGAGACCAAAAGGCCTCCAAACTCTACGAAGAGATGACTACGAATTTTGGTGAGAAGTTCGTTAGGCCAAATATTTTCTTGAAGGCATTTGTTCCTGCGGCATCTGCTAATCGTCAAATGATAACGGCTTTTACTTTCTCGAAACCAACTGTCTTACAGAATGAAAATGAATTCGTGATTCTCTTTGCCACAGCTGGCCCTAGTTCTAGATAAAGGTGCTTCAGAGATCTGGATTTTGCCCCAACTTACAACTCGTGAACACAACCTCTGAGGCTAGAGGCAAGACTAATGGGCTATTTCCTTTCGAGCCAGATATTACCGCGTATCTGGCCTCTGAGCGCTGAGCAGCCAAGTCAACGCAATTAGGGTACCATAGAGCTCTGGATCGAAAACAAGAGGAAGAAGGACGACCTTTTTGAGGACCCCCATAAATTGGAGGACGTCAAAAGTCACCTCAAGTACTGCACTCGTGCATAAAAGATCTTTGGTCAGCGAATTACCTATACGTCCGCACCCCATGGTTCTCAATTCCGTGTCTTTTCATTTTCCATTGCTCTTTTTGGTGACACGGGTCGACTATTTCGATAGGACCGCAGTTGAGTGATCTACTAATCTACACGGAACCGTTCCAATGTCCAGATGACCTTTTCGTCGAGTTTTAGTGGAGATTCAACTCCCTTTCACACGCTGACCGTGGCCACGACACTGCCGTCTGCCCCGCAAACGCTGATGAGTCAGTTGCAACACTCACAACTTTACAAGCATATCCGGGATTTAAAAATGTCAGGGCAGAAGGCCTTCATAAGTTTCTCGTCTGGGACAACTGCATAGACGGGCCCAAAGCTTACATAACCCAGAATGCAAAATGGACGACTGACGCCTTCGTTGGGCGTGCCAGGTTTGGTTGCGTTACGTTTGAACTTGAAAGTGGTATTCTCATGTATTTGAAAGCTTGCTGGCGCGTAGATGACCCCGAAATTCCAAAGGAGGAGGACATCTATCGTGAACTGTACAACGCCCAAGTCCAAAACATCGCAACGCTAGGTCGAGCAGGAGACGTCCGTGACATCACTTCACCAGATCTACAGTGGCAAATGACACGGATACAATACTATAGTGTTGGAAGTCTGCATACCTGGTCCCTTGGTCAACCAAGCGTAGAGAAGCGCATCCATTGCCGACTAGTACTAGAGACCATTCGAATGAGGTTGAACCAGTTCAAGTCAACGCGACAGCTGGTGGAGGTGATCCCGGACGCTCTTGTTGGTATGGAACACACTTTCTTCTGCTGCCCTCCGAATTGAGCGTTCCTTCTAGCTCATTTTGAGGCTTACAACAAAGCACACACCATGTAGAGCGATCATCGAAGAAATGCAGAACCTTTTCGAAGCGTGCTTTCATTACATATTGCATGCGCAAACTTCTAACATTGTCCAGTCCGAGATCCAAGATACCAACGTTCAAGATGCTATCAAGAAACTGTGGACACACGATGAAATTATTGCGATCATCAAGACGCACTTAGAAGCCAGATGGGAAATTGAAGATGATGGTAGTCATGATCTAACCAACCCACCTTCAAACAGGAACCTTCGAAAAAAACGCAGAGACGAATGTAGCGAGAACCTTGAACCAAGGATTCATGCCAGTCCAAGGTACAGAAGGTTTGCATCGATATCTAGATCAAAGGAATCATTCTCGTCACAGACAATCACCTGCACACTCAACTCCGATACCCACACCCCCAGTCCCGACATCCACATGACCACCACTGTTTTCAGCTTGTCAAAGATGCAAGTGTCGATACGCTCTGGGAGGGAAGGTCTGGCACCACAGGGGAAATCACGATCGTTCGCATGTTGGATACACAACTTGAGCAGCTCATAGTGTACGGTATGAAATACCCAAACGGCTCTCTCCACACACCGCCATGCCGGACTCCACTTAACATATCTGCTCTATATGACTCAGGCACCATCATGGACCGTATCCCTGTGTCTCGACAGCTTGAACTAGCTCGGCGATACCCTCGAATGGTAATATGTGCGCCCAATAAAATTGCTCTTTAGTTGCTTTGTACTTTGCAGAAGAAATTCCTTAGTCAGGTTGCTTTGGGCCTATATGCTGGTGGGAAAAGCATTTCTAACGGCTTGGACCTCGTGCGTTTTGTCAAATAAGACTATTGAATAACGCAACGGAAACTTTGCTGACACCACCGCTACTAGGAAGAGTCGCGGGAGCTCCTGTAGTGGGTTCATGCGGACCCTTGATCCCGTGTTTTAGCTCTGGGGACCTGAGGGAAATATTTCACAGAATGGGGGGCGAATTATGGCTCTGCTGATGCGCGTGTCGTTGTGAAAGGTCACCTTCCGTGCTTCGCGCGGTGCTTAGGATGCCAGCATGTGCGATCTTTCGATGTGACCTTGAGCGCACATATACAGGCACGGGCCACCCAAGTGCCCATACCAGATCCGATCCAGAGAAGCACCATCAGTACCAGTCACCTGCCAGAACCCAATAAGCTGATTCTTATTAAAAGCAATCTAGGCTTGATCTACATGTTGGTTCGGTTCCGCCACCTAGCGCCGGCGGAGACGCGAGCGTATCGTTGGTTGCTGGTACGCTACGAACCCGTCGAAGCTCCGATCGCCTTCACGATTCCAGAAGCAAGGTGTGATGCGGGGTCCACGGCGAGAACCACGCAGCCTGAAGTAATTCCCAGACTCGACGGGCTGCGGCAACAAAAGGGGATGAGTGATATTAGTTGTGATTGTGCGTTCGGATATCTCCGACTGCCACCACAATCAGGATTCCCTTGAGGGCTCAGAAGGCAGGGCAGAGAGATCTGAGATGCGACACTAATGCGAGAAGACATCGGATCCGAGAGAGTGCTTCTTCTCTTGAACCTTGAACAAGTCCCGGAGAGGACTGGAGGCACTCCCATGCTGACATCTATGCAATCCTGGTTGCACGGGTTCCAAAACGTTGGGAGCATCATAAGCCACTGCATGACATTAGCTGCACAGCAGATCCGCACCCGGTTGTGGTTCTCGAGATAGCCCTGTTGTTTACACTAAGGGTGGCCAGTCAAGCTAGGTGCCGACCCTGATAGGACATCTTTCAAGTTGTCGCAGAAGCAGTACTGTCTCGTCATCGACAGTGGCACGACATGGGGACGTGACCTCTGTCCGCAAACAGAAGGCTTTGAAGGGCACAAATCACAAGCACCACCACCGTCCTTGATTGTGTGTGCAACGTCTCGGTCAGATAACTAATGGCCTCACTCGGCTAGTACGGAGGTACTACCCAACTTAGTACTCGCTGAACTTACTACTTCAGGCGATGCCTACAAGGATTGTACAATTGAGTGCCGTGAGTCCACAGAGGGAAAATCTGAGAGAGTATACTTGAGGAACCAGCCGACATAGCCAAGGGTCTATTCAATTAAAGTTGAGTCTAGCACTAGCACGATAGTGAGTTTCAAATATATGGTGATGCCTGGCGGAAACAGGCTTATTCCTTTTGAGTCTGAGTCTCAGCTTTCATGCATCACTTTCCTGGTGGGAGTAATCCACCAGCAGCTCCTGGTCGAGCCAGGCTCGACACGATACCAGAGGCCAGAGGCAGAGACGATCAGCATCAATGTCACAGGCCTTTCTAACTATTTTCCGTTTGTACTAGTTACACGAGCCAGTGATCCCAGGTCACCACCCATTGTACGGAAATCCACCCAAAACGCAGACCATGTACAGGGCTAGATTTAAGACCCGGAAACAAGGGTGCTCCGTCCCCATACGGGGAGCCTTTTCGTGTCCTTCGCTAGCTTCTATAGATCCGTGACTTACCGCCTTCACCATCTTTGTCCCGACCGATGCCCACTTTGTTTCCCTCGTCGGCACGCAGACGCATGCGTGAATCTCCCTCCCCCCCCCGGACAATGCCCATCGCCCCAGCAGTCAAGAACAAATGAGTTCGGGGGAGGGCTTTCAAGAGCTCCCTATTTCGGCGTCCAGGGTTGGTATGGTGACTCTGCTCACTGGGAGGTTGGGCGGTGCAAATGTTCCAATACATATAAGTTACGTCCTTCGGTTTGGCAAGAATATAAGTTAGTCTCGGTCAGATTCTGGGTTTTCGTCGATGAGCTTATTGAGATTTAAAAAATTCCAGCGCATGTCCGTCAGTGTAGATTGTCGGCTTGCTCATCGCGTTTCCACGCTTCTTCATGCAGCGCGCCGGGCCTCTCATTCGTATTTTGCCCTCTTCGGAGAAGGCGTAAATGCGACCTCGGGCATAACCCCATCAACCTCGTGCTCGCGGGCCCTCTTCGAGCTTCCTTTCTTATCCACAAGCGTCGAAGTCGGAGCGACCGCGGGTGCAGATAATGCTGTTTCAAGACTGTCCACTTTTGCTGACACCGTGAGACGGACTGGGGCCATCGGATTCGCTGCAGCCTTCCCTTTGGGGAACTTGGGCGGTTGTGGAGATGGCATCGTGATACTAGCTGTCGATGCTTGCAGAGTCGGAGTAGGGACGGTTGGAGCCATTGGTGGTGTCGGTGTCGACATCGCTACTCCAGGAGCCAACGCTTGAGACTGTTTCGCTTGTTGACCTAGTTGGAAAGAGGTGGTAGAAGGTGGATGGGATCCACCTACAGTGACAATTGGCGCAACCGGAAGAGCGGATTGAGCGAATGAAGGAATGGGTCCCATAGGAGTTGGCTTTTGTGGTTGTTACGGCACGGGTGCGTTGTCTTGTTTCGTCAACTTGAAACCAAGGACGGTCCTTAAACCCCTGTCCATGTTTTCCGCCTCCTGCTTCATCCCTCGAATGGTATGGAGCTCGAGTACATATCGCGGGTTTGGCTTCTTACACTCCTCGAGCTGGAATTTGGTAGAGGCCATCTATCACGCTGATGTCAGTTGTGTGCCCCGGTAAAGGAACCAATCAATTGACCATGGCAAACATTCGTCGGACAACATCCTCTTTCCTTAGAGCAGCGAATGCGATATGCATATACCTCTCAATGCTGCCCAGCACCGTATCAAGATGTTCTAAATTTCGGGTGTACTCTTGGATTTCACTTTCTGGAACCTGAGGGCCGATAACGTCGTCGAAATCTGAAGGGAATGAGAAAGATTAGAGAGGTAAAATCGAAAAGAATAATAAAACGGACTGTGATTAAAAGCGGTTCTCTTCTGCTCTTCAACCCATCTCTTTGCGGACGTGAGCTCATCTGCCGTTGGCCGTCGTATTGGCATAGTCCTAGCAGATTGGGTAACGATGGATCTAGGGGCACCGTCGTTACCCTGTGCTGCGCGTTGTAAATGGCCTCTATGTTGCTCCATAAATGCGACAATGTGGGATGGAACATGATGCGCCTCTAAGTCAGCACCGGACGTACATGAAAACCGTAGTAAGATGCTTATTGCTTTGAGAGGGATGGCAGACGATTCTGATAGAATGCTCGCCAAAAGTGCCTGATAATCCGCATCGGTCGGTTGGCGTGGCAGACCAAGGACTGTCCTTAGACCCTTGTCCATGTTATCTACCTCCTGGACCATCCCTCGAATGGTATGGAGCTCGAGTACATATCGTGGGTTTGATTTCTTATACTCCTCAAGCTGGAATTTGATAGAGGACATCTATCACGCTGGAGTCAGTTATGTGCTCTGGCAAAGGAACGCAGTCAATTGACCATGGCGAACATTCTTCGGACAACATCCTCTTTCCTCAGGTCAGCAAATGCGCTATGTATATACGTCTCAATGTTGCCCAGCAATGTATCAAGACGGCCTGAATTTCGGGTGAACTCTTGGATTTCACTTTCTGGAACCGGAGAGCTGGCAACCCCGTCGAAACCTGAGGGATGGAGATTGATTAGTGAGGCGAAATCGAATAAGAAAGACAAAACAAACTGCGCTTAAAAGCCATTCTCTTCTGCTCATCAACCCACCTCTTTGCAGACGCGACCTCCTCTACCGTCGGCGCGTAATATAATTGTACGGGGTGACCGGAAAGTCGACGCTGGGTGACGAATGACTCTAAGGAGTCCGCAATGGCTCATGCATAGACAGGGGCTCTTGTACATAGAGGTCCGTCAGGTAAGGGAGAACAATTGTAGGCCCCTCGTCTGCTAGATGTAAAGCACGCAATATGTCTTTTGCAAGTTCGCCGGCCACACGAAAGTCTTTTGCGCCGTCGAATGAGCAGATAAGTCGCAGCCATTGGTCATTGTCCATGTCATCCGGCACAGTTGACGGCCCAATCGTCTTGATGCCTAGATATTCTATACTGGATAGGAAGGAGGAAAAATGTTCACAAATTTGAGAAATGAGGGACAACTGCCAGTCTAATTGCTCGCATGATATCCGCAATTCAAGCCGTGCATTGGCCATTGGCTGGGTAAAGGTGACGGAAATACCACCCCCAATGGATAGAACATACGCTCGCAGAGATGACCGCCACATTTCAATACGGTTGATGAATAGGCCAAGTTGCGAAGCCTCCAAGGTGGGTTGGCTGAAGAACGTGATATCGATATCCACGAGAAGAGGAGCATCGATTCTAGCTACGAGAGTGTCCAAGTACTTGCTAGTTCCTCGATATTCGAAGTGGGTAAGAGCTGGGAGAAGGACGCGGTCACCTGCTGGTGGAGGCAAGCTAAGGTGGTTTCGGCGGGGTGGGAGGGAAAGGAAGTGAAGTGAAAGTGTTTGGAGACGGTTCATCCCGCACAAGGCACTTGTGAACGCTTCTGGGGAAAAATAACCAATACCGGGAATTTCGTTAAGTTGAAGATCTACGAGGTCCTGGGAGGGGAAAAGAAGCTGTGGGAGTGAGGGAAAGGCAATCCTGGTCGAGTGAAGAGTACGAAGGCGATGGCCCCACCAAAAAGTGCTGGGAAGGGTCAACTGCATCTTTCCTTTGGACAGAAGAACAAGCTCTTCTAGTTCAGAAAATGGCTTAGAGATTGTGGAAAGGATTTTCAGGAGCGACCTCGAGAGGGTGAGGCTGATGGAGAAAACACGATCAGAATGCTCGAGTGCGGCCATGATGTTGTCCTCATCCTCAGGAGCAGGGGGAGGGAGAATGGGAAGTCCTCCGTAGTTCACGACGAGAGGCAAGCAAGGCCAACAATCTAGATTTTCAAGACAGGCGTTTGTACGTACATGAAGTCGAAGGCTTAGACCCAGAGGTGATGCAAATATGTCTGTCGCCAGCTTCGGCATACGTGTGCAAGCCTAACCAAACGGCGAAGGCATCCAGTAATGACGAAATACGAGCAGAAGACGTCGTTGGAGAGCACCTCAATCATGCACCGTGACTGCGAGATACGCATACCTATGCCAGTACTGCTACTGATATAATGATTACATAAAAGGAAAAAAAAAACCGCACTCGTTTCGTTGAATTGTCGCTTTCGTTGTTCTTCTTGGACTTGTTCTGCTCAGTGCTTTATTTCACTATGGCTTCCCTGGCATCTCGTTCACTAAAATCACTTCGCGTTGCTTCTCGACGTGCTCCTCGTGTAGCCAGTCAACATGCGAGCGCCGCCAGCTACTCTTTGCTCGCTCGTTCGGCGTTGTCAACGCATCACGCAGATCACAACCCCCAATGTAACCTCTCTAAACCCCCCTCACGACAGGTTTCTGATACATGTCTTTCACAGACCGTTCGTGGCGTCAAGACGCTCGATTTTGCGGGCTCCAAGGAAGTTGTCTATGAGCGTAGCGACTGGCCTCTCGCCAAGCTACAGGACTACTTCAAGAACGACACCCTCGCCCTCATTGGCTATGGCTCCCAGGGCCACGGGCAGGGCCTGAATGCGCGCGACAACGGCCTCAACGTCATCGTTGGCGTTCGTGAGAACGGTGAGAGCTGGAAGCAGGCTCTCGAGGACGGCTGGGTACGCGCGCGCATGCATCGCTCGCTTACCTCTGTTGCTAATTTTTCCATCAGGTGCCTGGAGAGACGCTGTTCCCCATCGAGGAGGCCATCAATCGCGGCACGATAATCATGAATCTGCTCTCTGACGCCGCGCAGTCCTCGACGTGGCCGACGCTCGCCCCGCTCATCACCAAGGGCAAGACGCTCTACTTCTCCCACGGCTTCTCCGTCGTGTACAAGGATGATACCAAGGTCGTACCCCCGCCAGACGTGGACGTTATCCTGGTGGCGCCTAAGGGATCTGGCCGCACTGTTCGTACGCTCTTCAAAGAAGGCCGTGGCATCAACTCGTCGATTGCTGTTTGGCAAGACGTCTCGGGCAAGGCGAAGGAAAAGGCCACTGCAATCGGCGTTGCGATCGGCTCGGGCTACATGTACGAGACGACGTTCGAGAAAGAAGTCTATTCAGACCTCTATGGCGAGCGCGGAGTGGTGAGCATACCTCTCGCTATTCTCACACGACGGAACTGCTGCTGACCTTCGTTTTCTTTTATTAGTTGATGGGTGGTATCCGTGAGTCAAACCGCGCGTCCTGGACCGATCCAGCGCAGATCACTGATTCATTCATTTTTTTGCAGAGGGTATGTTCCTTGCACAATACAAGGTCCTCCGCGAGAACGGCCACTCGCCCTCGGAGGCATTCAACGAGACGGTCGAGGAGGCTACACAGTCCCTCTTCCCGCTCATCGGCGACAAGGGGTCCGTCCATCCTATCATCCGCATTCTTTCCCGATTCTGACAATCGTCCTTCATCGCAGGATGGACTACATGTACAACGCGTGCTCGACGACTGCTCGCCGTGGTGCGCTCGATTGGGCTCCCGTCTTTGAGGCGGCGAACAGGCCGATCTTTGAGAAGCTCTACAAGAGCGTGCGCGACGGCACCGAGACGCGCAAGGCGCTCGAGTTCAACGGGCGCAGCACGTACCGTCAGGACCTCGCGCGTGAGCTCAAGGAGATCGACGAGCAGGAGATCTGGCGTGCTGGCAAGACGGTTCGCTCATTGCGCCCCGACTACAAGCCCTGATCAGCCTAAGCTGGCGCTGCTCTCATGGACGAATATGCGGAACCAAAAAGCACCGAAGTGCTTCAAACAAAAAAACTGCAGCCATTCAGAGCACGTATTACACTGAAGTAGTCGTGTATTTATAGATACATACGTTGTCGTTGTTCATCTTTCATTCTCTTGGCAAAGTTTGGAAAAAAAAAACTCTTTGTTCACATGCACATCACTTCTCTGCCTTGTTCTTGTTGTCCGCAACTTTCGCCTCGCGTGCGCCTTTACCCCATACGAGGTCCTCGACTTCGGCCTTTCCACCAGTCAAACGGAGCAGTGCCCCCCACACGGGCGTCAGCATCGGTACGAACATGGCGACGCGTGAACGGTACGCGGAATAGCCACGCGGGTACTTGCTCATCGAGATGGACTCGGTGAAGCGCGTCGAGGAAAGGAAAAGCAGGCAAAGCGACAGCGATGGGGCGAGCGGCACCAACGTCTTCAACGCCTCGGTAAACGTGCAGTCGCGCGCAAGGACGAACTCTGATGCATCGGTACGCAGAGAGAGGAGCGGGATGAGGTTGAGCACACCCTGTGATACATCGTGTTAACGACCAGGCAGTGTGGAGATGCGATAACGTACCCAGACAGACTGCTCGGCGAAGAAGTTCGGGTGCCGACTCCACGCCCACAGCCCGCGGGTACAGAAGCCGCGGGCGGCGTCGTCAGCAGTCCACGCGAGACGTGCGCCAGGCCATTGCGCACGGGCGTCGTACGGGACCGTCGCGCTGTGCTTCCATGCGTGATAGGCGAACTGCTGGTTGTCCGCGGTGAACTCCCACGCGAGAAGCGCGACCAGGGTGAATGCAAGGACGCCGTCGGTAGGCGTCAGAGGGCTTGGGTGCGTCGCAGCGATCAGCACCGGGGTGGCCATGAGGAGCAGGAGAACATTCTGAATCACAGCTAGGGACGGAATGAGATGTCAGGGTGTGGTAGGAGAAAGGGGCGCGGGATGGACATACCGATGAAGGTCAGGTTGACGACTTGGAACAACCACGCTGGGACTTTGGCGCGGAGGACGACCCAGCGGTAGTCTTCGTCGTTGCTACGAGACAGGGGGTGTGAACAGAGCGTAAAGGGGATTTAAGGAAATACACACAATCGGAAGAGGCCACGTCTCCAGGTGTTATAGGACAGCCTCAGCGTCCACAAGACCTTTCCACGCAGTCAGTAAGGGTATGGTCAGGGGTAATGGTACGAACTGTAAGACCCAGCATCAGGAGAGCGCGGGGACTAAAGTCGCGCGCAAAATGAGTGGATTCCTCGGGAACATATGGGGCTAGGAGCATCCAGCCCCTGTTGCCGTAAGACGGCCAGAGAGGGAGGAGAGCCCAGTAGGCAGTGTAGACGGTGGGCAGGAATGTCCAGAGTCTGTCTACTTGGGAAACATTTCCGGTGATGATGGAGAGGATGTATGTTGTGAGAGTCGTTGCAGCGCAGAGTTTTAGAGGATAATCAAGCAAAGGCTTCAAGTCAGTGGGAAAGATAGATGGAGACATCGTGGTTGTGGATAAGACGAGAGAAAGGGGAACTGGTCGTGACAAAGTGACGAGCAAGGGAATGACGCAATAGCCCCTCTCATGTCGAGACTAACAACCTATCTGAACAGGTCAAGCAGAATAGCCCGCGATGCCACTGCCAAAGGCCAGTCTCTGCTCTTCTAGGTGGGTGGGAAATATCGCTGACTCGCCTACAGTCCTCCAGATGCAAGGCGCCGAGCAGCCCACGCGCACTCCGCTCACCCTCTTCGCCCTCAACAGCCCCCACGCGATCAGGGAATATGCCATCGGCTGCGACGCCGACGTAGGTGGCACCTCTACAGCCCACTTCGAATACGACGCCGACCCCGCCCGCGCGCCCCCCGGCAAGCCCGGCGCAGCACGCTTCCACGGCACTATGCGCCTCGCCGTGCGCCCCGGCTACGAGCAGCGCATCCGCGGTGGCTACGCTGGCTTCCGCAACAAGGTGCGTGTGTGTCAACACGGGCACGGGCTACACACGCTAAATCTCGGTCCCACGCAGTTCCGCCCGACGCTGTTCGGCGAGCTTACAGACGACGTATCAAATCACCGCTTTCTCGCGCTGCGCGTGCGCGCCGCTGGCCATCCGCGTACGCGCGGCTCTTACTTTGTCAATATCCAGACGGAGGGCCCGACGAACGACGACCTGTGGCAGCACCGCCTCTACTTTGCCGCGAAGACGGCGGCTGGGAAGACTCTTTGTCCGTCCTGTTCCTCCTTCTGTCCCCGTGTGACTGACCGACGACGGCGCACAGATCCCCTTTGACGGCTTCGTCATGACCAAAGCCGGCACGATCAACACCCAGCCTGTGTCGATGCTCCGCGAGCGCCTCCGCTCTGTCGGCGTGTCCCTCCTTGGCGGTAACTCGGGCATTGAGGGGCCCTACGAGCTAGGCATCGATGAGATTCGCGCCGTCAACGAGGAGGACGTCACCGTTCCACCACGTACGTTTTCCATTCAACATCTGAATGACGTTTATGCTTCCTGTCAATGCTTTATAGTGGACAATTCATTACACCCAGAACCAGAAGCGCAATGGGAACGGGGGCCAATATGATTAACGCATTTGCTCTAGTAGGTCGGTGCACGTCGGGCAGACACTACACAAAGTAGCCGATCGATGATCTTTTTAGTCGCATAAATTCGACAGAGCAAATGATCACTTCGATCACCCTGGGCCAGTTTGTCACACCCTGCGATTCCGACAAAATTTTTATATGGTATTTGTTGTTCAGCATAGGTGCACAAAAAGCAGAGTGTGAGAGAGATATGATGTAAACGGACCACAGTGAATCCAAGAAGTAATACAAGCGAGAACTTAAGGCGCCGCCAGGGTAGAGTTAATATGGATGGATAGTGAGTGTAGACGAAAGGTGGTAACGACGGCGATATCTTTTATGCGATGACACAGTTGCCACAGCATCCCACATTTCCTTGGTCCATTCCGTCAGGGTGACTGAACGAGCCTGGAGCACCAGGTCCATTCATCTGTACAGGACGACCAGTTTGCTGCTCCTGGAAGATCACATGGCCAGGTATCAGAAATGGAACAAACAGATGGACACAGAGCTTACCTTTTATATTTACGAATCTCACGCACTAAATTGGAAAAAGCTTCATCGACATTGATGCGTTGTTTAGCCGAGGTCTCAATAAAGCGGCAGCCGAAATGCTTTGCCAGGTCGCGACCCTCTGAACGAAATGAAAGATCAGCCCTCCGCTGAGAGAGGGAGAGAGAAAGGGGCCGTACCGTTCATTCCAACCTGGCGCTCGTACTCGAGGTCGCACTTGTTGGCCACAACTATGACGGGAAAAGAGTCCTTGTCCTTGACGCGTAAGATTTGTTGATGGAACGTGCTGATTTCCTCAAACGAGTTCCGCGAGGTGATCGAATAGACGAGCAGGAACCCTTCACCAGTCCGCATATATTGTTCACGCATGGCACTGCGGACGAAAAGAAGTGAGATTAGACGGCATGTGTGCCTGATTGATGTGAAGGTGGTACCGACCCGTATTCCTCCTGTCCGGCGGTGTCGAGAACATCGAGAAGCGCAACTTCATCATCGATGACGCACTGCTTCCTGTATGAGTCTGTTGGGCACGCGAGTATGAGCGCCTAAAAAACAAATAGAGGAGATATAGGTGGCGCGTACCCTCGATAGTAGGGTCATATTCGTCCACAAAGTGACTCTGGATGAATTGGATGTAAGGGCGGATTTTCCTACACCTAGGAACGAGAGGAGCGAATGGGCGGCCTGAACATCCCCGCCAAATAAGAAGTCATGACGTACCACCACCACCAACGACCACGAGCTTATACTCCCGCAAAAACTGAGCCTGAAAAAAGGAGTAAGGAAATGGACAGGGAAAGGAAAAGAAAACCGACCCTAGACATTTTGACGAAGAGTGAAGAACGAAGGAGGGTAGAGTAGCTAAGGAGGAATAAATGAAGGAGCTTGTCTAAAAGAATAAAAGGCCCGCAGAGTAAAGGTGACGTCGGGACCGTGGGACCATTTTGATGGATTTAATCATCATACCCATATTCAGGTCCACGGACCACTAACTTAGCACAACTAGCTCGATACGCTTCATATCTTTGCTATTTCTCGATCACCACCCCACGAACTACCCCACTCGGGCACAGGCCACAAGCCAGACTGGTACAGTACAAGTTGCAGACGCAGATTGGATCAATCGTGTGAGGCAAAGTCCGACAGAAGTTTGCCCTTGTTACTCTAGTGGGATCCCCTTATCGATACCGTAATAAGCACTGTCCATTCTCGTGCAGTCCCGTAAAGATAACATACTGAATGTTCACAGCACATGCACACAGTCGTCTCCGATGAGATAAGTACATGCTGGCGACGGAACATATTGGATATGGTCACCGACTGATGTGCCACAACTCATATAGCACCCATCTCCATCCGCATCCGATGCCAAGGAGTTGCGGTGCAGCAACGTCAAGCGTGCTTCGGACACGCCTGTGCTGTGCTGGATCGGACGAACGCGTGCGGAAAACCGAGTATGAACGACTTCGGACCGTGTGCGCGATAAGCCATGTGGGCCGCGAGGATCGATCAGGTCACGATGCAGCCACTGTTCCAACAGCCTGCTCCGGGTAATTCTAACGATGGGGAAGAACCCACCATTTGCGAAATGCGGCGCAGATAGAGTAGCTCCTGCGATTGAGGGGGGGGAAAAGGGGGTGAATAAGCACGAGGAGGAACTCTGGGCCAAAACTCGCACATACCTTGTTGTGATCACGGATCTGGCGAACGAGGTTTAAAAACGTTTCGTTGACGTTAAGCCCTAGCTTTGCGGATGTCTCGACGAAACGACACCCAAGTTCTTCACCAATGTAGCGGCCCTCTACAACATCCCCAATGGAATGAATCATTCGAGCAGCCGAGATCAGAAACGTTACGCAGGCCGCCGGCAAGGACAGATGACGGTTTGACGTACCATTCTTGGCGACGCAGCGCCCATCTTCAAGATCACATTTGTTGCCAACGAGAACGATGGGAACTGATCCTGTGTCTTTGACACGCAGGATCTGTTGATGGTAGGCGCTGATAGAGTCGAACGAGTCACGGTCCGTGATGGAGTACACCAAGAGGAAGCCCTCCCCGCCGCGCATGTACTGCTCGCGCATCGCGCTGCACGAAGCGTCGAGAAGTCCCAAAATTGGTAAGGGAACAAGGGTTAGAAATGAGCACGTCAGCGAGGCAGGAACACTTTGCAAATTGGACGATCAACTTCGACGTGCCTAAACTCTTCCTGGCCAGCCGTGTCCAAGATGTCCACCACGGCGTCTTCTCCATCTATGACACATTGTTTCCGGTACGAGTCTAAGTTATTATGTCATGAGTTAACCGGCTCCAAGCGAACAACGTGCGTGGGTCGGCTCTATTTAGCGCCACGTTCGTACCAGCACAGCGTACCTTCGATAGTTGGGTCGTACTCGGCCACAAAGTGATTGTGCATGAACTGGATCGTTAGAGAAGACTTGCCAACGCCTAATGGAAAATCAGGTCCCGACCGATGCGACACGAAGTAGCAAGTCAAAGGGTGCCACGCCTATGTCGTGCACCCTTCGAGAGAATTCCACGAAGGACTCACCGCCGCTCCCGATCACGACCAGTCGGTACTCGCGCAAGAACTAAAAGGTGGGGGTGGCAAATGTCGATGCCGTCCGCTTCAGCTTACCTGGAGAAGTAAAGCGATGTGTGTAAGGGTTCCACTCACAAGGCTGCTAGCCATGACGGATGGGTGTGTGGGTACTCGCAGGGCGCTGAACCTCGACCTTTTGAACCCTAAGAAACCAATAGGTGGGTCGAGAAGTCTATGACATGCCTTAAACACATACCTCCAGTTTTATGCTAAGCTGCATCATCGGCAACGTTCCTTCATCCCTTTTCGTATGATAATGGTCTTCTCACATAATTTCACGTACGATGTGTAATACTGTCTGCTATTGTTGTCATTGAGGTGAACTCGCCCGTTTTTGTAGATGTCGGACCAAGGAATGCAGATGATGGCGACGTGCGGACCGACAGCGTGTCTAGATCCGGTGAATACGATGCCGTCACCCGCTACTAGTAGGTTCATTTATACTATACCGAGTCATCCGTGTTGGTGGCGTATTCAGTAGTGCACGCCTTGAATTGGTAAGATATCCGAAGAACACGCAACTCAACTATTGATAAGGATGAAGGGACGAGAAAGCTTGCTATTGGAAATCACAGCGAATAAGATGAAATAATTAAACGTGGGATGTGGGCGCAACACAGACAAGCGGCCAAGAGCTGCACGAGTACTGCAGGGGAAGGCAGGGGAAACAGGACGTAAGGAATGAATAGATAACGGTTTGTGAGTCCCATGCCAAGTAAGTGCCGCGGTAGCACAGTACCAACGGATGAACGACCGACACTTTGGGTAACTAAATGGGGGACAAAATGGCGAGAGAGAGCCAAGAAATCACTACTTGCCCGGAACATCTGTCGACGCCTCGATCGCCTATATGTACCCACTGAGGGATGACGAGGATGAGCCTTGGCGCGAGTGGGTCCAGATTGTTGAGCTCGCTTGCGAATATATACTTGGACTACGTTGTCCACCTAGTTGGCTTGGCGGTTTAGGCAGAGCACGTGGCACGCGGCGGCCCAGAGGTGTCCACGGTGAGTCCAATGAACGATGTTCCGACGAGGTGCTGGGTCGTGCGTTTACCATCGCCACCCTGCTAAATCGCAACGGCTGCGTGGGTTGCAAGGCCGGGAGTGAGGGTAGGGGTGAGGGTAGTGGCTTCAGTGGTGCTGGTGGAGGGATCTCATCCTCAGTGTCTGAGTACTGACTCCGGTCAGTCGAGTCAGCCGGTGATACAGTAGGTGCAGGTGGTGAGTCGGAGGTCACAGTAGAAGATCTCCTGCGTCCATATCCGCTACCGACTGCGTCGATGGATAAAGCGGCTTGTGGGGGGGAAATGACACCATCATGAAGAGTGACTGCATGAGCACCAACAGATGACGCTGCAGGTACACGTCGCGCAGGTGGCACGTAACCTGTGAGGTGTAAGCCGGCAGACGAACCACGGGGGACAGCAGGATCCGGAAGGGGCGGGGGATCCAATGACTCGGGGGATCTCCTGGAGAGATAGAAACTGAGGAAAGAGCCGATGCCGTCAGTGGTAGGGGGCCTATTCGCAGTTGGCGAGTGCAATGTCACTTCTTGGAACGACGCGGCGGACTGGGGAATGGAAGAGGACTCTGGGATCGGGCTAAGGCCGCTGGAGATACGAGAATGCCTTGGGGGTGAATAAGAAGTGAGAACGTTCTGTGGGTGGTCGGCTGTAACCAGCTGTAGCGGACCAGTTTCCGTATGCTTCTGTATCGCTGAAGGAGGGAAAGAGAGTTCAACATCCAACACAGAAGGAGGCACAGGAGGCTTTTGGACGACAGTAGTCGTAACCAAGATCTGGGAACCATCGAGACTAAGTGAAGGTGAATGGCTACGTGACAGCGGCTCCGGTGTCAGTAGATGGGTAGTTGAGTCCGTGCTCCTAGTCATCTTGCGAGGCTGGAAGAGCGATCTCCCCAGGAAAAGGGGTCGAGGGTCCGATACCTGTAGCATAGTGCTGGGCGGGTGCGCGGGAGGAGCTGTTCGCTTCATCTGGGCCTGTGAAGGGGGTGCGAAAGTAGATTGGGGGTTCCAGTCATATGTGGGGCGTGAGATGGGGGCTCGCTTTGACTTCCCTTTCTCGGGGTCTGAAGACACGGTGTTATTTGGGGATTTCACAGCGTGACCCAATACTCTAAGTACAGTGAAGAGAATGAGCACATCAAAAATGCCTGTCACAAGTCAGCGTGGAATCCGAAGAAGGTGATAATCACAGTACCATCCAGGTATAGCAGAATGTACGAGAACGCCATAGATCCCGTGGACACGGGAATTCCGGACGCGTCCATCGATTGCACGACTGAGGAGGGAAACAATACAAGAACGAACGCTAGGATGGCACATTAAAGTGCTTGTGAGGTGTGAGTTATCAGAGAGAACTCACTGGTCGGAAGCCTGGGCAGTATGGTTTGGCCATGAGTTAATTCGAAAATCGAGGGCGAACTTACCAGAGCATCGTACGAGCGACTAAGCAAATAAAGCGTTGATACTCCTCAAACGTTACATTGCGTAGGCGCAACCTGCGTTCAGGATCGAGCTGAAATCTCAGGCCACCATTAATAGTGATCGTGCCGCGGAGGATCAGAAAGATGAGGGAGTAGACGATCACGGACAAGAGCGCCCCGAGGAACATCTATTGGATCATGAGGACACGGCGGTCGGGGATGGCACATACACGCACGGGAATGAAGAACAGGAGTATGTGCGTAACTGGGGACGACCTTGAGAACCCACACGACAAGCTACTGATGTCGTAGAGTGGGCCACCACCGCGATCCGACGTTACCAAAGGGCCAGTACCTAATACGATATATTAGAATACATTCTTCGAGAATCAGAAATTGGGCCAACTGACCAACAGCAAGTGCAGCTGCCCATCCAAGTGCGGTGACAACAGGTCCGACCCACGGTGGCTGGCGATTGCGCAAGACGAGTGTGTTGAAAGTGTGCAGCCCCATCACGACAACGAAAAAGGCTGACGCAAACTCCCCGACCTCGTACAAGACACCTGTATAAATTGTAGTTCAGGCTACGTGCAAGAACGATCGGGATGTGTGGCACGTGCCTT
The DNA here is from genome assembly GCA_015025155.1 of Lactarius quietus. Lineage (NCBI taxonomy): Eukaryota > Fungi > Basidiomycota > Agaricomycetes > Russulales > Russulaceae > Lactarius > Lactarius quietus. Next base: position 680,539 of record WITN01000002.1, on the reverse strand, counting down.
GGGCGACGCATGATGGGCCTAAAAAAAATTTACGAGGGTAAATGCTCGATGAATAACCCGACAAGTATTTCCACACCTGTTGTGATCCCACCCTCATTGATCCACTTGATAGTTATCAATCCACCCAAGCAGCTAATCCACTTGCTGAGCAGTAAAGAACAGGCGTATTGACCGAGCTGGGAGCGGAAGAAGAACACCTCGCGCGCGAGACTCTCCGATGGGGTACGTTTGAAGGTAGCGAATGATACGACCCAGACAATGCCAAGGATGACAATGGAAAGCACAAGCGCAGAAAGGAGCGCAAAGATAAAGACGACCTGCATACATGATAACCTTCATCGCCAACCGAAGAGATCGCTGGGGAGGCTTACCGTAGCAGCCGACTTGTGACTCGAATCGAATTCAAAAAAGTGGGGAAAGGTCGTTGCCAAGTTCATTACAGGTGACGTGAAATTCGTGAATTGAAAGCTGGTCTACAGCAGGTCTGTTCCGGACAGATATGAAAAGAAGGCTGCCCTGCAGCCTGGTAGTCGTGAAGGATAAAAAAAAAAAAGGAAAGAGGGGAACCAGTCCCGTTGAACGAACAACCGCTAAAAGGGTATGTGTTGGTCTCCGGAAGAGACTTGAAGGAAAAATCGGACCGGCAGGCGTCCCAGATCCTCAGGCCGACTTCGCATCAACACAGCTTATCATAAGCGCGTTGTCATTACAGTAATACAAGGGCGCTCACTTTTGCTGTACTGTATGACTGACTTGTGACTACAATATTGTATCTAAATTGTCATTTGCGCGTAAAGAATTTAGCTATTCCGTCTTCGGGCGGTTTCTTCTTCCGCTTCGTCTTGGTGCTGTGTAATTTCTCCACTGCTCGTATTCTTACCGGCCCAGCGCCACCGACGTTGCCGTCACCGTGATCCGCCGCCCTTGATAAATCCTCCGCTAAGTGAAAGTCACTGTGCTCGATACGCAACCGGGTCAACGCCTCGTCGTCGCTGTGATCGTCGTTCGTCGATTCTAGTCCTATACGTTTGTGGCACCTCGGGCACACGAACGTCGTCTCTGGCCTCTCTCCCCGATCAAACTGAGTTGTCCCCGAAAGATCGACAGAAGCACTGGCCGAGTCTTCGACGGTCATACGTCTCCGTTTTCGATCGGCATGTAGAGGATCACCGGTGCTCGTCCCGGGTTGAAAGAAGCCCTCGATGCTTTGCTGACCCGTCTCACCTGGCTCAACACCTGAGAATCCAAGTGCGACGTGCGTTATTGAACAAGGTAGCGAGTCGTCTTTCTTGTTACCGGTCCCTACTAGGTCCCTCCACAGCCGTTCGGCAAATCCTGTTATCGCGTCCACGGTGATGGTTCGCGCGAAGGGGAAAGAGGTCTGTTTTGATCGGGATCCTTCGTTGTCTGTTAGGCTCGTACTCCGTCAAACGAGGTGGCACGGTACACAAAACAATTCAAATCGTACGGGCCCGTGCATGCAGAACAATGGTCTTAGGCCACATCGATGGGTCTGCCTCGCGTGCTTCATTTAACCTTAATACAAGCTCTGCAGCGAGGACGCGCAGCCAATGGGGACCCTCAGAAAATTTCGTGATTGGGCGAGGAAGGTTCTTGGACGCCATCATGCTCTTAGCCATGGCGGGCTTTTCCTTCACTATTGAAAGTTAACAGGTTCGTCGTGATGGGCCGTGTGACAATATTCTCCTTGGCGCACCTTCGCTCCGATCAATGCCTCTAAGGCGGTGCAGGTCAACCAACCCCCTCGACAAAGCATGAAGTGAGAATAGCATACCGTAAAATTTCATACACCCAAATAGAGTCTTCTCCGAACTTCTGCTGCATTTCATCTAACCGTGTTGTGAGTAAACAAGCGCTTTACAGTGCTGGTGGTGCGTGCACACCTAGATCGATGGTCCTATACAATGCTATATGTACTTTTCAGTATTGCAATAAAGATAAAATAGTCGTACAGGAGATCGCCGACAGTGGAAGCCTCGAACTTGTCTGCGATAGCCTGCCCAAGCTTGCCCCCTAAGAATCTAATCTAAGGCTCAATTTAGAAACAGTAGACGTCGCACGCAATGATCAGACTGTAGTCACCTTTTGAAAAGGTATTGGTATGAGGTAGTTTGGTATCGCGTCATTGCGGAGGATACTCTGAGTGAAATTAGCTTGAGCTACGTGTGAAAATCAGAGAGCCCCGCACTTGCGAGTTGCCCTTCTTGTATGAGGCTGTAAGCTATGCATCATCCCAACATCAATAACCTAGCAGGCACCAGGGTCAGGGATTATCACGTTGACATACTTTGGCTAGGAACTTGTTCCTCGCAATTCCCTTCGCGCGTGTGCGTGTTGGTAACAGGCATTCAGGATTGTTAATCAACGCTTACCGCGGACGTGGTATAGCCCAGCTGTGTGTGCACCTCCGCCCTGATTTTGTTCATGAGTTCCGCCGCAATTGACAGGGCAACGTCGTGCCATGTTCTCGGTTCTACCTCATCGTTCACATGGTCATACTTTCCGATCTTGTGAGTGGGATCGGAATCTTCTGGTGGTGGGTCGACGGGGATCAGAATTCCGTGATTGTCCAAAGATATTCGGGGCGGTGGTGGCAACGCCGTGTCAAGACCATGCGGTGCATCTGGTGGCACATTGGAGAGATAGGGGTAGCGTGTAAGGAGCTCCGCGCGAACGGGACGCGTAAAATCGATGAAGGCTTCGTCAATCGAAGCCTTTTCTGTTCCAAACTATCAGAAGGCGCATCGAATAGGCGGAGGGCGGGGGCATACCTATCTCGCCTTCTGGTAAGCTCTCCTTGAATATGGCGATAATCTTCGCGCTTTCGCGTCGGTAGTAGTCCAGGGAGACCTACATGTACGCTGGTTCACTCTTTACTTTACACAAAGCAACCGCCACGAGATGTCACTGCGATGGCATCATTCACGCGCGGACTAGTGCGCAGCTGTGACGACTGGGAAGTAAGTGAACACACCTTATGTGTCGCGGTGTCCGGGTTGTCATGATATCCTGGCGCCTTGTCTCCCTCCTTGTATGTAGCAACGTGAACAACTATCAATTCGGGACACTTCTTCACGGCCTCGCGCCAGTGTCTCATGCGTGTAATACCAAATGCGCGAGCGGGGTAGTTGACCGCGATGAGCGCGTCCCACTGGCGCACAACCAGTGGACGCGATGGATCTATCCCAAGTCGCACCTGCTCACACGCCGCGTAGAAAGCGTCACTGTCGCAGAGCGCAATCACGCGTAGCGGGTCGCGTGCGCCCGGTGGTGGAGAAAGTATGTGTCTGTATGTGATGGGGGGTTCGAGATCCGTAAATTCAGCCTGCGGTGTAAACTTTGATTTCTCTTTCCGGGCGTGCTTTAGGGGTGATGTCGGGAACATCTGGTGGAAGTCACGCTAAGTCGGGCCGCTCGTTCGTGATGGTTCGAAAGGTTCGCGCGCTTTTTACGTACAAATGAAATACAAATGAACTACTGCTTATATATCTGCTTTTAGACGTTTTCAAATCGGCCATCACTCAAGGGAGACATTCGTAGCAGCAGATGATATATCTATATCAAGTATGTTCTGTAGGTTGCAACATTTAAGCTCCAGGGTGAAGTGTCGCAACTGATGAACGGACCTGTCCAGCTTTGATCGACTCTGCGGAGGGCATCAGGCCAAGACGAAGTAGTTCCGAAGCCTTGGAAACAACGGGATCATTTTGCATGCTAGGCCGATGTGAGAAACGCTGGTCACACAGGTGTGTCAAAGCACAGCCAAAGATTGCGTGCTCACCTCGCGACAGCCGTGACCTGCCCTCCCTGAAGGTAGTATGCAATGAACTTGAGTTCTCCTGGGCTACCTTGAATATAGATGTCGTCGAAGCCCAACCCAATGCCGCAGTAGCGTAGCTGCTGTCCCTCTGCGGATATTCATGTAAACACCCAGCCGCAGGCATTATACGATCGTGACTCACGGGCGCTCCAGAACACTGGGACCTTCGTAAATGGTTGAGGAGACCCCGCGATCGTTTTACCTACCGCACGACCCATATTTCCCGCCACCTACCAACGTCCGAGTCACACCGCTGACCTGAGACTACATCGGGGAGGAAAGAATGCACGTACGTTCCAGTGCTCAACACGCCGATACGTACCGGAGGGGAGCTGTGGGTACGTGGCAATGTCACCGATGGCGTATACATCTGTACGACCTGGAACGCGCAAAAGTTCATCCACTTTCACACTTCCGTCCCTCTCAAGTTCCCACCCACTTGTCTTGAGGTAGTCCGTCGCCGGTCGTACGCCTGTGCCCATAATGATCACATCAGCAGAAAGAGTCTCCCCGGTCCCGAGTTCGACCTTGGTCAAGGCCTCTGCCGGCTCCTTGCGAATAGCCTTGACAGACGTAGAGCCATGGAAGACAACGCCCTGGGACTCGTGGAACTGCTTTAAGCCCGCCCCGATGTCTTTCCCAAGAACATTCTCGAAGGGATACTGTTCCATTCCAATGACATGGATTGAGGCGAGTTTTCGTTTCGAGAGAGCCACAACAAGCTCCATGCTGATGAAGGAGCTGCCAATCGCAACTACTTGTTTCCCTTCCTGGCAGGCTTGCGATTGAACATGTTAGCTAGGCCACCCCAGCATAGCACAGAAACATACCTGCATCAATCTTTTTCGCATCTTGGACGTCACGGAGCGTGTACACATTCTCCAAGTCTCCACCCTCAATAGGCAGTCGTCGGGGAACGCTGCCACTGGCGAGAATAAGGGTATCATACAAGATCGTTTCTTTTCCGTCTTCAAGGGTGACCGTTTTGTTGGCGGTGTCTACAGAAGTCACGGTCTGTTTTCCCGCTAGTACCGACGTGGTAAAGGTTTAGAGATGAGGACCTACTGTATTGATACGGAGAGTGACGCCGTATTTGATCTTTAGATCAGCAGGGGTGCGCCACTCGAGCTTGGACGCATCAGTGATCAGCGCTTTGCTCAACTTCGTCCTGAAATGGGTTGAACCTAAACTATGCTTGTCTGGGACGTATAACCCCGAAACTTACCTGTCTATGGGTGCATTCGCCTCCTTGGATAAAATAATGATTGGCGCCTTGAATCCGTGCTAATGGAAGGTAAGGTCTTCATTCATTCAAATGAGCACATACACGACTTGCCTCCCTCAGACTCTCAACTGCGTGGAACGCACCAGACCCGCCACCCACGATTACGACGCCTGCACCGCCAACCTCGGTGCCGGATGCGAGGAGCTTTGGTGGTCGCGACATCTTTTCTTTATTCGTATTCGCTGGGTCCGCTGTCACATATATCTTGCCGTCGGCAACATGAGTTTGGAAGCTGTGAAGAGCAGATGGTGCGGGAGCATCCTCTGAGTAACGTATGAGCAAAGGGATGGCGCGCAGAGGATGAGACGGACCAATGTCACCCGTGCATACGTTGAAGCAGGCTGTTGCGATAACGTGAGCATATAAGCTGCTGCCTCTGAATAAGACGTATACCTCCATGCCATGGACTGCGTGTACGACCATAATCAGAGAGTTGAAGCGCGAAACGAGTGATCCTTACCAGACAACTCTGCCATCGGCTGTGAGAACGCCCTTGACGAGTGGTGCACCATAGTGAGTGCAGGTTGCACTGGTCGCATGGACCTTGTCGCCCAAACGCGAGAGAAGAACTTTTCCCGATTCAAAGGACACTTCCTTCCTATTCGAAGATCAGACGATAACACCAGCACTAGTTGATGCGCTGCGTAACAGGCATAGATAAGTACATTTGACCATCAGCGAGGTCGGATTGGTCGAGGACCGCAATTGTTTTAGTAGACATTGCACGATTCGAAATTGTTGTGAGTGGGTGCTCGCGTGGGGAGATTGACAGACAAGCTCTTCTCGTCGTACGAACCAGCCTGGCAGCAAATGACGACATTAGGCCCATCGGACCGGCCCAATTCAGCCCGGGCGAAGGCGGGCGCTTCGGTTGTTCTTACTAGTCCGAGTCGGATTCGGATTCAGGCTGGTCCACTCACAGACGTAATTTGGACCAGGACTTGAGAGTAGCATATAAACACGCAATGTAGTCGTTGCCGTTCAAGGTTATCTCTTCAGATCGCCTTATTTTTCGCAAATTTTGCCTCTGTTCTCATTTTTACTATGCCTTCCACAACCTCTTTCATTCTCTTTGAGAATAGGCGTGTTGCACGCCCCACGATTAAACTTGCCGCTCAGGGCTGTGGTGAGCGATATTTGCTTTGTTTTCTTTCCAGTTTGTTGTGCTAAGCCGTACCGTAGCCGCAGTGATCGTTCGTCGTCCTTTGGCCGAGAGGATGGCGTCCGTGAACGTCGAGGCACCGCTCCCTGTTGCGCGCAAGTCTTACGTGGTCAAAAAACCCGCTGATAAGCTAGTTTGCTCTTTGCCGTTCCCGTACAAGGCAGGCTTTGGCTTTACTCCGAGTGGTTCCCCCCGCACTTCCGAAGAGCGCGAGCGTCTTCGAACAGAGCGGCTCGCCTTCTTGCGCAGGGGACGTGCGTACCGGGGGCGGAAGGACCAACCCACGATCAAGGTCTGGGCTGGCTCCGCCCTACGTGAGGAGAAATACGAGCGCGAGTTCGTGGATACTCGAACGGGCTTCCATCGCATCGTCCCGAATCCTGCGCTCCTTGCACCTCCTGCGACCAATTACGGCGGTCAGGTCCTTTCTCCGGACATGTTCTGCCTCGTGCCAGAGGTCCGCGAGCTCGCACCGCACGAGTGGGACGAGTGGCGGCCAACGCGTCGCCCAGAACATTTTCGGGTGGACGACCCGTTCATGCTGTTCGTCCCCTCGACAAATTCAAGCGGCACCTTGTTTCCAGACGACCTGAAGCGGTATTTCCCTCGTGAGTGGTACAGAGCTCGTGTGGCGAAGATCCGTGAGGTTCCCGTCGGCAAGAAGCACCGGGTCAAGGTGCGCGCTGTGGCCAAAGGCGGTCGCCGCCGTTTGTAGGCGCAGCGCGATGATCTGGTGAGTCGTGTTCTACCAAGACTTGGTTGATAATTTATTTTGAAGTGGTGACGCAGTGATCCTGCCCCACTTTCCTGGTCTCAGCTGCGTATTCACATTTGTCGCCTCCCCCCTCCGCGTCCCGGCGTTGGCATCTGCCGCACGGCGTACCCGCGACTACGACGTGCGACAGATGTTGACGCCACGTAAGGGACCACAAGTCTCCAAACGGAGGCTTGTGTGTCGGCCCTCCATTTATCTTTCTGTCCTTTCCATGTGAAGCACTTTTTTTCAGATCAAGTTTTTGGAGCAAAGCGCGGGCCTCACTGCGAGTTTCTAGGCCAATATCGAAGTTGACCGCTAGGCATGGTCTATCGCCAAACGGCGCGCAGTTCGTGCTCTCGGGCGCCATTTCATACTACTGTCTAGCTCTGAGTTGATGTTGATACTTCGCCTACAGTTTGTATGATCATTGACCAGATCGCCCAAGGCCGATTTGCGCCACTGCCTCAGTGGATTCCGTTCGGAGACTTCGTTATCTATTCTTTCCCTAGAAGTTTGGCTGATCCTACCCTTCCCATAGTTGATATCTTTGCGAACTGGGCCAGGGCGTCATAGGCGTGTCGGCTTGTAAGGTGCAGGAGGTGCATTCTGGCCGAGGGTGCATCTTCTCGCTGACCAAGTCGACTCCCGGGGTGCGCTAGTGCCGCTTCAACGTGCGTGTCCTTTTGCTTACTCTCAATACGAGTTCATGAGTAATTCCGCAGAGTATTACCCACTCTTATGACACCGTGTGGGTATTAGGTGCGTCGATATGTTTTGGTTGAGTCCGGCATGCCCTAGAAGTGCACCTTTGCTGTACCCTGAAGTTTGTGTCTGTTTAGGACGCGTCATATGTTTTTGGTGCATCCGTATCAACTGTCACGGTGCTGTTCACCCCCACGACCGAAGTTAGGCGTCTTCGAGCATACGCAGGACTTCCGGCTTGATGGAAGGCGAGGCGCACTCTGACCGAGGGTGTGCGTCGTCCTCTGTCGGGCTGGTGTTCGGGCGCGTTCGTTGTGCCTACAGGTACGTGTTTTCTGAGGGATATTGTGCTTGCAGCTGACAGCTTCTCCCTCCCTTAGATCGAACGCTGGCTCTATGGGACGATTGTTTTTATCACGCGGCATTCACTGGCACATGGTTCAGTGATCGGTGACCACCTTCCTACTATCTTTCCTCCAATTCCTCCATGAAAGCTTATCGCCCTGGCCGGAGAGGTATCCGTGAGCAGGACAATCTAGCATCTTCAAAGGGATTTCTCCCCATGACGATGAGCACCAATTTGTCCACTATTTTCGGCAAGCTCGCTCTGTTTCTGTGCAGGGGAAATACGTAAGGGCGTCGGCCTCACGGGCGAAGGAGCACACGTTGGCCGAGCGTGCGCTTTGACGTCTGCGATGTCGGTGCCCAGGCGGATTCTCGTTACAGCCAGGTTGCGTGACCCCTACTTCTCAGCCTAGTTCCGAACATGCCTGGGCCGACGCACTTTTGATCCAGACCCGTCTAGCCCGGCTATATTTCTGCTAATTTGGGCGTGACAAGCACCCGACAACACATGGTCGAGGAGTTGGTACTCTGGCACCAGCGCCAAAGGGGTCTCGAGGTGTGTACGATCGCTTTTACGATCGCTTGTAAACCGAACTCCAAAGCTGACTGCTTATCCACATAGATCGAACTATCCAATAGCTTCATCTTCATTGGCCACGTGTCAGAACCTTCTCTTCTTTCCGTTTTGTTCTCCTTTTGTTGAGCTCGTCGCATTAATCCCCTAGATCTGCAGTTCCTCAAAGCGGGGCCTACATTGCGCACAGGTCTTCCGGGAAATGGGGGTGCACCCTGGGTGAGGGGTTGCCCCTCACCCGAGGGCGCTCGATGCGTCGAAGTGAGTGCCTCCTTTCCGCGTCGCCTTCTGATAACCTATTCTAAAGAATAAGAGCGCCACTCCTTACCAAAAGAGCTTGCCCCTGATCATACGTGCTGCGTCTCTGTGACTAGTCCGCGTGCCGGCCAATTCGGCAGTTTCTCTCCAAACACAGACCGTCAAGGCATGAAGCTCCCCCTTTCTTGCTATTTGGCGCTAACTGCCTCCTCTGGCTTTCAGTGTGCGGGTGAAAGTCTTGGCCTAGCAGGAGATGGATGCACTCAGGCCGAGCGACGCATCCCGTTTCCTGCGACATCAGCTTAGCGTTCCTGGGTAGTTTCAAGGTTAACTTGCCTGTGCGAAGGTCCCTTGGGAGTGACACAACCTCCAACGGGTAATACTCCTTCTGGTCACTGCCTTGTCTTCTGACCTGAAGGCTGTTTCGGGTCCATTATCTGATCGACCAAGCCGCTGGGACTAGAATGTACGTAAAGAATCGGCTTTGCAGACGTAGGGAGTCCACTACAGCTGTAGCAGCACAGTTCGCGGGGCGATTCCGAAGGGCGCTCGAGTAGTAGTAAGGTACGTTTCTCGCCAGACTCACCCCAACGACCGTACTGTATGGCCACTGGTGGGGTCATGCGAGATTCTGACCTTTGACAGGTGTCACTCTTCGTACCACTCGTTCCTTTCTGGCTGTTTCTGTATTGATTGCTGACTGGACCCTTTTCTAAAGCGTACAACCCTAGGTCCCATACGATCAATGTTTAGTGGGGATGTCACGAAGGGAACATTGCAATCGATTACGGCGACCTCTCGGCTCCTTCCTTGCGAAGATACTGCGCATGGGGACCAACCACTTGGACTCACAGCTAAGTGGTCATTTCCATTACGCCCACCCACTCCCCGCATCACCCGCCTCCCTGCCTTGGCATTGACGTCCGTAGTACGGCGTATCGCGACTGCGGCGTGCTACGGACGCCAATGCCGCCCAAAGGCCACAAGTCTTCATGGAGACTCGTGTGTCGGGTTCCCCAACCCTCTTGATTCTCCATTCGAAGCTGTGTCCCTACTTCTTTTTACAGACATAGATCTCGATCAACCGGAACTAGCTGTTGGGTGCGCACCCGATCAAGATTTCGAACTACCAGGGTCGGCCCAAGGCTCTTCTCCACTGATTGGATTGCCGGACTGGGCTTGGCTCTATTCTCTTTACGACTGGAATATCTTCTTCACGGACTGCCTACAAGTGCTTAGCTTGGGACTGCCTGCGGGCGCTTGGCTTGTGACTTCTTGCTTCTTTGGTTGCCTTCGCTTGCAACTGGGACTCCGAATTAGGTTTATCATTGAGACGCTTTACGTGGCCGATTGGGACGGAAAACATGGCTCAGCTGGTTCTGAAAAAGGCTAGTCTTTGCGCTTTTATTGTCGTAAGAGAATACAGTATTGACGTGCGCCATCCTCGTGCCGAGCGTTCACGACGAGTCCGAAAAAGGTTCGTCTTTATACCCGTCTCATTGTCTTCATGGCTTTCTGATGAGTGGAATCCTCTCACCGACCATTCGCGAGGGGACAAGCCTGTGTTGAGTCCGAAAAAATGTTCGTCTTTGCGCTCTTCTCACTCTCATGATGGCTTGCTGATAAACGACATCCAACCGACCATTCACAACGTGAGGACCCCGGCCTGTGTTGAGTCCGAAAAAAAGTTTGTCATTACATCCCTATTGTCATGAGGGCTTACTGACCTGTGGGATACTGTCGCCTCTTGTTCACGACGACGGAGACGGGCCTGTGGTGAGTCTGAGAAAAGTTCGTGCATTTATTTTTCTCGTTTTCGTGAGGGCTAACTGCCGATCCTCTCTTCGACTATTCTCAATGGAGGAGACGGGTCTCCGTTGGGTCCGAAGGTTCCTACGTTGGAGATCGACGAATCTTACCGGTCGGCGTCCCAGGATACCAAACCGTGTGAGTGTAGCTTGTTTTGAGTCGGAAAGAAAACTCTGCTTCCTTTTCTCCCCTACCTTTCACTCAAATTAACACGTCTCCTGAGCTCCATTGTGGGCCGATATCCTCAACGGTATGGTGCAGAAAACATGCTAGGCCACTATGATAAAAATGTCTCTAGAACTCTCTTTCCCCTTTCAACCTTAGTGACCTTCGATCGTGAGATGAGCCCCATCTTCTATAACCACATCGGTGGAGTATCGGTGAACGTGCTGGGGCCACTTTTACTCACACATACATATCCCTACGACGCATCTAGGTGATTAAATCTTACGAATCCGCAACCCCTGACGTAGGGTGAGTACACCTGTGTTTTAGCGCACGCGTAATTTTTTCGCTTTCCATACGAACAACCACTTATCCTACCGGCTGCACCTTCTCTCCGTGTCTATCCCTGCATTTTTAAAAGTGCCGGAAGTGGGCACCTCCCGCTTCACAGGGTGATGTCTCGGAACTCCTTACGGTAGTTGGCGCCACTGATTTCACCAATTGAGTTTTCTTCGACGCCGCCAGTTGACTTGCACTAACCGGCGGCCGGTTGGCCGCCTCATTAATCGGGCGGCCACCCATCATGACACTTGAAACCCGAAACTATCTCCATGCCCGGGCTTTTCCGTCCCGTACACCGCCTTTCACCTTCGTATCTTGCAGATGCTGTATCTTGCAGATAAATTTTCGGCGCCACCCAACTGAGACGGAATTTCGTCTCCGCTGTCAAGTGTTGTTGTCATCCACAAATTCGCACCTCCAATCGAGGGTCATCTTCTGCATCTTCTGCAAGGCGGCTTGGACACAAATCGTACATGATGAACTGGTAATTTAGTAAGGGCAGCGCAGGTCTGCGCCACATCTGTACCGCAGTTGTTCCAGACCAGCCGCGACAATTCCACCTTTGACCGTGGGTGTCACTGGTCGGGTTTCATAGCACACGGTCATCTGGGGTCAGCCTGACAAATTGTTTAGGTTTACCCTTTTTTCTGCACCGCCTCGTGGTTTACCGTCTTTGAGTTTGGGGGGCCCGGCGAATAATTTTGTTCCAGGATGTCTCTGCATATAGCATCGAATATTCGGCACAGCAATTAATTATGAGAGTCAAGGAGCTTCCCAGCTCCAGCCAAGTACGTGATTGTGGCGAGCTTACGGAGAAAGATGCATTTTCTCAGACTGTCTGCGATTTTTAATAACCCAGCGCTAGCGACCGAAGTCTTCCAGTGTACCTGCCTGCAATGGCCGTATGTCCACAACAAGTCGCTCTTACATTGCCGTTGCGCTGTGTCCATTGTCCAGACTATCCAGCAGCCGAAAGGGGCAAGAGACACCTTGCTCAAATTACCTTCTAGTGGATTGCCATATCGGTGTGTAAAATGCCTTAGACAACCGAAGGTTTCACGCCGAGAAAATCCCGAAGATTCAACGCCGAAAGATCTTCAGGAATGAGTGTAATGTGTCTTTAATTATTGTTTGTCCTGTTATAGCATCGTAAATGACGGGATGTATTCGCAAACGGCGAACGTAGCGGCCAAAAAAAAAGTCGCACCTGCATGCGCTGACGAAGGTTAACTATTTCGCCAGGGTCAGGAAGACAATATGGTCTAGGTGGAGACGAAAAGGGATGCTCACCCGACGCATTAGATGTTCCTGCGCTGGGACTTGAGCTCCGATTCGAGCCCAAGGCGGAGCTGGTAGACAATTCGTTGAGGTGCCTGACAGGTCCCTGGAGTTGCCCACTTGACCACCGTATTAAACGCCCGTGGTGTACGATTGCAGGGCCCAGGAGATTCCCCCACCACGTGTGAAAGGAAGAGATCCTCCTACACACACGGAGAATTCACGTTCGAAGGGGGGTGGTGCTAAGAACGTGTGATGGGCGAAACAAACCGGCCATGTTTGAATTGGGTGACCAAGGCTCGAAGCTACGCCCCGCGTTACCCCCATTCTCGATGCGCGCTCCGTGCTCCTGGTACCAAGCTTAAATCGAGTGGAGTACCTAGACACCCGAAAACTACCAGTGGCGCAGGCGCATCTATAGGTGAGGTGTTCCTTGATCATATCTGTAGACGTGGGCCAGGGTCTACGAGGACACCAGGCACATTAAAGATTGGAACTGAGGACGAGAACTCGTCGACCGAAAGCACCACAGCGGCGCCATCCGATCTTGGGTCGTACTTGGAGTTATAAGTTACTTCTCAGGGTCGCAGAAGAAACGGCAAAATATACCCCAACATTTCATCTTGTACATGCCACTGAGTAGGGACCATGCTCGCACTTGGGTGCGTGGCATCAATTATGCCCACGGTCTTTCACAAATGAGGTACCCTTCAGCATACAAAGACAACCACTCACGGCATTCTAACACACAGGAGTTGTCAAAGAATGCGCTGGCAGGGGTTTGCCAAGAGATTGGTCCTTGGAAAGTCGTATTTCGCGGACAGCCTGAAGCGGAGTGGACATGGACAACCTTTCTGCCAATGTCCCATCATTCAAGACTACTCGATGTCAGCCTCCGCGAAGTAACCAGCGAAAATAAAAACTGCAGAGAGATAGCCATACCATCTCGTGTTCATGAGGAAGACGAGAGGTCATACGGTGCAAGTCCCACGTCATTCAGACGCGTCGGGTCCTCCGTTGCGTCAAATTGCTAGTGCACGTTACTAATGGACGAACCGTTTACAATCAGTGCGTTCCGGGTGGTCTGGATGGAGGCGTGCCTGTAACCGCAGTGAGCAGAATAACGTGCAGGCCAATTTTGCGACAACACTGGCCCTAGGAACAGTGCAGCACAGAAATACTAACGAATCTATGAAAACATTTGCTGGACGAGACAGTGCGGTTCGTGTCTATATCCGGACTGTGGGCGCCTACAGCAAGCGCCTACAGCAACTTGAACCTCGCGGGGCACAATTTTAGGGTACATTCCTACCGCGTGACTTGTATGATCCGCGTGACCATGCCCGGTCACTTGATGGATTCACCAATGACTTGAGAGACCTATTGCGTCGTATTTTAACTCTGATATACCTATGTAACGAAAAAGATGTTTGATCAGGGCATTACATGCATGCGAAGGGTAAACTATTATCTAAATGGGTCAACGTTCGAACGTTGAGTAGTAGACGTCATAGCGTAGATGCGAGTAGGGGGGGATCCGTAAATCGGTTGAGTCGTGAAAGCGGACCAAGAACACCAGTATTACTCCTCTCCACCTAATCAGATGTCCTTGCTCATTGGGGTTGACACTCGGGTGGCCCACCCTCCTCGTCGTCCTCCTCATCGTCCTCCCAGTCATTTTCGTCTCCCTCGCCAAACTGATATGGAAACGCCTGGTCAAAGAAGCCCGAACCCGCGGGAAATGACCGTGCACGCACTTCGGTTAGCGTACTCTCCTCGAACGCTACCTCATCCACAATTTCTGGCAACGGCTCAATGTCCGTCTTCTTTGATGGCAGCAACTCGGCAAGCGCCTATAAACCAACGTCAGATGCAGGAAAATACGAGACAAACGTAGAATAGGAACCTTTTGGTCTACGGTGCTTAACCAATCTTCGTTGGGCATTTCGACTTTCAGAACGATGTAAAGGTTCCCGCGCACGTCCGGGTTCTTGTGGGTGGGCATCCCCTCATTGCGCAAGACGATTGTCATGCCCGATGTTAAGACTTTGCCTTTGGGGCTTGCCACTCTTACCCCTCGGCCGTCAAGGTGGTTGATCAGTATACGGTCAAAACCCAAAAGCGCTTCAGAAAGTGTAACGGAAACGGTCGAAAGCAAGTCGCTGCCAGAACGCTCAAATGATTCATGTCGCTGAGTTTTCAAAACAAAGATAACGTCGCCAGGCGGAAGGCCGGGCTGGAATAGGCAGGTGAACCCAAGCCGCACTGGCAGATGGGAACGCAATTACTCACCTCTTGGTCTCCGGCGCCTGTTAGAACGATACGCTGCCCGTTCGACATCCCACGCTCAATGTGAATCTCTTGCCGAGCCTTCTCTTTGACAACTTTCTCGCCTTTGCACTTCTTGCATCTTCAAGAACCCTCAACAGAATGCTCTTCGCCTTGATACAACACTTACCGATCCTTTTCACGTAGGATCTCACCTGCGCCCTGACAATCCGTACATGGCGCCCGCGTGGTCGCAATGCGGACGGTTGAAACCTGTTGCTATCACGGATTAGAAATTGGTTTACGTGTACAACAAAACTTGCCTGGGAATAGACATGCTTCCAGCCTTTGCCTTCGCAGGTCACACACTTTTTAGCCTTTGCATTACCCTTCGCCCCAGACCTGATTGCCGATCATCAGTATATACAAAAAGATATAGTTGCGTTTGAGAACGTATACTTGCCCCTTACAGACGCCGCACTCGACTTCTTTCTCCATATTCATTTTGACGGTTTTTCCGTTGTAGAGTTCTTCAAGCGTAACGTCGTATGGAATCACGGAGTCCTCTCCCTTGTTCCGTTTCCTAGACGGCCCCCTCGCATTGTCGAAGTCGAAACCGAAGGACGCCCCAGGACCTCCGCCGAAGAATTGTGCGAAGATATCGCCCATGTCTGGGCCATTTTGAGGACCACCGAGGCCCTGCATACCAAAAGAGTCATAGACTTCCCGAGTGTTTGGGTCATTCAAGATCTCGTATCTAAGGCGCTGTGAGCACCAGAAGGGGGTGGAAACAATCACGAGACGTACGCAGCACCCAGTTCCTGAAAGTTTTGAATGGCATCTGGATCATTGGGATTCTGGAGAAATCTCAGACAGAGGAACGAATAACGCGACAAGGCAGTAAAGTACCTTGTCCTAAGGTGCGAGTCACGGCCAAGTCCAACAAAAGATATCATCAATCACGAAAGTGGCCATAGGCACGGGTCAGCATACCGGATGAAGGTTCCTAGCCTAGAGAGAGATCACTCAGGATTTCATGCGAAAGAGAGGGCGAACATAAGGACCTTCTTGCGATATGCCTTCTTGATCTCGTCTGAGATAGCCGAGGGTTAGGATAGACACCCCGTGTAGCAGTGCCACAAAGCATACCTCCGGTGGCAGTTGGAGAAACCTCGAGTACGTCGTAGAGTTCTGTTTCAATCGCCACTGCAAACATTTTCTGGTAAGTCGTACGGGTGCGTTGGATCGAGGGCCTCACTTTTCGTTTTTGAACTGACGGGGGTATGTAGTTTTAGTCGAGGGGCACGCTGGCTTCAGGCGCACGCGGCCGATTTACTTGCGAGCGCGACGCGCGCCTATAAACACAAACAAATACCAAGACATCGCTCGGAATACGTGGTCCGTCGTGCCGTAACTGTTCTTCCTTCCAACGACAGAGGTGAGCTCAGTGTCTTGCCCTCTATCTGATGATGCCATTGGAAAACATACTTATCTACATTGTCTAAATGCGTCACTCACGCATGAAGATATACTTTTTCTCTGAAAGACCGTCATTTTGTTGGGGAAACGAGTTGCTGACTTGCAATATTTCACAGGAAGTATATCTTTATTAGACGTCCAGATGTCCCTATCGCTGAAGCATGTAATACTACACCCCTGCTACCGCCTGATCTAATGTCCTCTATTCGTTTGCCTACCTAGCAATAAACCATGAACTTCTACTTTGATGCCGCCAGGATTATCGATCGCTTGGATGCAAAGCAAGGTTCCGTGAAGAGTCTCCTTGGAACCCTTACAGAAAAGAATCGTAAGCGCACTGCCGCGCTTGTTATTGAGACGCTAAAATGTGGGGGCACTGCATAACGACTGAACCTGTTGACTAACGAGCTGCCTACCATCAGACAAGTCGGCGCTCGCGGAAGTGATCGCAGCTGCGAATCTCCTGAAGACAGAGAAAAAGATAACTTCCCACAATCTCGCTTTAGTCTTGGTGCACGACCTCCTGTTATCTGGCGGAGTTCAGGCTGGGGATGGTCCGTGAAACAAGCGCTCCTTCGGCATAAGACACGCCTACGCAGTGAGTTCCAGCGTGTCAAGATTAAGCGAGGCGCGAAGTCCGATAGCGAACTAGCGTTAGGGGATGACATACGAGCAGGTACGCATCAGCATTTTCCGTCCTGGATGAGAGCAAACCCAATTCCTCTTGCCCCAGCTCGCATCCCTCGTTATGTGCGGATTAACTCCTTAAAGTGGTCCATTGACGATGCTATCAAGTCCTTTAAAGAGGGGGGTTATTCCTTTGGGAATCCTCAGGACGAAATGTACCTTTCATCTTTTGAATCCTATCTTCAATTACCGAGATCCTCGTTACCCCCTCAGGAAGTTCGCGCGGGACGCTCATGTGGAGAACCTTCTGTTGTTTCCGCCACTAACGCAGCTTACCGATACCCCCGAGTATTCCGATGGTCGCCTCATCCTGCAG
Organism: Lactarius quietus; assembly: GCA_015025155.1. Classification (NCBI taxonomy): domain Eukaryota; kingdom Fungi; phylum Basidiomycota; class Agaricomycetes; order Russulales; family Russulaceae; genus Lactarius; species Lactarius quietus. The sequence goes on along the minus strand of WITN01000002.1, from coordinate 663,271 downwards.
GATAAAGCATCATGTTTCCCTGCGGTCGTGCTCGCACCACCGGCTTGTCCGGGGAGCGTCATCATCGATGCCACAGCAGCGCCTGGGAACAAAACGTCACATCTGAGCGCACTCATGGGGAACCAGGGCAAGGTACAATCTCCCGATTACTCAGTGACAACAATTGGGGCATTTTGTTTTTCTGATAGATTCTTGCGTTTGAACGGGATCGCAAGCGTTACGGCACTCTAAAATCGATGCTTGCCCGTGCTGGGTGCAGTAACGTCGAAACCCTCAATGGGGATTTTCTCTCCACGGATTTCAAAGACAACAAATATAGCCGCGTAACCCACATGTAGGCCGCTGCTGCCACGTCTAAGTTACTGGCTATCTTTAACGAGACCAGTCTTCTTGACCCGTCCTGTAGCGGGTCTGGCATTGTTAACCGACTCGACCGCCTCTTAGAATCAGGTACGCCTAACGTACAGTACTGCAGGACATTGGGGGCGCATCATTGATCACGTCACGTCGCTGCCAACAGAGGAAGGAACTTCAGAAGTTGCACACACAGAGCGCCTTGCCAAGTTAGCTGCATTCCAGCTCCAGATGTTACGTCACGCAATGAAGTGTCCGTATCGTACGATTCTGACAGCAACTGCTATCTGATTAACAAGGGCCACAGACCCGGCCGTTGAAAAGATCGTGTACTCAACCTGCAGTATCTACCCCGAGGAGAATGAACAGGTGGTACTCGCGGCGCTGCAAAGCACAGAAGCAATTGCGGGTGGGTTCAATCTAGCCTCGCGTGCCGAGGTACTCCCAGCATGGCCGCGGCGGGGACAACCGGGGATTCTAAACGACGCAGGTGATTTCTGTATACATTGGTCCTTCCGTGTTGCTGGCTAATTACTTTTGACCATAAAGACACAGGAGCTATCCTGCGATGTTCTCCCGGGGAAGATGGGACGAATGGCTTCTTCGTCTCTTGCTTTGTACGTCGTAGTAATGCGCACTTGAGAGAGACGGCGAATGCGGGACGCACGCATGACCCAGGTGCGATATCTAGGAAGAGGAAGCTGCAAACCGGGGATGAGAGAGATAGAACCTCACCAACGTTGGGCGGACGACGGAAAAAACGGAAAAGGTGATCAGATGGACGGTAGTGTGGCGCAAGGCTATGCGATCATGGTTATCGACGCAACTGGATAGAGCGTTACATGTTCGCCAACATGTCATTTTATTAGTGACACCTAGAAAGAAATCTACCAAAATGGACAATAACCAAGTCGAGGCAATGTAGGTTACAATTCGAGAGGCACGAGGAACGAACAAGAAGTATGTTACTGATGGAAGTCAATCTCGAACAAGCCGGAGAGCGAACTGGTAACCGGAACATGAGTACGATTGTGAGAAAAACCGCTAGCCGGCGTGGTGAGGAATACTTAGAGATGCACTCGGGAGTCGGAATCGAGATCGAGGGTGATCTTCGTCATCTTGTTCTGTGAGAAAAGTGCTGAGAAGTGTCAGATGTTAGAAACGGGCATGGGCATTCAGGAACTGGTTTGTTGAGCGTATTGGCCTTGATAGTACTGGGCGTAATTGGAATAGTCCTGCGATTGTGGATAACCACTGGCTGAGGCTTGGGGGTATCCACTGTATCCTGGTTGTCCATATCCAGGAGCAGCTCCCCCACCTGGATAGCCGCCGTAGCCTGGTTGCGGGGGTCGATAGCCTGTATTCTGCTGCTGGGTGCTCAACGACCCTAAAGCAGACTGCCAGACTTCAGCTCGGCGCCACGGGGGAATGTTAGAGCTGTTTGTCGAGAGGTCACCAACTCCACCTCCCCACGGACCCCTGCCAGAATCAGGGCCAGGCCCTTTTCCAGTTTCGCCGAGCTCTGCCATTAAACTAGCATACTCCGAGTCAAATCCCCCTTTGACCATCGCTTGGGAAGGGGGGCCACCAGGGCCCGGTCCTACAGGGTCGCTCCCAGTGAAGGAGGCTCCCTTGTTAACGGTACAGTCGCGCGCCATGTGTCCAGCGCTGCCACACACACGGCAAATGATGTTAGCAGTGAAGTTACGTTGCTCCGGGCAGTCGTATTTGCGGTGACCGATGCCTCCACAATTTTGGCAGATCTGATTCTCGTCGTCACGAAGCGTACCATTGAGTGCTGCTAGTTCACGAAGCTGGTTGCGCTTGTGGTCATTTTGACCCTCTGGCGTCGAAGCGGCCTAGGATAGGTCAGTGTTCCGACGTTGGCAAATTGGAAGGGAAAGGGCTGCTACTCACAGTCTCAATAACTTTATTGATCAGCCTGACACAATGAGCGACTTTCTCATCCGATTCGGCTAAGACGAGACAGTGTAGGTCTTCTTCGGCATCTTCGGCGTACTGATCTGGGCGAGCCTTGCCTTCTTTAACGCTTCCTTTTCCTCGAATACTGATCTTTGCACCACTCTCTTTCTCCATCTTCTTCAAGCTATTACCGCGAGGGCCCACGAGAAGACCGAAGAAGTTGATCTCGGGGAACTCTTTAACGGGAATGTATACCTTTTCCGATGGTCGCTGAGAGCGCTTCTGCTGATGGTACTCAACTGGCGGACGGAAATTTGGGTCGTTTTTCATAGCGCGATCAACAAGGCGAATGCGTTCATCCTCCAGCTTCTTCCTATATCGGACCTCACGGGTGTTGGTGCGTCGCCCGTGGGCATCGTAAGTGGGTGGAGGAGAAGGTGATCTGGACGATGGAATAAGTAAGTTGTTGTCGTGGAGACGAGGGTAAATGCACACCTTTCGCGTTCCGGAGGGATGAAGTCATTCAATCTGAGTTTCCTATTGATTTCTTCAAGTCGAAGATGAATGGCATAGTTGTCTAGTTGCGCTTGGGAGACACCGGCCGCTGAGATAGCTGTTGGAAGTCCAGGAATATCTGTTTTTGCATCTCCCCAACGACTACGCTTCTTGCGGGTGTCAGCTGTAAAGGAACCATAAAGTGTCAGGGTTAGTGTCAGTGGTGAGGGTTAGCGTGAGGCGCCAAAGATGCAATTTCAAACATCAGTGTGAGTGGTCACTCAAGACTGCGATGCAGAGTCACGCCGTCGCCTATATGGACGATATGACCAAAATGAATGAGCGGTACTTGACTTACCAAGAGAAGGAGTACTGGCCGAAGAAAGGTGGTCCTCCTTGTTCCGAGAGCTGTCCTCTCGCGGACGTGGATATGCCGAAGGAGATGGTTGAGCTAACTGCGGCGGGGCTGATTCTTCCACTGGCGGTGGGCCGAACCGACGACGATTTCCACCGAGGGGGACTAAGTCGGGAATAAGTGTGCAATACTATGAATTATGGACACGGATAGACTGACTGTCATTGGTCCCTGTAATCTGCTTGGTTGCGGGCCTCCACATGTGAGCGAAACTTGTTGGAGAGAATGAGAGAGTGGGAGGAAGAAACCCAGCGTTGACTCACTGCCTTATTCAAACTCAGCCGTGCTGACTAAGGTTTCGCCGTGACTTCACTCAGAGTCAACGACTCGACGTACTCTACGTTGTGTTCTTCTTCCATGGCCAGCAAGCGCACGGTGCCAGAAGGTGCGGCATTAAATTTATAGCTCCTGCCATGCTTTAAAGCTAGGCAAGGCTCGCCCGAGATTCCTTCCAGCAAGCGACTTCGTCCCGCAGGGGACGTCGATTGGACAGACGCAGACAACGCAGAGGAGGACCACACCCCTGCTGAGGCGGCTCTCATACCGCGCGGAGCTACTATCAATTTCAGTGCGTTGACTCGCAAGCTCGCTGAAGAACGGCGGAATGCCCCGAGCGACGAACAGACATCGCTTCCGCCCCACAGGCGACAACAGGACAATCTTGTTTCTCATATCTTCATGGACCAAGACTTCTCTTGGCTCCACCTGAAATCCGACCATGCTTCGCGCCCCCTTTGGATTAGCCCCGAAGATGGTCACATTATCTTGGAAGCTTTTTCTCCAATTGCCGAACAGGCACAAGATTTCCTTGTCGCTATCAGCGAGCCGGTTAGCAGGTATGTTATGGCAGACACCCCAAGGAGTTGTTGGAAGAATTCCTTCCTAGGCCGAGCTTTATTCATGAATACAAGCTTACGTCGTATTCCTTGTACGCCGCGGTGTCAGTGGGACTACAAACTGAGGACATCATAGACGTATGTCTGCACCATAACTTTTGTACACCTAGTCTCACTTTACCACGCAAGGTCTTGAATCGCTTGTCCAAGGTACGCAATTTGAGGTACCTTAAGCACATTGTGTCCAACCTGCTATCGAAGGTGCCCGTGCCAGAGACTATCACCAACTTTATCCGGGAGCGCACGTTATCGTATGGGAAAGTGAAGCTCGTCCTAAAGCACAACAAGTACTTCGTCGAGTCCAGCCATCCTGAGACCCTCCAGCACCTGTTGAAAGATAAAACGATCCGTGACGCCAGGGTCGTTTCCCAGGCAGGCGACGCCAATAAAGTGGCAACTTTCACAACTGCCAAGGCTCCTGTCAAGGGTAGTTTGACGATACCAGGCACAAAGGACGTCGAAAGAAAACAGGAAGACCCTTCCAAGTCAACTCCTGGTGCCTCGGCAGGGGCCAACGGTTCTGACGGCGATCTGTTCACCTCCGTCGTGGGCGTAGAGAGTGGTATGTGTTTCTCTTGTTCAGAGGTCCTGAAGGTACAAACTTACGTACGTACTACCAGACGAGATCGATGAAGATGATGAGAATGTACACGCTTTCGAGATCGACGACGCCAAGATCGATGTGAGTGACCGCCATGCACCGCACGCACTCAATTGATTCTTCGTTTCTTCTAGGATGTGAAGAAGCGCTGCAACGAACTCGAGTATCCCATGCTGGAGGAATATGATTTTCGGAACGATACCGTGAACGCCAATCTCGATATAGATCTCAAGCCAGCCACCGTCATCCGCCCATATCAGGAGACGAGTCTGAGCAAAATGTTTGGAAATGGGTGAGGGATCTTCTCCCGCTTTTAGTGCTTTGCCATGACGACTGACATCCCCCAGACGAGCGCGCTCGGGAATCATAGTACTTCCGTGCGGGGCTGGAAAGACGCTTGTTGGCATCACGGCAGCGTGTACGATCAAGAAGTCTTGCCTCGTGCTATGCACCTCATCGTGGGTTTGCTCCCCCACTCGAGTGTGCCAGACTTGGTCAAGTCACGTAATCCAGAGTATCAGTAATGCAGTGGCGACAGCAATTCATGCAATGGTCCAATGTGACCGACCGCCAGATTGCGGTATTCACAGCCGATCAGAAAGAGAAGGTGCGTACTGCAGTAGTTTCTTATCTTCGCTTCGCGGGGTGATCGATCTAACCCGTCGCGCTTCACACGAAGTTCGCTGGAGAAAGCGGGGTCGTAGTCTCAACGTATTCGATGGTGGCGAATACCCACAATCGATCTTATGAGTCCAAGAAGATGATGGAATTCCTTACTTCGAGAGAATGGGGGTTCATCCTTCTAGACGAAGTGCATGTGGTGCCCGCTAACATGTTCCGTCGCGTGGTGACCACCATCAAGGCGCATTCCAAGCTCGGCTTGACGGGTTCGGCGCCCATCACTGCTACTGATACCATAGTTGGCTGATGGTTCGTTTACAGCGACACTGGTTCGAGAAGATGACAAGATAGCCGATCTGAATTACATGATCGGGCCGAAATTGTATGAGGCCAATTGGATGGACCTAGCCGCGAAGGGTCACATTGCGAATGTTCAGGTACGAAACCGTACTTTCCCCCTCTCTCCTTGCCCCTTATCTACACTGACTCGGCGGTGACTAGTGTGCAGAGGTTTGGTGCCCCATGACTCCTGAATTCTATCGCGAGTACCTGAGAGAGCAGTCGCGTAAACGTGTGCTACTTTATTGCATGAATCCGCGAAAGTTTCAAGCATGTCAATTCCTTATCAAGTATCATGAGGACAGAGGGGATAAGGTGATTGTGTTTTCCGACAACGTGTTCGCGCTCGAGGTGAGTGGCCCAGTCGGTTGGCTCACAGCGTAGTAGAATCTCTAATGTCTATCTGTGAGAATATTAGGCGTACGCTAAGAAATTAAAAAAACCATACATCCATGGCCAGACTGGGCAAGTGGAACGAATGCGTATTTTGCAGCACTTCCAGCACAGCCCCGAAGTGAATACGATATTCTTGTCGAAGGTATTTGTCCTGATCACCCTTCGTGGGGTCATTTGTAATTCGCGGGGTCGACCAGGTCGGCGATACATCCATTGATCTCCCAGAAGCGACCTGCTTGATCCAGATCTCTTCGCACTTTGGTTCCCGCAGACAGGAGGCACAACGCCTAGGTGTGTAAAAGAAATGGATAGTGTCATACAAACTAACTCAACCCGATAGGACGGATTCTACGTGCAAAACGTCGCAACGATGAGGGATTCAACGCATTCTTTTACTCACTTGTATCGAAGGATACGCAAGAGATGTATTACAGCACGAAGAGGCAACAATTCCTCATCGACCAGGGATACGCGTTCAAAGTGATCACACAACTGGATGGGATGGATAACATGAAAGATCTGGTGTACAAGACGAGGGAGGAGCAGATTGAACTTGTGACGACTGTGTTGATGCAGTCGGAAAGTGCAGCGGATCTCGGAACAGATATTCGAGCGGGAGAGGGCGATCTGGCGGGCACCATTACGTCGAAGGATTTCGGGGCGCCATTACAGAGCAAAGCGCCGAACGCGCACCGAACTATGGGGTCATTGACGGCCCTGAGTGGTGGACAGCACATGTCATACGTGGAACAGAACAAGTCTGCGAACAAAAAACTAGTCAAAGAAGCAGCACCGCGCCACCGACTTTTTGCGAAGCGAGATCGGGAGGTCGCGGCCGCAAAGAAGGAGGCGCGGCGCGGGACCTGAATGGTGGAGGAACGGTGAGAGCCTGTGTGGGAGGGATCAGGGTCAGGTGAGGTGTAAGTAATACGGAAATAATAATAAACAAGTGTGATTATTTTTGTGTGGAAAAATAAATAAAAACTCAAAGGAGAGGAAGAGAAGGTCGTCATCGAAAGGGAGGAACGGGCCAAAGTGGTGGGACTAGGCGTGGGCGTTTAAATGATCGAGAACAAACCGGTGTTGCGAGGGGGGGATGGAAAAAAGAGAGAAAAAAGGGATAAAGAGGAAGGATGGGAAAGGGGTGTACGTTGACCTAGGCCGAGGCGAGGCCTAGTCAGGACGGGAGACTGAGATGGCGTTTGTTCGAAGAGATCGACGCGTCTAAAGACGGCTAACGACGATTCAGTCGCTCTATTCAATCTTGGCGCTCGCTCGTTAGGGACGGGCACATGCTTACGGGTCCCTCCTCGTATATAGCATGAAACTCAGCTCCGCTCCCTGTCCATTATCCCTCCGTATCCGCTTTCTCTCCCGTCCCCTCCATGTCTTCGAAAAGAGGCAGAAAACGTAATGATAATTTGCCCCCCAATCGCGCCAGAGATGTCCAGCGAGCTTTCCGGGCCCGTCGTGCCGCTCATCTTGATGTCAGTCCTTCATCTCTCCTTGCCTTCTCTCTCACATTCATCTCGCGACTCGACAGGCCCTCGAGCAACGCGTCGCTGAATTGGAGGAAGAAAACGGTAACCTTCGCGCCGCCTTGAATCTCCCACCTGCCAACAGACTTCCCCTCGGTAAGGGTCCTACCGGAAAGGACAAGCCGAAGGCTCCTCCTGCGCCCCCCGCTCGTCCGGCTACTGCTCTTGATGCGGTCAGTAGAGAAGGATCTTCCGCTGATTCGCCAACTTCAACGCGGGCGCAATCCCTCTCCCCGTCGACCATCACCGCCTCCATGCGCCCATCCCCGAATGCAGTTCACAGCCTTGAGGGCGGCTCCTGGGATCAAAGCATGATGATGGGTGAGGAACAACAAAACCAACAGGCCCCCCATTCCTCTTCGCCTTCCACCGGCTATCCTTTGTCAGGGGTGTCCGCGCATACTAAACCCCATTCACAATATTCTTATCCCAGCCCTGCGCAGTCCTCATCCCGTACCACTCTCCCTGGCACTATGTACATGCCTGTAGCACCTCAAGGCACCCAAAATTTTGGCCACACCCCTGACCGCACACTCTCAGAAGCCTATGGAGGAGGAAACTACCCCGTGCGCGATCCCAGGGAAGATACACAGCGCTTCCCCTATTCGCAACCTTCTTATTCTGGGCCTGAAGCAGCTCATCTGCCCCAACACCCGTCGACTCCAAGTCTACAGTACACCACGCAGCAGCATCGCGATGCCCCCTCTGCCCAAACTCCCATCCCATTTGCGCACAGGCGCTCCATCACTGACCCACAGGGGTTCTCCTCCCTCGTCAACCAGTACCCTCATTTACCCCCTCCACCAGCTTTACGACGTCTGTCACCGCCACGTCTAACCGAAACGTCTCACTCTGTGAGGCCTTCGTTTAATGGTGGAAGCAGTTGATCGGACGCCAAGATTATCTCGTGCGCCTGTTTGTCTCTCAATTCTCGTTGTCAATTTCGTTTCTAGGCATGGATCGGTTCCACTCTTTCCCCCCCCTACCCATCTCCACTACCCCTTCGCCTCTGCTCCTCCTTCTCTCCTTCCCGCAATCCCCTTTCCTTTCTACTATCCACAAATTTGTCGTATTCGTCATTCATTGTCGGTGATGTTTCTGTATCATTATTCGATCGCTCAAATGTTTTGCGGGTCCCCTTGTATGTCCTACCTTGGGGCGACACAGGAATATCTACTGTGGAGGGCCTTTGGACTGGCGTCAAAGACCACACGGACACTGTATCACTTTCCGGGATGTCTATGTTTTCGCTGAGACTGTGTTTATCGGGCACTTCGTTCTTCTACCAGAAAACTAGTCCATATTTACTCCTAATCATTTTCAACTGGATATCACTGTTATATATGCTTTACAAAAGCCTAATCCCAATGCGTTGAGTGAGTGGTCGTAAAAAGACTGGTGCTCAGCGCGCGGATAGTCGTGTGACATCTCTGGTCAAGTGATAGGACCCAGACGACACCAATCCACCCGCCCATCAGGGCCATAACGCGCCTCCAACCAGTCATTGGCCTTACGGAAGTGACCATTGCCGAAGAATCCCCTACTTGCGCTCAGTGGGGATGGATGCTAATCGCAAAAGCGTGCGCCCGATCATCAGCACGCAACATCGCGGTGGCACAATAGAGGCCTAACTTACAGCACTCGAGAGGATGAGATGCTTGTTCTGGTAATTCAATTACTGATTAGTACTCGATCGATCGCGATAAACGAGATGAGGTGAAAAAGAAAAGCATAATTGATGTGTCAGCCTGCAGAAGGATGCAGGCCGCGGAGGAATAGAGAAAAGCAAACAAAGGAAATGAAGGGTCGGGTGAAAGGGGGGGGGTGTGGAATTGGTGAGGACAAGAGAAGGGACGAGGCGCTTCTCCCTTAGGGAAGGATCGAGCGCTCCCAAACTGCACGCACGCACCTTGTTCAACTTCGCGACGCGCTTTGCGGCCCACGCGCCCCAGGCGAGGAACACCACGCCCCGGCCTACTCCGGATTTCTCACCGAGATTCGCGCCGCCGTAGCGGTCGACCGCTTCGATGACTCGGTCTGTGAATTGCTCCCATCCCTTACCCTGGTGCGATCCCGCGGAATGCGCGCGCACCGTCAGGCAGGTGTTGAGCATTAGCACGCCCGCCTCGGCCCACGCGGTTAGATTCCTAATCCATGCCATGTGAGATAACGGATATCACATCGCGCGCACGTGCTACAGGTGCTATTGGAGGGAGAAGAAGAAAAAAAAACACACAAAAAGGGGTGGAAGGGGGAAAGACGAGAAAGAAGGTGCTGATGGTCACGCGCCTAGCTTTGCGCAATGGGGAAAGGTGGAGGGAGGTAGCAAGCTTACTCACCCGTGTTTCGGCGGTACAAAGTCTTCATATTCGGTTTTGATTTCCGAGTAAATCTACACCCGCGCGCCCGCAGCCGCAGCCAGTAGTGAGTGGCAAACGTGATCTTGGGAATAAAAGAGACAATCACAGTACATTTTTTAACGATGGGGGCGCTGTGACCCCATGCGGGACAGAAAAGCAGAGACCTTCGCCACAGAAGGTACAAGAAACGTGTAAGAAAAGGTCATGGGGGACCGACTAAGTCGGAAGGACGCGAGAAAAAGTGGCGCCGGGCTCGCGTACCGTGCGCTTGTCCTGGCCCGTGGTATGGATCTTGGCCAATCATGACGACTCTGACCTTGCCTAGAGGGGTATAATTCGACCACGAATAGATATTCCGTGCTGCACCGGTCCGTGTGAGAGACCACGCTAATACACACATAGGTCGGGCGTGAACTTACGTGCCGGGTAGATGTTGAGGTTCTCTGCGCTGTCGTCAGGCCCATGCACGCCCTCTTTCCAAAGGAATTGTTTTAGCGTGATGAAGTACGGCTTCTTGATCTCGTCTTTGAGAACTTTGAGCCTAAGTGAGCGATATATCATGGCTGAATAATACGATTTCGGAGGCCGCCTACCAACTCTTTCCCATGGTCTCGCATTCCAACGTTAAGAGCCTTTTCTGGTCCTCCGTGAGCGAGTCGATATATTCGCTCAAGGAGAATGGGATCGAATTCAGCGCCGGCTGGCTAGGACTTCCTCCAGAACTCTGCGTCCCATTGACAGTGGGCTTGTCACCCGAAACGGGAGCTGTCAACTTTGGCTTCTTAGAAGTTGTCCCGGTGCTTTGGCCAGGGCCAGATCCAAGCATATCGAAGAGCGTCCTCTGACGCTTCCCAGTGGTGGTACTAGGAGAAGGATTCGCATTCGGCTTTGCCTTTTCATCGCATGTCCGGACGGTGTTCTCACTATTAGAAGCTACTGAAGCCTGGGGAGATTGAGGCTCCGAGTCCTCGGGACACAGGTCACGATTTACAGGTGGAGTGGTCATCGAAGGCGCGTCAGGTGGTTAGTTTCGATGGCAGGAGACGGTGAACTTGTTGGTATGAGCGAGTGTTACACGCGCCTGACGTGACGCGACGCGACGCGCCTTTTCTAGAGACCACATTTGACGTTCGCGGATCTACAAAACCGGCAAATCGCGATGCTAAGCATATTTCCCGCTGATCCGCGCGTGAGCGTCACGGATAGTAAGTTAGTTACCATAACCATAAGTTACATCGTTATTAAGTTATTCGTGAATGCGCCCCCGTGTGAGCTTTTCGGTTCTTGTGGTTCTTGTGTCGTCTATCAGGCCTACAGGCTACAAATTTAGGAACTGAAGCACGCACTTTTCGGTGATCCAACAATAACCCGGAGAGCGCTCTGATTGATATCTACAGAGAACACAACGCTCGGTAGAACATTCCTTGCCGAAACAAATGGGACTAAAGAGCTTAGGGACATCCTGTTGGACGATAGTCTGTCTGCAGGTGCATACATCTGTCAGACAGTAGCGTTTGCAACCTACCCGTGTCCTCATTTCCTGCGGCTGTTTCACCGACTTGCGGGGCATTGGACTGGGGCCCGGTTGGAACTTTGGAAACGTACTGTGCTCCTGACATTGCGCCACATTTCTGATCTGAGTTGCCACGTCGGCAGCATATCTCGATGCGCTCGCTAGGGCTAGAGCAGAAGGGGCTCACATGTCATGCTTGTGTTCGTGTATAACTTACGGGTCTCGCCTTGGCCGGCGGAGCACAATAGGAGATGGCTAGAGTCAGGAACCACATAGCCCGCTCAGGGTTGCCTCGTGTTAAACGAAAGTGGTCAAAGGCGGTGGATACGTTTCAGACTTGGCTGGGATTGCTCCGCCATGATTGGGATCGTGGCGTAGAGATCAGCCATTCCAGAAAAGGGGTACGGAGCTTCCTGCCTCCTCATTGAATGTGAACTCCTGCGAACTCCTGAGTCCGAGCAGACATTCTGAGCGCTTTTCGCTAGATCAGAGGGGGTTCCGGCAAAGTACTCGAAATGATTATTTTCTGATAGCATTTTATTGCGCATTCTCAATACTGTATTTGTAAGCGACAGCAGGTTAGACGCGACGACGCGCAGTGCAGTGTTAAAATTTCCACAAAACACTGTCGCGGGCCGAATGACCGGCAATGCCCACGCATCGTCCATTGCTTCCTTCGTCTAGGCCGAACAACGAGCGCCATTGTGATCTGACCACGTAGCAGGCTCGAAAGGACAACATCTACGACGACATATCCATCTATCGGAGCGACAGCCAATTTACGTACCGGCAAGGCCACTACACAGAACAATTAGCGTCATTGCCAACTTATCACGCTCGAGCTCCTCCGAGTCCACACCATCACCCCCGAACGCCAAAGTGGCTGTTGCGCGTTCTGATATAACCGCGCGCAAGGGCAATATCGGTGCTCGTGTGGGGCGGCGCCGGCCTAGCTCGTTTGGAGCAGCCATGTCCATGCACACCTCCTCGCACGATTGGAGCACGAGTTACCAGGCGAGTTCGTCCAAGTGAGTTTCGTGACAGCTCCATTTCTCTCACCTACTCCTTTCTTCATTCGCGTGGAAAGGAGGTGTTCATGAAGTGTCGTACCATGCATCTCCTTTGAGCATTCGCTGCGAGTCACGGTGAGAAAAAAGACCATGAATCTTATACTAACGCGTTTACTAGTTCTGCGTCTGGAATGAGCACCGAGGATGACGACACCGACGACGATACGCACACGGTTATTGGCAGACGTGGCTCTGTGAGCATTGAGACACGCAACGGTGGTGCAGATGCCGACCGAAAATCTCCACGGGTACCAAGCCCTGTACCGCCACCCTCTAGCTCAGATGGCCCCAAAGTCAACGGTCGCACCAGTACTCTTAGCCGGCGCACCTTTACCCGCTCGCGTTCTCCAGCCCCGGGGTCTCTCGGTTTGACCGGGATCGTACCCCAGCCTAGACCCCCCTCACCCACAGTCTTCCTTCGCCCTCGCAGCGCTGGACCGTCTCGCTTTGTCCTTCCCGGGACATTCTCTGCAACCACCCCCATCTGGATGACCCCTTGGCAATATAGATTTTGCATCGATGCGAAGCATGCCGCAGAGGGCGTCATTCTAGTATTTGCTCTTGCCTCAGCTGCACAAAAATTGCGGACATCATCACCGCCCAATGACTGGCCGCTTGGTACGCTTACTTCTCGTTTGGACATGTCCCACACCAACCATATGCGTTAGAGCTGTATGGCGTCATTTTTGCATCCCTAGCACACATGGTCTGGAATCACTCTTCCTACACCAGGGTTAATCCCTTGGCCAGCACACCCGAGCCAGGATTCACCGAACCACCCCCGACTCCTCGTCTACCAGAGTTACGCGTGCCTCGTCGCGGCACCCCAGCCCCAACTATCGGACCATCGACCCCCGAGAATCGAGGATATATATGGATGACCGTACCAAAAAACTATAGGTCAAGTTTGCAGGTACATCTGTGATACTTTCATTGACACTTTGTTTAGAATCTCATCTGACGATGGACTTGTCACTGGTCTCATTTTTGGACCGTTAATCACGTCTGCTTTGTATTACGTTTCTCTCAGGTTTGACCCTCCAACTGGCACATCTCAACCCCCCTTCTGGTATATTGAGGCTCCTTGGCACCTCAGCAACGACCCTTCTTTAACTCCACCTCAGGCACTCGTGCTCTCCCGCCGTAATGCCGTGGACTTGAGCACACTTTGTTCCTTGACACTGCTTATCCATGTATATGCGTCGCACTGGTTTGAATGGCGCTATCGCAAGAAGCACAAAGTTTCCGAAGGCGAACGTGGCTCTGTACCCCGTAGCGAGTTACGCAAAGGGTGGTTGTATACTGGTTTCACATGTCTTGTGAGCGTGTTCCTACTCGGGCTACGCTTCGCGCTCGAACATGCTGGGTTGCATGTGTGGAAACGTAAGCTCTTAAAACCTCCCCCCCCCCTCCCCTCCCCTTACCTGACATTTGACAATGACAGACTTGTCGTACTGGGAGATCGCGTCTGGTTTAGTCTTTTTCCAGGTTTCGCTCTACATCGCAGTCCGACTCGCACATCGCGGCTTCTCACTTGGCGAGCTTGGCCTAGTTGTGTTTGGTGCCACTTGTTTGTTTACGGAATTGGTCAACCTGACCGTTGCGAGGGTACGCCCCACTACTTCAGGACGAGTCTATGCGCGCGCGCAGACTAACGCCACCTATATCAACTTTCCCCAAAATAGATATGGCCGGTGACGACGGTTTACATCAAGACATATCGACTACCTACCCCGTTGCTCATCTATCAGCTTGCTCTAATCCCCGGGTCGTTGCTGACAGGGTTCCTACTGTCACCGCTACTCACACTCTCCCGGCATATCGCACAGCGGCCGGTACGCCGCCTGCGATTTCCACATGAGAAGCAAGCACACCGCCGCGCACTTGCCGTCGGCTTTTATCTGGGCGCAACGCTCATTGTTGGGGGGCTGATCGGTATGTGGACACGGTGGCTTCTGCGTGGACGCGACCCGTGGTTATGGGTCATATTTTGGTTACTTGAAGGCCCCCGTCCATGGACGCGCCCTGCACTGTTGACATACTGGGCTGTGCTCGGCAGTATCAGTGTTTGGGGTTGGAATCGGCAATTGGCACGCTCACGTCGCTTCCGACCCCGCTTACCTACGGGCAGCGAGCCAATGACGGAGGGTACCACTGTCACCCAACAGGGGAGTGAGCCGACGACACCGATGTCAGGGGCGCTGGGGCTCGCATCTTCATCCTTCACGTCTTCGGCTGTCTCGGCGTCTTCGGCTGTCTCAGCGATGTTCCCCGCAGTGGCAATGCCACACTTGCCAACAGACCTCGGACTGGGCGCGAGTGAGTGGCTTGATGCAGCAGATCGGCGTGTGCCGACACTAGGCCTAAATGCGCGGCGCAAATTCTTCCACGCGCTGGCGGTAGTCATGTTTGTACCTGGCGTGGCTGCAGACCCGGCGTTCACGCACCTGGCGTTCAGCGCGGCATTTGCACTCTTCGTGTTTGCGGAGTACGTGCGCTACTTTGCGCTGTATCCCTTCGGGGCGGCAGTGCACGTGTTTATAAGCGAGTTCCTCGACTCGAAGGACACGGGCACGGCCATCCTTAGTCACTTTTATCTCTTAACGGGTTGTGCCGGTGCATTGTGGTTTGAAGGGTGAGCGCCATTTCCTGTTAGGGCACGCCCGCTGGGTCATGTGTCCGGTTGATGACTGAGACTGGCTACAGCCCTTCCCGTTTGTTGATGTACACGGGAATTTTGACAGTCGGAGTAGGAGATGCCGTGGTACGTTTTCGATCGAAGTGTTCGTATCAAGGGGATAGCTAATTACGAGGATCCCAATCCAGGCGTCTGTTGTTGGAAAGCGGGTGGGGCGATACAAGTGGTCACCAACGACGTCTAAGACACTAGAAGGAAGCGCCGGATTCACAATCTCGGTTGTGGTGTCTGCGTGGGCCCTACGGTTGTGTGGGTTGGTGGAAGAGTTTTCGGTAAGCGAGCTTAAAATTGAACGTCGATGACAATTAATGTCACTGGACTAGACCTTGCGGTACGGGACAATTATTGGACTTGGGTCCGTACTTGAGGCGATGTCCGCACAGAACGATAACATTATCTTACCGGTGTATGTGTGGAGTGTATTGGCGATTGGGTTATTTCAGTAGATATATTAGAAGGGAGAATAGGATTACCGTAATAGAGCTTGCATGACGTCATCGGTCATAGAAAGTGGAGTTGATTCGGGAAAGGGCGGGCCTGGTTTCCACGCCACGTCCAGCGGCGAACAGGTGCAGATAACTGGAGCTGGTGCCCAGATATTGCCGAGGGGGACGAATGGTCTTTTAGAAAGTCTACAGAACGGAAGAAAGGCGCAAAAAAGAAAGGCGCATATACTTAGATGCGCCGCGAACAACGTGCTGCTTCGGCCCCACAGACCAACGATCTAGACCGTGGCCGTCAGGCTGCAGCATATCCTACCGTGCTCCATCCTACTCAATCGGTGGCCAATCCCCCCTGCTCCTCCTCCTTTCTCCTCCCTTATGCCCCTCTGGTCAAACACAAGCGCGCTTCTCGTAGCGCGCAACGCTCTCTGGCCACTTCTTTAAATTCAATCCCAAGCCTCTCATCTTCTCCGAGCCGAGGCAGCCCTTCGGTCGCGTCTGATTCTTCCTCGAAATCTCCTCGTGGGCTCCTTCTTTGCAACTCCCAGCCAGCTGCAGATTCCCCACATAAGAGCCTCCGTCCCAAGTCCTCCTATCATCAGTCTCTCTTGGACTTGCGAGACGAGGTACAAAAAAACACCGAATCCGGTATGTGCCACCCTGTTGTGCTCCTTGCGCCTGCTAATCTCGATCGCTCGTTCCCCAATGCAATGGTGACGGTCCGAAGCTACTCTCCCTTGTGCGCCTGAAATGGTATCTCCCAGTGACTACGACGCCTCTGGGAAGACAGAGCCATCAGAGTACGACTGGGCTACTTTTATGACCGCCTATGCTTTAGGTCGCTGGGATCCTCGTGAAGCACCGCGGCCTCCTCGTTCTTGCTTCGAGCGCCATCACTCCCCTTCTTTCGCCGGCTCGCTGACAGACATTTCGTCTAACTCTCGTCTGTCCCCGATCTACCCATCGTGGAGTACTGACCCCTCTCAGAAGGCAATACCCGCCAGCACCCCGCAGGGCGCCGCTTCACCCCGTGCTTTATCTGATGCTTTTACCAGCTCGCGGATAGTTGATACCTTTCCTCAGATGACCAACCCCACCTCCACTGGATCGTCGACACCTTCTACCCCTGGATCCTCCTCATTAACGCGGGGACAGTCAACGTTCCGGCGTAGTTCGACATCGAGTATCACGCCGTCAATACCCCATCGCCTCCGCAATTCTTTTGCAGATATCCGATCTTCCACCGGTTCACGCTCTACACTTGATCCACCTCCCGCACCGACGGTACAACCTACTGTCCCACATTCCGAAGCTACGACAACAGCAGCCGCAATGCGTTGGGCCGCCGCTGGAGTTAGCATAGCACCTCTGGCTCTACCGTCTCCTGAACACGAGCTGACAGACCCATTTCGGAATGCACGTACGGCCATTCCGGGTTCATACCCACCTGAGGTTCCATTGGGCCCTCCATATCCTCGTCAACGGCGGCGGCTCGGAAGTTTCTGGGAGGGCACGATTGATGTCGATCGAGCGACTCAAGCACAATCCATACTTAGCTCGATTCAAGGGAGCCCACCGTCGACACCTCCGACAGATAGCCCTGACTTTGAGCCTGAGCCCTCAAGCGCAACTACGGCTACTGTGTCTCCACCTTATACCACTCCTGCGTCCGCGCCCTTGAGGCCCGGAACTGGATATGCTAGTGATGACTACTTTGGCTTCGCGGCGTTATCAACATCACCAGAAGCGTTTGCGACGGCCCCTATGCCTCAACAACATGCATCATCCGATTCAGAGGCTGCCCAAATGGTTTCTGTTTCGTCACGCCGCGTAAAAAATCTCACACGTCAGACATCTTCCCCTCTTCCCAACAAATTTTTAGGGTCCCCGGTTGAGGTATCACCTTCTGCGCGTTCGGCGGACACTGGAGCAGGGCGAGCGCCCATCGATGAAGCCATGTTTCTCGAGCTCGGTTATCTTGCACCCCCTTGTCCGCCAGACGAGTTTGAGCGTCGCCGAGCCTTGTATCAGTTCAATATATGGAACACCGGTCCAGACACTAATTTTGAGAGGATAGAGCACCTAACGAGACTCGTATTCAGTACAAAGACAGCGATCATTTGCCTCATTAATGAGAATGAACAGTATGTCTCTTCCATATGGTACCCAAAGGAATCACTAATTGCTTTTGTAGATGGATGAAGTCAGCCTGTGAGTGTGTCTTGTGAAATCCAGGATGGCAGTGACAGAGTCTGTTAGCTGGATGGGCGTCTCCGATCTTTTCTCGGACGAGCTCGATCTGTGCACATGCAATTTTGCAACGGTGCGTCTTTGCGCCCTCCTCTCTCCCATATGTCATTATCCCAGTGCAGTGACGACGAACCTATGGTCGTCCTCGACACACGTGCGGACTGGCGCTTTGCTAAGAACGTGAGACAAATCCAATTTCCATCCAAATTTATATGTGAGCTTCCATCCTATTACTGATTTAGCCGCTGTCATCGGGCCGCCACATGTTCGGTTCTATGCGGGCGCCCCGTTGCGCACGCAGGATGGATATAACGTCGGCACACTGGCCATCATGGACGATGAGCCGCGAGGTGAATTTAATCCCAGGCAGCGTCACACGCTTAAGGAGTTTGCTGTGAGTCGCGTGCATACACGAGAACACGCGAACACGAATTGATAGCTGCCTCAGGCGATCGCGATGCGTGAAATGGAATTATGGCGGGATAAGATTCAACTACGAATACGTGATCGCATACAAACCTCGGTAAGTCTCGTTCCCGAGCGCTTCTGTCAGACTGGTCAACAGCCGTTGAGTTGAGTGTGCAACTCCTGCAGATGGAACAGTTCACACGCGAATGCCTCGAGATTGATTCGGAAACAACCCCGGAAACAGAGGCAATCCAACCCGTGAAGGCCACGCTATCGATGGACAGAGTCTATCAGCGTGCAGCGAAGCTTGTGAAGAAAACTTTGGACGTAGAAGGGGCACTCGTTGTGGACATGTCACATGGCGAGATATTAGAGACGGTTAGCGCGGAGGCTGCCGTGTCCCTCATCGTGCACAGCGCAGAAGATACAACGATACACCAGGTGCAAAGTGACGCATGCGTTCGCATGTGGGATCTGTTTTTGAAATATCCTGATGGCCGAGCATTCGAAGCTTTGGTACCTCCCCCGCTTCGCCCATTCGTGCCGAGCGAGACACAGTATACGTTGTGTAAGTCCGGTTTTTCCTTTGGGAATCGACCCGACGGAGATTGACAGCGCAATAGGTGTACCTATTTTCAACATCGACAAGCGACCGTTCGCTATGCTATGCGCATATAACTCATCGGAACATGGCAGGCGATACGTGAGCAAATTTCGCTAAAATACTCACAAGTGAGAGGTGCTTCCTAACCGGAAGCTTACAGCTAGAAGGCCACGAATTATCATACTTACGCGCTATCGGTGCGTTCTCAAATTTCGAATAGCAAGCAACGTGATTTACGAATGGGTGCCTTTGCTCTAGGTGTGATAATACTCTCTGCGGTGCTCAAACGACGGATGACACTCGCAGATAAAGCGAAGAGCTTATTCATATCAAAGTGAGGATCGAATTTCGTTGATAATTTCGACACTGGACAGGTTTGCGCACATTCTTAGCATCTCCCACGAACTGCGCACACCCCTACATGGTATCCTGGCAGCAGCGGAACTGCTAGCTGACACGCAATTGAATCACACCCAGTCATCGTTTTTGCAGACAGTGCAAGCATGTGGCACTTCACTGGTCGAGACGGTAAATCACGTACTAGATTTTACCAAGCTCAGCGGGAACGCCAAGGCTGGCGGTGTCGAGCACGTTATCCGCACCACAAAGTGGGTATTGCTACCGAATATTCGTAGTTCTTATGACATAGTCCCTATTCATCAGGATAAATGTTTTGCAACTAATCGAAGAAGCTGTGGAGGGATCTTGGATTGGGCATCGCGCACGCACGTTCATACGTCAGCAAGAGTCAGAGATTGGGAGCTTATACGCACCTCCCAGGCAAGACGGCAGCACCAAAAAGTTGGTCGAAGTTGTCATTGAAATTGGGGACCGGGAGGAGGTGAGTAGGAACGGCGCACCGTTACCATACTGTCGGTCCACCCTCGGTGCTCATGGACGAATCCGCTAGGGATGGCTTCTCCAACTAGAGAAGGGCGGTATTCGTAGGGTGCTTATGAATGTGTTCGGTAATAGCCTGAAATTCACAACGGTTCGCTTCTTTGCTTGTTCGTTAACACCTTGTCCAGCCTCTGATAAAGTCTCACAGGATGGTTACGTGCACGTAATCATCCGTCAACTGCCGTCTACACCAGGAATACATTCAAACAAAGTGAAACTTGAACTAGTAGTAGCTGATACTGGCAAGGTGCGTGTTTCTTGTCTCTTGAGCTGGGGCTATTTTAAGAGCACGACGATCAGGGAATCAGCCAGGATTTTCTCAAGGTGAGTGTCCATTTCATTCAAGGAGAAGCAAGGGTTTGATATCGTTTTTAGAATCAACTTTTTCACCCTTTTTCCCAAGAGAACCCGATGCAAACAGGGACAGGGCTTGGACTGGCAATTGTCAACAGTATCGTCCAGTCCAAAGGTGTTGATGGTAAGGTTGACGTGTGGAGCGCCGAGAATGTGGGAACGGAAATCAAAGTCACATTTTCCGCTGAAGTCGTGGAAGAAGATGAGCCGTCACACAAAGTATCTGACACTCTGAACCCAGACCCAGAACATGCTGTTAGGGTCAGCCTAGTTGGTTTTGATGACCCCCACCGGGGTGTGCAACTTTTGCGCAGGGTGCTCACACACTACCTCGTCTCTTGGTGGAAGTTCCGAATTGCACCTCCCGGGTCTTTAGGAGACATTGTCGTGACAAATGAAGATTTGTCTGCGCTGCAACTAGCCATCGAACGTCGCGATATACGTCAACCATTCATATTCCTTACCGTCAGCCGCGGTGAAAAGCATCTTATGACAACCGTCACTGAATTTGAGCGGTTAGGCGGCTTCTGTCGTATCTTGTACAAGCCTGGTGGCCCATCGCGACTTCGGCAAGCCCTCAAACTCTGTCTGTACGCGTTAAAGATCAGCCGCCGATCGTCGCCTGCGCAAGAAACTGCCGCTAGCCAGATCAATTCCAGTCTTTCCTCTCCGATACACGTACCTGTGGGCGTTACGAGACGCAATTCGGAAGAGCCCGGCCTAACGGTGGGGTATTCCAATGTCCGGCGCCCGGCACTCGGGCCTCGGTCTATCACGGTGCTTCCTGTCGCGTCTTGGAGCGCGATTCCCGCATCCGACGAGGAGGATGATGGGTCACAGGAGGGTATGCAGCTCTGCCGCGTACGCTCACTCAGTCAATCGCAGAGCACAGGTAGCCCCACCATCCCTGTAGGTGACACAGGGGGGTCGCTGCTGAGGTCATCTGTTGGCGGGCTGGGGTCAAGGAAGAATGTTCGAGTCCTCGTCGTCGAAGATAACAACGTACTACGCAATCTTCTGTAAGCCTCTCACCTACCTCGTGAGGATGTGGCCACCGACATTCACTCATGTTGCAGGATTCGATGGCTGTCCGGCAAGGTTCGTTTGAATGCCTCTCCTTTGGACGGTTCATTCTAGCCGTCGTTTCTTTCCAGGGCTTTGAGTACCGCGAGGCAGCGGATGGACATGAGGGAGTTCAATTATTTGAATCTGATGGCCACTTCGAGTACGTCCTCCCACCTCTTTCGGCCCGACGTTTTTGACCCTCTGTCCCTCTAAGTGTAATTTTACTTGATATGTCTATGCCAAGACTGGATGGTAAGCAGCGGTAGACTTCATGTCTAGCTGGATCTTGGCAAACCATTAAACAGGGTATGGCGCCACCGCGCAAATAAGGAAGATCGAGACATCTAGGTCGGGACAAAAATCTTCTTACATCCTCGCTCTCACAGGAATGTCAACACTGGAGGATAAGCGGAAGGCGTTCGAGGCGGGTGTTGATGGCTAGTGCGTGTTTCAACGATACCTGCAACACCTTACAATGGTCAATTCGTTGACATTTGGCGTACAGCCTCGTGAAACCAGTTGCATTCAAGACGTTATCGGAGATGTTTAGTAGACTTGGCATTACATGACCCTTCGTCCGTTCGATTTCGATCTCTCTTCTCCTCCGTTCGTGTGCCTAACATCGACTGGGGCTGAATCTGAGATTATTTCAGCGGTTTCCGGTGTAGTTCTACCTACCGGTTACCGATTTCTCGAGTTGACTTTTTTGCTTTGCTTAATTTATACCCATTCCCACTTTTGCATGTCTTAGAACATAATTCTTTCAATTGTACAACTGTAGCATCTCTGTCCCTTGTCGCCGCCAGGTTGTCACTGTACCACCTGTAATGCGTATGAGTTGGACCGTGCTGCTGTATATTGCAAGACAATTGCACTTGAGAAAGATGCAGGAATCGATTGCGCAACACGCCAGAGACTGGATGGCGAAAAGGACGTAAGAAAGTCTCGTCCCCCTTGGACGCGCTCTTCTACTCGGAGACGGGTCTTGAAATCCACCCTTCAAGCTTCAAGCTTTGTATAAGTCGTTACTCAGATATCAACGAGTCTCAAAAAAAATATTGAATCAATTTCCGTGTGCCACTGCGTCTTGATTGCGACTCGGACTCCTGCCCAACTGGGATAGAAGCGGCAGCTTCCTCATGACTGACAAGTTGGGCACATTTCCCATACCGTGACACGGTACGCCGAGGGCATGCAAGAGGTCGTTGACGCGGTGGGAGTGAATTAGGTCACAGTTTTTGGTCAGTGATACAACCCATCCTTGAGTTCAAGCTCCCTCGTGACCGCGTTTTGCGTCGCTCTGCCCTATCTTAAAGTACTTGGAAAACCTGTTCGATTTATGCCGTTACTACACCCTCGACGTGTGGACAGGATACGGCTGGATAGTACGGTGTTGCGGTGCTCATCAGGTACGCGATTCTGAAGCTTAGTGAATGGCACTTGTTCTTTAAGGCAGTGGCAGTGCTTGAAGGGGGGGGGGGTCACTCGACGTATCTACTTCCGAGGTGTTCGCGATGTGTTGTGGCCTGTCGCAGACAGTGAACCAAGAGGGTTAGCTGAGATATTACGATCGAAAGCTCTACATCTCATCCCCACGATGCATATGGCCTGTTAAATATCTTTCAACGGGTATTCACGTCATCAACCGCTGGCATTGTTTCAATAAATGAGACGTTTTAACGTCCAAAGTAATCGTACAAAGTGGAGGACTGCCCGCCTCACATAACTGATCTGATACTTTTACACAAGGTATTCGTGAAAACACGGGAGCTAGCTCAACGCCAGCTCTTCTTTTTGATCGCCCACACCAGATGGTATTACGCTGCGCCAAGCTGGGCAGCACGGTGCTCTCTGAGCAAGCGGTCGAGGGTTTCCTTCTGCCCGACCTCGAGCGCACCAGACTGGATGCCCGAATGGTATACACGCAACAGCGAGTCGACGTCATCCATGGACTGAGTTCGCACATCGGCAAGCTCCTTGATCTTAGCCGTGGCGTCCTTGATCTCGTCATCACTGAGCTGCAGTCCGAGTTGTTCAACGCGAGACTTGACTGCGTTCCAACCGGTCAAGCGATGTCCGATCGACACATAGCGCGTGAGGCCGAAATCCTCAGGCTTGAGAATCTCATAGGTCGATGGGTTATTGAGAATCGCCTTGGCGTGAATGCCGGCTTTGTGGGTGAATGCGACGTAGCCCCTGGTACAAGGGGTAAGCAACCCGAAGCTCAGCTCAAGGGAAGAGAATATATCTACGTGATGGGGTTTGAGAAGGGTACGTTGACTTCGACGGCTTCTGCGACGAGATTTTCAATCTCACGAAGCATGCCGAGATTGTACTTGGACTTGACGTATTCGGGGTTAGCCGCATATAAACACGCGACGAGACCTCCCAGAGGAGTGATCCCAACGCGTTCGCCTATGCCAAGGACCGCTAAGGTAAAGGATATCCTTTAGCGGATGTTCGAGGAAGCACATAGACAGCATACATGTATCAATATGTGTTGCGCCTGCCTCGAGTGCAGTGTATGCGTTGGCGATCGCCATGCCAGTGTCATTATGCAAATGAACTTCGATATCGCAGCCAACAACGCCGCGGAGAGTACGAACGAGTTCGTAGACCTGACGAGGGTTTGCACAACCGACCGTGTCCGCGATGCCGACGCGGTCAACTCCGATCTTATCGACGGTCTGGTAGATCGAGAGGAGGTCGACGAGATCAGAGCGGAAAGAGTCCTCCGTTGAGAAGCGGACTTCGATCCCCTTAGACTTGACAAAGTTGATAACTTCAATAGCAGTCTTGGTGATGTAGGACATGTCCTTCCCATGAGAGAACTCGCGAAGGAAGGACGACGTGCCGATGACAACATCTACGCCATCCACACCCGTCTCGACAGCAATACGCGCATCGTCCATATGGCAGCGGATGTGAGTGAGAATTTTGGCCTTCAGACCGAGCTTGCAGATGGCTTCGCAGTCTTTCCTTGACTGCTCAGAAGCCGCCGGTGAGGTGAGCTCTAAATATTCAACTCCAAAATTGTCGAGGGCTTTGGCGATTGCTATCTTGGTCTCGGTGTCAAAAAAGGCATTGGCAAATTGCTCTCCCTCTGTGCGGCGTCGTATGAGTGAAAAGACGCCCAAAGTGATAAAATTTGATACCTCGGAGAGTGCTCTCGATGATCTTAAAGTTACAAACATTGTTCAAGAAGTCAGAGGCCCTTGGCGCGTATGGATTATGGCGCTGCGTTTCGATCGAGTGCGTGTTGGCCCCATTGCGGTGGGCGGTGCCGTTGCTGTTTCGCCCAGTCTCGACGGCAACCATATCTTGAATGCCATCTGGGACTGCGTCGCCGTTTGCAAGAGATGTCATTTCTGAGAAGAGGGCCAAGTACTAGTTGAGTCAAATGTCCGGGAATGTTTCGGGCGTAAATTTTTTTGATTCGAGTCATTTCATCGCAGACCGTACGGCGGTCCGCGAGTGTCCGCATCTGCCCAACTGATCGTATAGCATGTAGGCTAGCCCTCTCTCTTGACCAACCTCTAGGCCTTCTCCACCGTGGTCACCAGGTCGTGACCTCGAGGTGTACCGCCACTCCGCGGTTATGGGAGCCCCGACACTTCCTCCGCATTGTCACGTAACTGCCTGAGCGCATGGTGCTGCGCTATCCGCGGACAGATAAGATACGACTTATCTGGGGTACGCAAGGGATGCGGATATTCCCAGCGGCAAGAGCTCCTTCGGGGCAGGACGTAATGTCTCGGCGCAACGCAGCGAAACCACGAAAAGTACGGCGAGTTTGGGACACATGAGCGTCCGTGGATTGTTCTCATTGGCCCAATGGTTTGATGAACATCGGAGAAAGGTCTTATTACTAGTATGTACCGAGTATAGCTACGCCAACGAATCGACAGTCATTATGAGTACGAGAATCCCGGCAGTGCATTCCATGGACCAGCTTCAAGTTCGAGATTACAATTGGTTTTTACGGTATCGGCCAGAGAATCCCCGACATCCTGTACGTCTAAGTCGGTGCTCCAGAAGATGCCAAGCTCGCACACGTTCATCGATTTGGGAAAAAAGCAGTGCATCAGATTCGCAGATATGATTCAAGCAAGAACATACCGGAGCGCACAGCAGGATGGTTGCCTTGCCTATATTGGGTCGTTGTCGGAGCACTATCAGGCCTTCCATGTAAGGCACGACCCATTGAGGGAGGTCGAAAGGCTTTTGTGCGCCTCTTATCGTAACCCGGAAGACGCAGCTGTATACTTTTGGGGATTAGTCGCGATTGTAGTACAAGAGGAGCAAAAGGTGGCATAACGTACCTTGGATATGATCCCGGGAAACTAGGTGGCACCGCGGCGTGTTCTCGCACTTAGCGACCTAGTGATTTATTCGCTCAGTCGCGCGACCATCCTCACAGCACATAGCCTTCGATTGTTCACCGCGTTTTGCGATGTGGTAGGTAACACACGCGGTTGCTCGCTCTCGTATCTTGCCTCTTTCTAACATTGACATACACACATAAAGACATGGGCGCGATGGTTCCGGCTTTGGCGCAGTGAGACAAACAACCGAGTAATCAAGTGCGGGGGCGAGTATCATATAAGTATAAGCAAGCAAAGAGAAGAACAAAGAGATGAGAATTAGGGACGTTGTGGGTTGCAGTAAGAGTACAAACCGCCGGCTTTATCGTTCCAGCGAGTAAGGAGAGAGGTGTCGGCGAACGGTGCATTGGTGGTGATGAAGTGGTGGTGAGGGACACGCATGTGAGTGCATGCGTACGAGCAAAAATGGGATATTGGAAAGAGTGAGCAGACAGATGAGGTTCGTTCCAGCCGGGGATATTGGTTCTATACGAAGGTGCGAGAAGAAATTCTGTGTTGTACATGGGAATAGAGTTATAGCTCTGGTGGAATCGCTTGCGAAAAGTAAGGGTGTCTCAACGCCTCGCGAACGGTGATCCGCTGTCTCGGGTCGAACATAAGCAACTTCCTGACGAGGTCCAAGAAGTGCACGTTGATCATATCCGTTTGCGGTATTATTTCCTGTAGCTGGCTCAGTTTCCATGTCAACTGCACCAACGGCGAGACAGACCTGAAGACTTCGTGTCGCACGGACATCCTTCCGACTTTGCTTAGTCGTCTTGGGCAATGGCCAATTGAGTTTGGGTCCATCTTTGAAAAACTCCGGCTTGTGATTTACGGCTTCCCGAGCGACATTCTCGGGCATTTTCCCCATAACCATCTCCATCATGGCTAAATGCTCGAGATTATCATGTGTCTGGAATAATGCCATCCCCGTATAGAACTCCACTAGGATGCAGCCTAGAGAGTACGCGTCGCAGGGATATGACCAACCGAGTCCTATGAATAAATGCGAATGATCAACGACGTTATTCAGTGAGTGCACTATGCATGGGCTTACCCAGGATAATCTCGGGGGCACGATAGTGTCGCGTAGCGACAACAGCAGAGTGGTATTCATCTTGGAAAGTGGCTGATCCGAAGTCGATCAGTCGAATATCTGTTGACTCTAATATACGCTTTGTCCGGTGACCATGGCGCTGAGGGTCTATCAGTACTGCGGTCATGAAAGGCCAGCGGAAGCGAACACCTTCACCTTTCCAGGAGTGGGGATTGTCACAGCGCGAGAATGATTGTGTACTAAGAGGATATTCTCGGGCTTAAGATCCGTATGTATTATGTGTAGATCATGTAAAACTAGAAGGATGGCTTGTCAGTAATACGAACGAATTAACAATAAGGTGTGCAAGACACATACAGGCCACGCTGCCAAGAAGTTGCAGCGCAAAAGACTGGATGTGATCGCGCGGAAATGGGGCGAAATCATTTTCCTTGAGAAAGTCGTATACACACATGCCGAGTAGTTCGGAAACTAAGCATATATGATTCCGATAGTCGAACCAGTTCAAAAGGTGGATGCATTTACTATAAAAGGATATATCAATTGGGGGTGATGGGTGCACGTGATTAAAAGGCACACGTACTGCCGATTAGTGGGGTCTCGCTCCTTGAGCTTTTGTAGTACTCGAACTTCGATGCGGCTGGCCTCGCGATACTTTTGGATGGCCCGGATGATCTTGATAGCGACACGCTTATTGGTCTCGATGTCCACTGCTTCAACTACTTTACCAAATGTTCCTTGGCCAAGTAAACGAACAGTACGATCTGAACAGCCGAATAAGCATGTTAAGACGGGCGGAAAAACACGGCGGAAGAAACTTGCAGCGCTTGTAGATTATGTCATCGGGGGTGACAATATAATGACCCTCTTTATCGTCGCAGGACACTTGTTGCTTTGGTGTCTGTTTAAAGAGTGATCAGAAATATCGCCCATCAGACAAAAAAAAAACGAACAGTCGCGGATGTGGCGGTACTTCCGTTAGTCCACGTCGGATGATTAACTGCGCTAGACGACGGGGGCGGTGCCGGGAATCCTTTCTTCGTAGATGAAGGCACCTCGTCTAGCTCACGCTTCCTCTTTTTGGGTGCAGGGACAGGTACTGGAAGGACAACCGACGAAGAGCCAGAGGACTCTGCTTGAGCTTCCATTGCAGCACGAGCTCTTGTTCTTATTGGTGCAGAATAAGCGGGAGGCTGGTATGATGCGGAGTAGCCATGCGTGCGAGAAGAAGTTGCAGGTGAAGCCGTGGGTGGTGGAGGAGTGTCCTCGATGACAATGATTTCTCTAAGTCTCCCGTCTGTGTCGACTTCTTGCACCTCTGAGTAAGAGACTGTGTACTGATGAGCCCGCTTGCGCTTTCGGGTTGCAACCGGAGGTGTGGGTAGCATAGTGGAGTTTCTGTTGACGACACTGGAGATGGAAGGACGTTGATATGACGGCATGAGGTGAGTTGGTAGAGTTTGCACTGCGGCCTGCATCGTCGACTACACTGACGAGATGGCTGTTGGGTAGGGAAGGTGAACGGTGACGGATTGGGGGGCGAGATAGGGCGATGGAACAGGCGAGCAATGTGAGAGCCTTGGAAAGCACCGAGCAAGCCCACTGCGCCGTATTTGATCATATTTGGTTACGCTGCCACCCCACTTTACGTTCACTCCCCTCCTCACCCTTAGCAAGGCCCTTAGTGGGGCAATATATATATGGCCTGG
The DNA here is from genome assembly GCA_015025155.1 of Lactarius quietus. NCBI lineage: Eukaryota > Fungi > Basidiomycota > Agaricomycetes > Russulales > Russulaceae > Lactarius > Lactarius quietus. The sequence continues at coordinate 634,895 of WITN01000002.1, read as the reverse complement.
GTCAACCGCAAGCAAGCCCTCTCTTGAGATAATGACTTCATAAAATGTAACCCGGAGCGTATCATAGATCTGCTCCCCGTTTCTCTCTCACTCAGAGTCACGTGCACGCGGACAGTTTATGCAAACCGCGGGTCTCCGCCCAGCCCAGCCTGGAATCCGTACGAACGTGTGCCGTGAAATGGCAGTTTGCTTTTCGACACTGCCGGCGCATTGTTCCCTCGGCACAACCCATCAGGCCTGATGACGCAGTCCAGTTCAACAGCAGGACATGACACGGAATCATCCGAGTCACCTGCGCGATATGGAATTCCGCCAGAAGGGGGTTGTTTTGGCATGGCAGCTACTAGCGGTCACTGATGCAGTACTGATGGCCCGAATGGTGCTGGGCTGGACCTCTTTCTTTTTAAAACTTTCAGGTCTCAGCACTCTGACCGCAGGCAAGCCATTTATGGTTGCGTTTCACGGTGGAATGGAAGGTTCTCAGGACAGCTAATCCACATTACTTTCCGCATGAGAAAGTTGGCCACCTGGGATCACAAAGTGGCGTGTTGACGATGATACTGTCAGTAATGGGCTTCAATTGCAGGAGTCCAAGGGCTAAGCGTGGTCCAGACTGGGCGCGACGGCACGTCCCGGGGAAGCGATGGAAGGGGAAGACCACACCAGAGGCACTAAATAAGTGCCTGTTACGATCAGATACGGAGTCGATGGCCCGAGGACCCCGACGACATAGAAATACCGCGTTGGCCTTTTCGGGGTCCTGATGCCAAATAAACCCAAACTCAAGCTCGACGGTCAACTCGACGACGGATATCCTTCAGCGCTCATTGTCCACAGTGCTGAGCCACTCAACTCACTAGCTCAATAGCTTCGCCGCTGCGTAGTGCATGTCGTAAATGCGTGGTTTGCCATTTCCTCAAGATGCCGCGTTCGAACGCGAGACGTCACACGAATACGGCACTCCCGCAAGCAACCTCGACGACATTCCCATTGACCCTGCGCTCGCTGACCCGCCCATAGACCCTGCCCTCCAAGATTTTCCGGTAAAACTCGACTCAGACCAGGTCCGTGTCAGTCTTTATTTCTTCCTACGCGACGCGACTTGGGTTCTGTGGCTGTGGCGCCCACACCCTAATTGACCGCGTCGCGTCACGTCTCCCCCATCTTCGAAATCCGCATCCGAGCGACGGACTCGTTCGTATGCTTGTGCTTACCCTTTTTTTAGGATGATATTTCCTTGTCCCTCCCCACGAATACTCATCTCATTCGCGAATACTCGCAAGGTCCTCAGGGCGATCCATTTGCTCTGCCTCTTCCACCACCAGAGTATTTCTCCCCGGCCACTGAGGCCGTACTCGCCACCAAGCCTCCAAAGAAGAAGAGGAAAGTACGCAGAGAGCCAAATTGCGGCTTTTGTAGCGGGAACGACAAGAAGAACAACATTGGTGAGCCCGAGGAGATGGTCTCTTGTGATGAGTGTGGCCGCAGTGGTAGGTCTTGCCCAAGTTGCTAGTCATTGTTATATTGAGCAAAATAGGCCATCCCACATGCATGGATCTTGGCACAGTCGCCAACCTCGTCCGCTCCTACCTTTGGAAGTGCGTCGAATGCAAGACATGTGAAATTTGTCAGGAAAAGGGAGATGATGTATGTGCGCGATCTTTCACAAAGTCTGCCTTGCTTACGATTTCCATGAAAGGCCCGTATTCTCTTCTGCGACACTTGCGACAGAGGTTGGCATATGGACTGCCTGACTCCACCCCTGCAAGATTCGCCACCAGGAAAGTGGCATTGCCCGTCGTGCACGCACAATCCTTCCGGCATCTGTGAAGCTGTTCCCGAGGCGCAAACTGAGGAACTTGTACCGGCTCACCATACGGAGTCGTTTCGCCAGTCGTCTGTTTCCTCGACTTCCTGTTCGGAGGTTAACTCACCCCGAACATTAAAGAGAGGCAAGCGCAGAGCTGCTACACCGTCCACCTCGGAACGCAACACCGACGTTCCGGAATCTCCTCTTTTACCGCGTGGGCGTACACGTACGCTAACACGCAAAGCGATGGAACACTCGCCATCAGACGTCCCCAGCTAAAGATCACACCTCCGCGTCCACCCGATTCACCACCGCGACGAATGGTCGTTCGTCTTAGGTTACCCGTCCAAGGGAAAGGGAAAGAAAAGGAGGAGAGCAGTGACGATGAGCCAGCAGTGGGCTTATTTGACGAGATGTTGACCCCAGAGGACCGAGACACTTCAAAAACCATAATAACCCAGGGTGACAAACTCAGATTCGAGCGAAGTCGACAAGCGGCGGAAGTGAGCCTCCCTTTAGTTATCTTCGGGCTGTGCTTCTGAAATTTCTATAGCTCAAGCTTAATCTATCTCAATCGAAACCCAATCCCTCAGGTCCAGAAACCCCAATCGCTGGCCCATCTAGCCGACCTCTTCGATCCACCGGTGCAATAGCCACAACGCAGACGCCAAATCTAGCGCGCTCTGCCTCTCCCACACCTTCGACTCCTGGACCATTACCGGCCGCCGCACAACCGACTGGGCTACGAATACGCATCATCCGTTTCGGAGAATATGATATTCACACCTGGTATGATGCACCGTTCCCTGAGGAGTATGCGAATATTCCCGATGGACGTTTGTGGATCTGTGAATTTTGCCTGAAGTATAATAAGAGTGGGTTTGGTGCTTCTAGGCACGGCGTACGTATTCACCTTTACCGTTGAAACGGGTAGAGAGCTGAGTCTTTGTATAGCTGAAGTGCAAGGCCCGTCATCCGCCTGGGGATGAGATCTACAGAGACGGAAATGTATCGATATTTGAGGTAGATGGGAGGCGGAACAAGGTGTGCCTCTTGTTACCCTAGTGTAGCTTATACCGACCAAATCACCTTCTTCCCGCAGATCTACTGCCAGAACTTGTGCCTGTTGTCTAAAATGTTTCTTGATCACAAGTCGCTGTTCTATGACGTCGAACCATTCCTGTTCTACGTGATGACTGAGTCCGACGACATTGGGGCGCGGTTTGTGGGCTATTTCAGCAAAGAGAAGCGGAGCCCGAAGGATTTCAATGTCAGTTGCATCATGACGCTGCCGGTACGGCAACGCCGGGGTTGGGGGAATCTTCTCATGGAATTCAGTGAGCGGTATTAATGCGCCTGCAGAAGAGGTCGAGAACTAACCAGAGGATTAGGCTATCTTCTATCAAAGAAGGAGCAGCGGTTAGGGTCACCAGAGAAACCTCTTTCGGGCCTTGGGGCACTGGGCTACAAGAATTATTGGACACTATCGATCATGAGATATCTTCGCACAGCCCCAGACAATCCCGCACTAGAAGGTGAGTAGTTTATTGGTTTAGCTGCCACAGGATAACAGCCGACAATGTGCAGACATCAGCAACGCCACATCAATGACCGTCGAAGACGTGTACAATACCCTATGTGCTCACGACCTCATCGACGTCCTTGCAGTCCCCACCCCCAAGCCTCTTCCTGGTCAATCTATCAAATTGACAAAGAATCGTAAAACAGTAGTTGCCCGTCGACATCTCATCCGATCGCAGACGAACGACGATGACGTGACTAAGGGACCATTCGTGCCTCCAACTCAATACGAGATTCACTGGGATCCTCGTCACGTGAAAAGCTATTTGGACAAATGGGAAGCAAAGGGATACACGACGATTAAACCCGAGAAACTCAAATGGAGCCCCTTTTTGTTGGCACGCGTGAAGAAATCGGACGCGGACTCTAGACTGACGCTTGATGCAGCGGTGATAGGCAGCACACCCAACAAGGACAACCCAGGGCTTGCATCAGCATCCTCTGTCCCCGAGACACCAGCGCCTGTTACCCCCATCGATGTGGATGACAGTAATGATGAAGCCATTTCGACGCCAGTGCCACACACTCCAGAAAAGCATTCACAATCGCCTGAGTCACAAGGGCCCTTGCGCCGGTTGCGCAGCCAGAAACGCACGCCAAGTCGTGGCGTCGACTCTGGGTCCACATTCACCCCATCTAGATATTTGCGAGGACCTGGTGTTAGTGGCAGCCCTCCAAGTACGGTGCCGACACCATCATGTATAACTAGCGCGAGTGCCAGCCCATCGAAGTCTCTACACATACCCAAACCCCAAGAACATGAAAATACGTTACCCTTCGAGCGCGCCGACTCACCCATCGTAAAAGAAGATCTACCACCGAAGCGGGTTCATGGCCGTGTAGATGAAGATGCTGATGCTGCGCTTGCGGCTCGTCTAGCAGAAGAAGAGAGCCGGCCGAAGCGACTGCTGCGGTCCCGCTCTGGCACCGGCACAGTTTCTACGTTCGACCTTCCGTCGCTACCCATTCGGGCTGCATCGATCCGACAACCTCCGCGGAAGCGGCGGCGGGTCGTGTCCCCCCCCATGGATGAGCCTCCCCAACCAACTGAACCGTCACGCGAATCGGGGCTCACAGCGCTCACAAACGGCGCCACTCGTGGTGACGAAGACGCACGCTCAGAACCGGAAGACACCGGCACGCCATTCACGGTCGTTACAAGTCGGCACAGCGCACCCAGCGACGATACCATCGTTGCCGTTGCCGTTACAGGCCCAGCTACGACGGAGTGTGTCAAGGAAGACATGACGTTGCCTCCAGTTCCGGACCCGCATGCGATGGACGTAGACAAGGTCCTTGTGAGTACGGCGGAAGTTGTGAATGGAGTCTTGAGCGCAGATGTAGATGCGGATGGTGAGACAGACGCGGATGCGGAAGGAGAAGACGACGATGACTTAGATGCGGAAGGAGAGCCTGATGACGGCCTATAACTTATTTCTTTTTGGTTTCCTGAATATGGTTTATGATATTTGGTGCTTTTCTGTAACCATAATGTATCTCACCTCCCCACTTTGACATTGACGGCTCCTGCGGATGGGTTGGATCGTCGTACACTTTGCTACATATCGTACGAATCGTGCCTCCCGGCCTCCATATTGTTACATGTATGTGTGTTGTAATGCCTGGCAGAATACTACATCGCACTTGCGGTCCCTCGACGCCAGGCGAGTTTAGTGCAAATCACGTCCATAATACATATACACTCATTCACTTCCTCGGTTGTGAACGTCTTTTCATTTCAAGGCTGTTGCCACATATGGTGTAGAGTTGGATGCATTCATTTCACTCGCGTGCTATTGAAAACTCTTCTACCTTCTAGATACCTTGTGCTTGTTCTCAAATCTCGTGCTTCTTATGCCTTTCACTTTCTCATAGCTCTTGTTTGCAAAAGCGAACGTTGGCCCAGCGCACCTCTGCCCCGTGATTTCCTTCCGTGATTACGCATCTATGATACCCGGCGTCTTTCGGGGAATCAGCGCATCAGCGCTTACAGTCACTGACTCAGCCCGCTGAAACCCATTTACTGTTTTCGCATCCGTAAAGTGCAGGAGATGCTCATTTGTTGCTAGCTTACCTCGGCGAGGTTCGTACGTGAATAGGAGTTATAGTAAGAATTCTGGCGCTCTCCGGGAGACCACTTCTGAGCGCTGAGCGCCCTCTGTCGGGGCCTAGGGGGCGGTTGCCCTCGCGGCGGCACATCCATGCTCTCTGTCGTGTCATGCCGCTCTTTCCTTCTACAGTACTTATACGTCCCAGGCAGTTGACCTTCCCTCAACCAACACTCCCGAGTTTTACTGCGTTCCTAGTCTGTGCCTGGATAGCGTACCACTGGCAGCTGTCAGCGTCACGGTCCCGCGGAGAGAAACCAGGGCTACTGATTAACCAGAATGGGACGTGGCAAACGTTCAGCGTGCCGTAGCCAGTAACTGGCAGCAGAAATCGACTTCGCGCCAAGTTAGAGCCCCTAGATCTATCCTGTATTTTGCCTTGTGTGCTCCCGAGGAACGAATTAGTACTATTGAATTCATCGAGTGGTGATACTCTCAGCTCAGTTCCTCAGTGCACGTCTACTGTAACCTAGCTTGTCAAATGGAGTGACGACGTGCGCCTTCCAAGTTCTCGCGTTGTCATTGTATTTCTCAGTCCGCGTTTACGTGTAAAATCGATGCGGCGCGCTGAATCAGATGATCTATTCACCTTGAACTCTCTTTTACACTGGTCCAAGAGGTTGTCCATGAGCGAGCCTGCCCAAACCCAGGTCTAATGACTGTCACTGCTGTGTTAGGTTCCCCCTATGTAGGTCAGTAGTACCGATGGTCCCAGTGCAGCTTCTACACTTTGCGCCAGCTTCTACCTGCGCTCTAGCATAGGTAGGCTCGCGTTACTTGGGCAAGCCGCTCATACGATTAGAGCAAAAGCATACGACAAGCAATAGAAAACAAAACATTTTTTGGGCTGTGAACCTAGTCGAGTCGGTCGTATCTATAAATCATTCTTCCATACCTCGTCTTGACTCTTGATTCCTTTCTGGCCCCTACCAGCACCACCCTGACAGTCCTGATGAAGTCTAATCCAATCAAAGGCCTTGGAAGGAAGGATTGCAAGGTATGGGACCATCTTAGCACCCCGATGCGAAGATGTGAGGATACGATTAAGGAGGTGGCGGTCTCTGCCATCGCCGTGACCCAGTTCGAAAAGGGCCGTTCAACGCGGACTCTCGACAATAAACAGCAACGATGATATCTTGTTGTAACCCTTCATTCCGACCCAATACAATACATCGAAGATCTACAGCTCTGGTACTATATACGACTACATCGAGTATGATATCCCTGCAAGATATACCTATCATGCCGTCGACCGTATTCCGGATGTCTCATCTCTTGTTGGGGATACAACTTGAGGGAATGCGCTGGCCGAATGTTCAATGCCAGTGGTCTGCCCGTGATGTACGAAGTGCGCTGGCCGAAACGCCCATCTGCCCGTGATGCACGAAGAACTCTGTGTCCAAGCCTGAATGAGCCCGAGCACAAATGTAGCTATTGTCAACTTTCTGGGTGTGCTTCCTAACTCCCAGCCCTTGGAGGTTCATTGAAGTGGACTGTACTGTGGGTCGTGGTTCCTAGGAAGTGAGATGTAGCCTGACGTGTGCCTTTGTCCACTCGAGTCTGTTACAGTAACTGGAGGACGTGAGAATTATCGGCAATCAGACCAGATGCTTCTAATTGCACCAAATCCGTGCGGAAATTGCAGGGGCAATGGAGTCAACTATCTGTCATCGTGTTGATGGAGCAAGGGAAGGGGCCTTTTCTTCCCAAACGCCACCATGCATTCTGTTTTCCGCAATAGGAGACGGTCGTCAAGTCCGCAAGCCGCAGGCTCCACGGGACCCGTCGATGCCGTCAAGACGGAGTTTGGGGGCGAATGACAAAAGAAGGCACAGACTTCCCTAACTGGGCCGTGGACCCCTCGAAAGACTGATGCGATTGTGAGCGCTCGTTCAGGAGTTCGTGACATCATGGGCATCAAATGCGTTGTTACAGAACGCGCAGCAGAACGCTGTCTCCTACGATCGGCTTCAAGTCGGCGATGGACACCAGTCCAACCACAGGTGGAAGGAGGTGACCTGGGACCTATGCCGATGGGATCAGGCATAATCAAGCCAAGAATCAGGCTGTCGACCGGGGGCTCTCCTTTGGCGTCGGTTGTCTCTGTCTCCAGACATATTCCGCGGGTGGCGGATCTTAGGGCGTCGAGGAGAAACGAAAAAGGCCATTGGTACGCGGCATATCTAGATAATCTAGTTTCCATGCCTTACTGAGTACATGTAACATTCTGTGCTTTCACGAGAATGATCGCGGCATAGGCTGCGGACAGCCCAGAGGCTAGAGCTTCCCTAACCGCAATTGTGCAGCGGACTGATCCCCAGCAAGGCTAAGGGCCGGGATCCCCAACCTCACCAGTTCGACGACCGGGCGATATAATTCGGTCTGCAATCGGCATCGGTGACCCGTAAGCATTCACGTGTGACTTTTCTTCGAAGAAATGGGAGTCGAACCTTGATCAGTCCCCATACACCCTCACGTGCTTTCGGTGCTTTCTCTTGAGCGATTTCCTGCGCTCGCTTGAGCACACCGCGTGTGCCCCCCGCAACGATCTCGTCGACGAGACCTGCGTCGCGCGCCTCCGGGGGAGTGAAACGATGTCCTTCGGCCACAAATCCGCGGGTGACGGCGGTGGACACCTTGGCGCGGACGACGGCGGCGAAAGAAACGGGCCAAGTTGCACCAAAGTCAATCTCGTTCATGCACATCCAGGCATTGCGTTTGGCGCCGTCCGTCATGACGCGATAATCACAGGCAAGCGACATCATAGCACCAGCTGCAAAGCAGTGGCCATTGATAGCCGCCACAGTCGGGACTGTGGGTGCAGTTTCATCAGCGTGACGCTGGGTGTGGACGGAAGACGGAATGTGAACCCACTCGGAAAAGTGAGCAGAGTGACGAGGAGCGGGTCAAAAGTTGCTGTACGAGTTGGATGAGTTCCAAACGGACCTAGTGAGGTTATGCGCATCACTTACCCGTGAACCAAGCCGGGTCCTTGACAATACTAGGGAAGTCAAACCCTATGTAGAGGGCTCAGGCAGGCAAAATCCCGAGAGTCAAGAAGGTTCTGGCGTACCATTGCTGAAAAACTTCTCTTGATTGAGGGGACCAACGATGACAAGGGCAGCCGCGCCAGCGTCCTTCTCTTTCCTAGCTTTTCCCTCCGCGCTCTCTTTTCGCCACTCACGCTCTACGGTCTGAAGAGCAGGTTTTAACGCGTCGTTGATCAAAGTCTTCACCAGGCGGTTATCGGGTCCATTATGGAGTTCAATTTGCCAGACGATTGGAGAGGCTGCAAATAGGTCAGTTATTGGGTTCTACCTCCTGGGTGTAAACCCACGTCGTGTCAAAGTCAAAAGTGGTGTTTGTGAGCCAATGGGGAGCCGGAGAATGAAGGGAGTTGACATGTCGAATAGTTCCCTGCGTGGTTGGCGACTGGGTACGGGATCATACTTTATTCCATCGCCTCCGCTTTTAATTGTACACTCATACGACTAGTAAATAGGAAAACACATGCCCGGTAACCCGCATCCTTGAAGAATCCCACCATAAACCGGAGCAAAAAGTGGGGTGTGTGCTTCGCCGCAAAACACGGCTACCTGAAGGCCGGACTCTGCCGGCCGCTTACCGGTTAGGTCCGGGGCAGCGAACGGGCCAAAGAAAGCAGAACGAAAGCAACCACGAGGACGAGCATGAGCGACGACAGAGCTGCAGAACTCAAAGGTCCGTTCACCTCACTCTGAGTATTCACCTATCCTTACCATTCCTCAGCACGAATTGCCGCTCGTGATGCGCATGTGCGTGAATCTTGGGTCCGAGCCATGGAAGCCCGCATCGTCAGGGACCAGCTTCAGAGTTGCTATCGTACTGAGGGGGTCAATCACTACGAAACTTGCCGCGAGCTGTCGGAGAAGTATACCACACTTCTCAAGGAGAACCGGGTAGGTTTCTCGAGTCTGCTGGGGGCTGTGAGCTGATGATTTGCTGATTCAGGTGAAGGGTTATAAGAACGTCGACGTCTAATACAACGTTTAGAAATACTATCGGCTAGAATTCAGATTGATTCCTTTTCCCTCCCCTTCAGCACAGAAAGCCACTATGATCATACGAGTGCACTTGCATAAAATAACATTCGAAAGTACCAATCGACGTATGTCGACAGAGCAAGTCTTTTTTACTTCCGGAGTCGACTGCCTTGTCTTTTTCCCTCTGTGCCACTCGCTTCGCCCCCGCTGAGGCCGCTGTGCTCTTCTCCCGAGCTGACTGCTCCGCCCGTTTTTCGGCTTTTGCCTTTGCGCAAATGATGTTCCGGGATCCATTCCTCTTGGTATCCGCTGACCAAAGTTGCGGTCGTAGTAGCTACAGGAGTAGAGACCTGTGTTTTCTTCTTCGGCTTGGGCTGAGGAGCGAAAGAGAGGTAGGTAACGTAACCAAGACCACCCAGAATGGCGAGAACTATCGCATATGTACTCAAGCTAAGTACACGCTTCAGTTTCATGGAAATATCAGAAAAGGTGCTTGACGTACAGTTTCAAGTCGAAGACAGAGAGCTCAGGCTCAACTACCGAAACAATCGAGTCGAAAGCAGCCACTTTTTGCCTTTCGCCATCAACAAGATGTTCAAGCCAAACGCTGAGTTTGATATCGCCAGTCTTGAATCTAGGCAATTGTCATGCCAAAGGTACATTATGAGATGGAAAGGGGAACCCACTCGCTGTGAAATTTGTACGGGAGTTGAATGCGCGCATGGTCAGGTAAATAGATGCCATATGTGAGATTATTCGCCTGAATTATAAGAAACGAATTCAGTATTTGGCTGAGCATTACATCGACATACACACCGCCCTAATAAGTTTCTCCGTGGAGGGATCCAGAAATTCGCCGGCCACACTAAGGAGAGTGACGTTTTTCCCGGTCCTGTTTTCTACATCCAAGAGTAGGCTATTGCTTTCTCCGTTTACAACATCTGTCGGTATTTCATTTCATAAGTTGAGAGGAAGTAGTGCAGGGCAGGAAACTTACGACCAAAGGGTTGCTTTCCGGGAATGACGCAGTCACTGCGAGGACAGGATCCTCTACAGGTAAATCAGGAAACTCCCCATCATCTGCCACAGATGCTTCATGATAGTTCTTAGTCAACAAAAACGGGGAGGATAAACACATTGGGGCGAACGTACAGACAATCTCGACCGCGAGAACAGTACTTGCTAAAAGAGCGATTGAAGAAAGAAGAGAACGAATACGCATTATATCGAAGCTGAAATTTTCCTAGATTGGACCCAGTATAAATGTGCAAGTACGTTGTGGTTGGAAACGGGAAGGGGTTGAAGCACAACTCAGCCACGTCAATTCTGCTGCTGACCTCGGTCACATGATCCCGCGTTGAGCGCTCAAATCTTTTTTGAACCACACAACTGATACACGCATACGATACAGTACAGTGATTATAAAACCGTCAACTAGCCCACTTTCCTCAGAAGCTCTTTAGCAACTTCGTCTGCGTCCGTAGTCTGGTCCGGGATCCAAAAGGCCTGCTTATTGTCAGATCAGCATGACCAAAGAACATACCAACGAACCAGTTCAGCACCGGCAGTAGCCATCATTGCTAGGCGAGGATTAAATCGGACGCAACGTGCGGGACCTGGATGTCCATCCGTCTTCACAAGGGGTTGGATGCGCGTCGGCGCTACAGTAACGTCCACGGATCCTTCGCGCGCGGGTATATTCTGTACATCCCACACACAGATCCGTCCGTCAAGGCCACCCCCAACGACGAATTTGCTGTCCGGAGTCCATGAGACCTCCTCTCCAGAACATCCGCGTTGTGGCTCGATGCTAATTGGTGTGTCGAGCTTCCGGCGCTCAAGCCCAGTATGACCCTCTAGCTTCGCGAGCACGTGGCCCTCAAATGCATCGACAATGTAGTGTGCGTCACCCGAACAGCCCACAAGGAGATACTTCCCCGAGCTCGAGAATGCCATCGAGGTCATGTAGATGGCACGAGGTGGGAAGCTTACGCGCGCCAGTGTCGGATCTTCGAGTGAGATGGTGAGGAACGGTGCTTTGTCAAAGTTTGCGTGGTCGTACATCAAAATACGGCCATAGTGGTTTACTGCAACAGCGAAGACGACGCCTGTCGCATCGTACGCGACAAGTGACGGCGCAGGTAAAGCCAAAAGCCCGCGGCATTGGGGGGCTCGTAGGTCCCACAAGCGCACACTTTTGTCCATGGAACCCGACATGAACCCGTCGTCTACAGGCGACATTTCGAGCGAAATGACACGTTGCGTGTGACCCTTGAAGTATTGTAAATACTTGTTGTCATGCAAGGAGTGATAGCGGATGGTGTCGTCCTCTTTCGTTGACGCGTAGATAATAGCAGTGTTCTTGTGCGTGAACCGTGGGAGGTCAACACCATACTTCTTTGAATGAAGCGTTTTCGTGAGTCTAAAGGCTATTATCAGTTGGACCTTGGCAGACAGAGTGTTGGACGGCGACGTGCTTTCCAGTTTTGCAATTGTACAGTCTGAATGTCTCGTCTTCTGCAGCAGTTATGAGTTGATCTCCTCTATCGTCAAAAGAAAGGCCAGTGATGTGTCGCTGCGGAGCAGGAGTGCGACTTCCTGGCGGTAACGGGGGAGCAGGTCAACAGCAGCTTTGAATATTTTGGCGGGCTTTAATTTGGTCTGTGAATGCCAAGTCAGTGTCCCCCGTCACGAAGTGTTCATGCATCACCATGAGCGCAGTTGTAAGAGGGAGCGGCGCCGCCCCGTTCGTGGGATTGGGAGGTGCCATAGACTAGAGAGGCGGGGGATGTTGAACGCGCGCGTTCACGCCCAAACGAGCGAGCGGAGTTACAAATTGTGCTTTACCTCTGCTCACCATGTCGGACGGTGACGACTCCGCAGCTTTATGGAAAGTCAACCGCACAATACATGAGCTTGTCAAGGACAGGGTGCAGCAAATTATTCTTTGATACTCATTCCAACTTCTGGCTGAAAGGGCCGACCCTCAGGGCTATCAAGTTGCGGATGAGGAAATCAACATGTCTCTGGCGGATTTCAAGGCGCAATATGCGAACAACGGGGGCACCGTCGAGTGGGCGGCTCTACAAGCCATCCTCCCGACGTGTCGTTAACCAGTGTTATCATTTTGCAGCCGGAATCAGCTCAATTTTTTCACCAACGCTCGCACGGATCCCTCTAACCAGATATTCGTATTCTTTTCTGATGAAAAGAGCGTCGGAGTGAAAACCATGCGAAAGTCAGTGAATTTAGATCGGTCCCGACGATTCCTTCTCATGCACCGCTTGTTCATCATTTTCAGGTTGCTCAACATTTTAGAAGAGAAGAACATAGCCAAGGGTATCATCATTTTCCCAGGTAGCATGACGTCTTCGGCCAGAAAGGTCGGCTTCCCTTTCTCCATGTTTGTTCTTTTTATAGTTGATATCTGGCGGCATAGGTTATCTCGGCGATGCAGGCACGATTTAAGCTAGAAGAATTCGCCGAAGCAGACCTGTTGGTGAATATAACACACCACAAACTGGTACCAAGGCATGAAGTCCTGGATCAGGAACAAAAGAAGCTCCTTTTGGAGCGATAGTGCGTGGCAAATTCATATAATTCAAATCCATTCACTCCAGTCTGACAATATCCTAGCCGCCTGAAGGAGACACAACTCCCTCGGATTCAGCTTGCAGATCCCATCGCTCGATACTACGGTTTGCGGCGTGGGCAGGTTGTCAAGATCACTCGGCCCAGCGAAACCAGCGGGCGCTACGCAAGCTACCGTATCTGTTTCTAACGCATCAATCAATTCCAATAACACCCTATTTATCACCACCTGTGCCCATAGGCGTTGTCTCAATGACCTAGCGCTGCTCCCAATGTTTTTAGCAATAATATATAATTATTGGACGCCAATATATTCCCGGATTGGGGACCACTACTTCCCCTTGAGCCAGGGGCTACCGCGGGTCTACTAAGATCTCACAGCTATGAAGGTGCTGGATTTCAAACACGATGGAGCATAGCAACTTTTTGTGGTCGTCCGCTCGAAGTGTGGCTAACTCGTATGTGATTGCCTAGACCGAGATGGTTGATGGTGGTATTATTTCCGTGCGACTTTCTTGGAACTCTTGACTGTGAAACCTATTACAACTCTGCGCATGCATGATCTCTATCCCACGCGCAGTAGGTCCCTGAGTCCATTAACAACTGCAGGCCTTCCATCTACCTCGTCTAGCTCTCACGGCGCCCTTTGCTGCGTATCAGCCAGCTACAAAGACAGTGCGCTACCTGATGATCGTTTGTTCCGACCTTCGACTCATTATGTCCGACTGTACGTGTAAGTGTTCATGTCGATGCACTGGTGAGCTGAGCGCCAGGGCAACTTTCCATGCCACCGTCGAATTTGCGATGTGTATGGTTTAGTCGCTGTAGTCGCGATTTCGGGAAATCCGCTTGGCCTTGTTATAACTTCTTTGCACCGGTGCAGTTGCAACCTTCAAGTGGTCTTCATTCGGAGTTTCACAAACTCGGTTGTTACTTTCTTTAAGGATTTAATTTTTCCTCTAGGAGGGAGGTGGATGACCGAGTGCGCTAAGGGCGGCCGCGTCCCGGCACGTCTGCACAGATGGCTCTTGCTAGGGCCGGCAAGCAGGGTCCTTTGCGACACGGTGCTTCCATTTTAGGTCTCAAAGTTGCGTCCTGCTCCACCATACATGCCGTTGGGTTGAGTAACGGTTTGGACGGTCGTCAGCTCCGGGCGCGTTGCGCGCTTCTGTCCACCCATCAGTCACTAGAGCCAGGGTTCCAGCCACTGTTCCCGATTTCGCCTTTACGTGGCCACACGCCCATCGGCGTTCAGGAACACAAGTCTTGACTGGAAGATTCTCTGAATTAGGATCAAGATTGGATCGATAACCTCACGATGGAAGACTAGTGTGAGTAAATGTCGGCGGTTTAGCTCTCTCATCAACCTTGCGTTGTAAGTTAGTGCGGCTGGCATTTTTCACAAGCGAGCGAATTCCAATTTCATCGGAGATGACATGAGTTGCGTGCCTCAGAGGCACAGCTCAGGCACGTGATGGGTGGCCAGGGGCCATAAATAAGATACGTGTTGTCATATTATATAATAAATGGATCTAGAAAGCCGATCACGAATCTCATCGGGAGCGCTGAACACTGAGCGCCGCCGAGCGCTGGGACCAGCCGAAATCAAACGTGGATATAGCGATACCCCAAGTCACCCCAGTTTGAAAATCCCACATGATACAATACTACTCTCTTGCTTCACCGGCGTTATGTTGACTCAACAGCATACACCGGATCCAAATCAAGTTGTGTTCGTCGGAGGTGCAGTCATGACATGACTCATAATTATTATCGACTCAGCTACACCCATCAACGCCATGTGCCCGGCACAAGCGGAAGTACGTTCCGTTCAGCTCGACGTTACAGGGAGCTGGTGATACACCGTCTACATCTCCTTGTCAAACAAGTCCCATGCATCGGATGAACGACGCCATCACACATGATCCGCATACATTGACTGAACGGTCTGGCTCAACGTCCGCGTGCCTTGGAGATGCCACCGCATAGCTGGCACCACTTGACACTAGCTTGTCGGATTGCTGGTGGAACGTATGACTACGGATCGATTGTTGCGTTGCACACTGCCCTTTGGTGACTGGTGCGTTCCCAATTCTTTGAATCAATTCCGTATCCAGAGTCCAGGTGAACTATGCTCGGTTTGACTGTTCTTTGGATTCGACAAGATCGGACACTGCAATGACCCCTGGGCTGAGTCCTGTTCACCGGACATGTTGCTTTACTGATGTCCTGGTCATTACATCTACCCAGGCTCCATCGGCCTCCTTATGATTAGCGTCTATTGCGATGCATTCATCCATCCTATAAAGGGCCACTGTCGCTCCCCTACTGAATCATCTCCTACTCTGTCCGTGATCCCTGAAATGTACTCTTCACCCAATTCATTTTTCCTCCCCGACCTAATCACCCTCTCCAAGCCATTCAAAGGATCTACCAATCCTCACTACAGAAAGGCTGCTGCGGAGTCCCGCGCCTGGGTCAACAACTACAACATCTTCACAGACAGGAAGCGTGCCTTTTTCATCCAGGGATATAACGAACTTCTTGTGTCCCACACCTATCCCCACGCCGGATATGAAGAATTTCGCACTATCTGCGACTTTGTCAATTTATTGTTCGTCGTCGACGAGGTCAGCGATGACCAGAATGGCGCCGACGCACGTGGAACTGGAGAAGTCTACCTTAATGCCATGAAGTACCCAGGGTGGACTGACGGTTCCGCATTGGCGAAGATGACGGAGAGTATGTCCTAAATCCCGATGGTCTTGGTTTGATCCTGATTTCCACTTGCTAGATTTCGTGCACGCCTCACTCGTACTTCGGGACCTTGTTCTTTCCGCCGTTTCTTAAAGCACTGCGAAGATTACATCGAGTGCGTGGCACAAGAAGCTGAGTACCGAGAGCGTGGCGAAGTTCTGGACATGGAGTCCTTCAAACACCTTCGGCGCGAAAACAGCGCAATCAGACTCTGCTTTGGACTCTTCGAATACAGTCTTGGGATCGACTTACCGGATGAGATTTTTGGGGACCCCATCTTTGAAAGTCTCTATTGGGCCGCCGCAGATATGGTTTGCTGGGCAAACGTGGGTCTCATTCTCCATGTCTCAACTCCATCGTCTAACGGACACATCGCAGGATGTTTATTCATACAATATGGAGCAAGCGAAAGGCCACACGGGAAATAATATCGTCACTGTCCTCATGAAAGCCTATGGCTGTAACTTGCAGACCGCAAGTGACATTATCGGCGCACACTACGCGGAGCTGATGGATCGCTATCTCGCGGACCGCGAGCGGCTACCATCGTTTGGCGTGATATCGATGCAGATGTGCGGCTCTACGTGCGTGCGATGGAGAATTGGCCAATTGGAAATCTTGAATGGAGTTTCAAGACGAATCGATATTTCGGCCCCCTTCACGACGAAATCAAGCGCACACGTCTCGTTGTACTTACTCCGCGAAGAGACGACAGAAGAGACGATAGTGATACCGATTCCGACTGATATGATTCGTGACCCAGTCCTCATCTTCATACATTCATGATTCGTTTAACGGTTAGCACGTTACTTTCACATTTCCTCTTCCAACATTATTACTTATTTCCCTGTTCAACCACTGTTCAATGATGCCAGTTTTTATTATTATCGTTTGACAGCGTTTAGTTTACTGTATAAATATAATGTACAGCCATGGTTGCTACGTACCCATCTCCGCGATGCTATAATAATGAAGCCTCAATTCATGTCAGACTCGACCGTACTCCCTTGATAACGTTATGAGCTGATGCCAACCCCAAAGGTACCTCTGGCATCTGTTCGAGCCAAGGTTCGAGCAGGCAGTTTCAAGTCGGGTTTGTGGCGGCTTTACAGTAAGGATACTGCTATATCAGATTCTGATGCTGGGTGCCTCGAGTTCTTTTTAGGGACGAGATGTCGCCATCCGTGATACGCCGTACCGCTATATGAAGGTGGGGAGTCTCATCAGGTCAAACCGCAGCTTGCACCGCTGACACACTCCCGGGCCGAGTCACCATGACAGTGTTTCAGAGAGCGCTGGCACAGGCAAGGTTGACTAAGTTAGCAGTGCTCGGTCATAATTTAACAAAGACCATCTGATCCGTCTTCTGTATTCGTTCGTGCCATGTGTGACACCGGTGGTTCCTCCTTACGGAGAAGTCGTTTTCCATGCGAGCGTTGATATGATCATAGACGTCCCAGATTTAAAAAATAAACAAGAAATCCAAGAAGAAATCGAGGACGACACCCTACTCTTATTATACGTGAGCCTCGTTCCTGGACACCTGGCAAGCACTAACAAGTCAATCCAGATCAGGGTGAACCGTTTTTCTCGGTTTTTTTTTCGAATCCATTATTGTAGAGTACAGATGTAGTGTACAGCACCGCACCCTTCAAGGCGTGTCGCCGGCCCGAGAAGGCCGACGTGATGCCAACAAAAGGATGCCACGCTTCCAAGTGCGTAAGAATGCGCGAGCCTGTTTCGCTTATCGCTAATCTGCTCTCCTATAACTTTAGAGCGCGCTGTACTGTACTTAGGATCCGTTGCACCGACATACATCTGGGAGAAGACGAGTCATGACACAGCCCAAAGTACGACAGCCACCGGAACTACAGTACCGGCCTTCGCAAATTTCCAACGAGTGCGCAACAAGGTGCCGGCGCAGACAGCAATACAAAGCACGTAACATAGCACTGGCAGCAGCAAGTGGCGTCGCCGGAAACGCGATGCTGGCGCAGATGTCCTAGTTATGATAATAGTTTGGCCAAGGCATTCAACGAGTGTCCCCTTTTCTAAGCAATTTAATTCTACCGTGGTTCCCAGGGCAATGCACGCTACCTACATCACTTTGACGTTTATCAGAACAACCCAGCTTGGTTCACCTGTGTCGATGGTCGTGTGTTATGCACAAGAGATGTGGCGGCCCGATATATTGTTTTTGTGGAGGTACTCCGCCTTAATCAATATGTTGGCTTTCATGCGCCCTTGCACGGAGGCTGGATGAAGTTCCGTCCTCTCCATGAGTTCCAAGATTACAACCCAGTGATTGCGTTAAAATAGTAAAAGCAGCCGTTCGCCCAGGCGGGTTTCGAGATCAGAAGTGAGTAAGGTGTATCTAGCCCGAGACCTCTTGGCCCGTTACACATACAGCCAACGCCCGCGCTGCTCCGCCCACTCCGCGAGTTCATCAACCCCTTGAGCTTCAAGTGCTTGGCGTAACGAAGGGCGTTGACCTAGAGCCTCCGGTGTTGAAGGAGAGTCCAATCCGTGATTGGCCGGGTCGTATGGTGAGAGAATGCCCAGTCCACTTCCACCGACAGAAGTAAGGTAAGGGCGGAACCCGGAGTTGATGAGTTCCCCAGAGAGGGCGCCCAAGACGCTGTCCTCCACATCTACCGCAGTGATCAGCAGTCAATCGAAAGATTGAATGAGCAGTGAACCCCACCATCTGGAATGAGGGTAACAGCGCACCCTCCGCCCCCAGCACCTGTCAATTTCGTGGTCAAGCCATATGGCTCTGCGGCAGTTTGGGATCGAATGGTCTCGAGGACTGGGTGGGAGACGCCGAGCGCGACAAGATGGGCGTGGTTTTCGGTAATGAGCGACGCAAGGGCAGAGAGCAACTTGTCTCGCGGTAGCTCAGGGTCGCCAAGGGCACGGCGAGCTTCATCGCTGATGCTCTGAATTGAGTCAAGGATGCGTTCGACGGCTGCCGGCTCCTGCGCCATCGTCAGTGTCCGCCTGTTTAAGGGCCAGAGAAAAACTCACGGCGAGTTTCTTGGCGGCGACACCCTCTACAAGTCTCTTTGTGTTTCGAGGGACGCGCGAGTCTGTCAACAAGAATCGGAATGACTTGAACCTATGTCGAAATCAATATACTTCAACATCATCGCCAGCGGCTCATGTTACAGATCTCAACTCACCCTTGAATTCCTTCCATACCACTCTTCTTTTCGAATCCTGGTCTGGTATATGCGAGTGCACCACCGTATACGGCAACTGAGTTATCCACTCCGCTAGGATTTCCGTGCAAGATTTTCTCGGCAACGAAGGCCCAACGATTCACTTCTTCGGCGATCTGACGTGGCAAGGCGCGCCGTCCTGCATGAGATACGTGCACATGTCCGGGGTCTTGCGTTTGCACATCAGGGGTACGAGATGGCTCCGGGAGGGAAGGCAATGTTATACGTTGGTGGAGGAGGAGAAGGACGGTCGCGACGCAAGTAGAGAAAGAGGCGGAGCTCCCAAGACCCGCACCCACGGGCAGCGTTGATCTCACAGCGAAGCCAAATGAAGGCCTGGATAAGGGCGACGGTCAGCGCTGATAGGTCATCAAGCACTAGGGATCACACTCGCTACCTTTCGCCGCCGTGAGTCATCACCATGTACAAGTATAAGAAGGCCACAGATGCGGCTTGAGCTTGTTTATTCTGGTCTGTGCCAGGTGGGAGCCCGCGTTGTTGAATGGCATCGACTAGTCGTTGATCGAGTGTGTCAGGATGAGGATTGCCGATACCGATGGACGTGACAGCATCCCATGGAAGGTCGTCAAGAACCCATTCGTGTGAAAAGTTGTCCAGGTCAATGAAGCGCAGTGCGATTTTACCATCATGACGAGGGGAAGAAAGACCGAAGCAGCGGAGACTGACCGAAGCTGCAATTGCGGTCTGCAGCACGATCAAAACTATCCCAACATTTGACATGACTGTGACTCACAACGCCATGAACGACGGCATGTTCCCCGAACAAAATGACCTTGCCCGGAGCACTGACAAACCATTCGCGATCTTCTCTCGGCCTCACTGGGTGTTCGTTGTAAGCGAGTTTCTCCACCGCGCGGCTAATGGTGACTCCTCCATGGGGGACAGTACCACGGACGAAACTATGTTGGTCAGCGCCTACAGAAACAGTAATAGCGCCCGCGTCAAGAAGGGCATGCTCAAGGTCGTCGATGAGGTCCGCCGGGTCCTCAATCCCAACACACAATCGAATGAGATCCTCAGGTAGACCGCGTTCTGCCCGCACAGCAGGATCAATCGATGCGTGACTACGGGCAGGATGCTGTGAGGCATATCCGCGGTTGATAAAGATGCTACTCACGACATGACGCACGGCATGCTGATGAGAGAATTGACGCAGCCGAAAGAAACAGAGATGCCCCAAAGACGAGTCGCACCAACGATGCGCTCAGAAAGTGCCTTGTCCCCAGTGGTGAAAGAGAGCACTGCGCCATAACCGTCTGCGTTACGCTCATGGATCTCTCTCCCAGGGTGGTTCGCTAATCCGGGATAGTGGACTTTAAAACCAAGGCGGTCGAGCGTCGAGGCCACAGCCATTGCGGAGGTCTGCTGACGATCCATGCGGATAGCGAGTGTCTTTATACCACGCAAAAGGAGGAAGCAGTCGAAAGGGGTGAGGGCATTCCCGATTGCATTGATGATGAATCCTATTTGCTAAAGGAATATTTCTAGCAAGTTCGTTAGGCAGAAAAACAGATGAGGAGACACACCTTGGCTAAGTCGTCACTATTGCAGGTAATAACGCCTGCCATTAAATCGTGATGCCCACTAAGGTACTTGGTGGCACTATCGTACACAATGTCCGCGCCGTATTCTAACGGACGTTGTAAGTAAGGGCTCATCATAGTGTTGTCAACTATGACAAGAGCATCTGGTGCGTATTCCTTGACTCGTGCAGCAATGTTCGCGAGATCAGCAACTTTGAGAAGCGGGTTGGTAGGACTCTCCAGCAGGACCATGGCCGTTTTTCCTGCTTTAATGTGTGCGTGGAGATTTAAAGGTTGAGTGGTATCGACGTGATGCACGATAACGCCGACGTGGGTCTTGATATAAGTGAGGAGGCGATTTGTGCCACCGTATAGGTCATCGCCAGCGATGACCTCGTCGCCTGGTTTGAGAAGGCGAAGAATGACATCGAGCGCAGCCATCCCAGACGAGACGGCGAACGCATGACCTGCTGAAGATATCTTGGCAATGTGGTGTTCTGCAATCAGAGTTGAGCCTGCCAGGTGCTTCAAGGCACGCTTGATAGAGCCTCACCGAGATGGCTACGGGTGGGGTTACCACTCCTCGTGTAGTCATACTGGCCATCGACGCCTTTGAAGGTAGAGGACTGATATATTGGAACCGAGCTAGAGCCATATTGGTCCTTTTGATCGGGGTTGTCTACGGTTGCACAAAGGGTACCGAATCGATACGGCCTGCGAGGCCGAAATGGAGAGTCTGGCTCAGGAGTTGGCAGTTCGTAGTCTCTGACGAGACCGTTATTTTGGGCTGTATGAGACATAGGTATTGGCGAGAAGGAGAATGGGGGTAGGCGAGATGGCCATGATATGAATGAAATACGCGTGGGACCCGATGGCGAATTGATTGCTTGCTTTCAAGCGTGACCCGACATTCGGCTCTAGCCCATGCCTCGCAGACAGCGTATGTTATCACTTTCTCATGCGTTCGCGCTCTAATCAAATTCAAGCCGTAAGAAAGGCCCAAGAGAGCCAGCCACTCGATGCCGAGATCATTGCAAAACGCACAAAACGCCACCTAGACGAGCTAGAGGTGCGTTTCCTTGCGACTTGCTTTCCGATCCATAATCTCATTTTGCTCCCCAGCGCTCAATTATGCCGAGCCGACCACTCGTATCTTGGAATGGATGAAGACGACCAGGCCGGAAAATCTGCCAAAGGCCGTGCCCGTCAAACGGTCTCGGACAAACGACAACTCTCCGGTCCTGGCGCGAAGAGGAAGAAGGCTAATATGAACATCCGCACAGCCATTCTTTACAGAAAGAATTTTGCCACCCTAATCGAGGAATCGGTGGGCGTCCCATTCAACAGAGCCCGGGGTGCTTTGTTGATGTCCTTGTCTAGGGACTGGGGAACCTCCCCTCCTCGATTCCCAATTATCTTAATGCCGCCGCTGCACCCTCTAGGAAACCAACACGACCGCTCTGCACTGTCTGTGGGTATTGGGGAAACTACAGGTGCAAAAAATGTGCCATGCACTTTTGTGGTCTCGATTGTCAGGGCGTCCACGACGAAACAAGATGCGAACGACGCGTCATTTAGCTGCCCGTAAGATCACTCCCCTGGCCGGTCTGTTTATAGGTTCTTGTTTTTTCTCGTACTCGCTGACTCTCGCGTACCCCAGTTTCCCGAAAGTAACTTCTCCGTTGTAATATCCCTAACCCACAACACGCAAAGGCTAGTACCATTTCAACCCCGATGATAGTTATCCTGATTTAGGAAAGTAGATTTCTATGCCACCGCCCTTCTACTCGCAGCCGCAGTTAATCTTGCTCGTTGAGGTGGCTGTTACTGCGCATAAGGTTCTGCTGCTTCCGTCCTATACTTTTTGGGCAACCCACTGCCTAGGTTAAGGACGCTGCGATTCAGCCTAAGAGCTCCTAACTTAGCACCTATACATACGCCAGGGGATTTCGTCTGTTACTTATGCTCACATTGCGTACCATGCCCTCTCAATACTCGCTCAGGTTCAGGTAATACGTTTTTGAGAAAACTTAGGCCCACCGAAGGCCCGTCATGTCCACGAGGAACCAGCTATCGGATGGGATGCAACTGCCTTCTCTGGGGGGTGGGTTTCGTAATAGAGTGACGCATTGACAATAAACATGTCCATTCTATGCTGCGCGTGCTGGTTTGGATCGCGCAAACATTCAAGTGATGCTGCGGGATGATGTCGAATGGATACCTGATATGGTCCATGCCACGATATTCGCACCCACTTGGAAAGCAGAATACAACCTTTGCCTTTGGTTCTGAAGCAACTCTGGTATGTATCCAGATACCTTGTCACTCTTGCTCAGTCCTCGCGTTCATTTGCTCCCATTAGTTACACCATATACTTGAAAACAACAGTAAGCTATTAATATAGTACCGACAATAAATGATACAAATTTGAGAGTACAACAAGGTCGAGGTTAGATGATGCGTCTAATCGTTATGTCAGCTTCGCCAACTGGATTGTATTTTGCCAACATTCGTGGAGAAATACGCGTTTTTCAGGAAGACATCCCCAACTAACCATTCTTCTGGGCCACCACCTGGCCGGAAGAAATCCCAGACACGCAGTCTCCATTGAGGTCGTTCGCGTTCACAGGCACGAAGGTGATATCTTTGGGGTCGATAGTGAAGGCTCGTCCACCGAATGTGAGTGCAAGAGAGGCATTGGTTGTACATGGAACCGTAAATCCGCCTTTTTATCGCTCTTGGCGCCCGGAATGGCTCTATGAATGGTCTTCGCGTCGTTGGGTGGCACCGACATTAACGTGGTACCAGTGTCCAAGATTGCGGTACGGTTTTTGAAACCGAGATCCTTTCCATTAACTGTCGCGGCGTCCATCGCGGCCTCCCAGAAGCCCAGTTTGTTCACGTTCGATAACGTAATCAGGGTGGTTGGATCGAACTTGGTTTGATCTACTGCCCCAAAGGTGACTTCGCCATCGTTGAGTTGATCAGAGAGACGTGATATCTTGAACGAGGTAATAGCTTCTTGTATCAAGCCGTTGTCAGCGAGCGATTGAACCGGTGTGGGTACCCCTTGCTCAGATAGTATACTTTGGGCCACACCCATGAGGCCATCGAACGAGGCATTGGTAAAGTCATCGGTTTCGGTAAGCGCTATACC
This sequence comes from Lactarius quietus, assembly GCA_015025155.1. Lineage (NCBI taxonomy): Eukaryota > Fungi > Basidiomycota > Agaricomycetes > Russulales > Russulaceae > Lactarius > Lactarius quietus. Next base: position 611,104 of record WITN01000002.1, on the reverse strand, counting down.
AAATGAATGGTTGTTAAGCTGAAGACCTGCGATACCGACATCGTCTTGGATCTTGTCCCAGAAACGTTTCCTGAACCATAGGCTACTTGGAAAGGTTGCTTTGTATCAACAAATGAAGTCGAGGACTGCTCTCCAAGGAACAAGTGATTGCCCTGCATGTCGAATGGTATGAGCGTGGCGAAAGCGAGCGTGGTCCGAGTCACTCACACAGTCAGCTCCTTTCGTGGTAGAGGATAGACACCCATCTCCTCCGACCCAGAAATCGGCAGAACCGGAATCCATCAAGATGGAGAAATTGCGGGGAGGAGTGCCTATTTGCACTATGGCTGTATACCCCACATCGTTTCCGTCAATAGCGAGCGATAGAGAATTTGGGGCGGTGGATGAGTTGCCTGGGGTGACAGAATCATTGGCCACAGCATCTAGGTCTATGATGCTGAAACCATTCGAGGTAGATTTCGTTCTGGACGCCAGTAATGAGTCAAACAAAAGGTGAAAAAGGAGTAAAATTGCGCACGAAGTGCCAGCGCCCGACTTCCGTGTTTCCCGTTGGTAGCACCAGCGTGGCCAACCCGAGGTGAGCTACGACGGATGTGCGCTTCACGAGAAACAAGTCTTTCCATAAGCACTTCCACAGACGGCTCCTCGCGACCCGTCATGCGAGCGAGACGTCGGTGTGAACGGTTAATGTGCTGTTGGAGGAGCTATCGTGAGGGTTATAAAGGGTTCTTAAAGAGTAGAGGTACAAGAAACTAACCATCTGAGGGTGAAGATCTTGCCGCATTGGAAGACGCTTCAAAGGCAAAGTGACGATGCCCTTTTGTCTAGGAGTCAAGGGATGGCATTTGCTTCGAGGGATAGAGAAAATATGCTTCCCAGAAGCAGGATCAAAAAAGAGTGGAATATCATCGCGTCAGTCCTGGACGGTGATGTCTACGCAAAAGATTGAGTAGTAAAGGAAGGACCAGCCTGGGGTGAGCCACGAAGGAGAGGCTAGGAGGGTAGATGTCGCAGGCAGCATTCTTTTATATGCACTCATGGAATTAGAACACGAGGATGAAGTGCCCAAGGCAACACCAACAGGCTGGAGGCGGCGTGTTCGGCCTTTGTTACTGCCTCTCGACACAACAGAAGAATGAGTCCGCGGACAATGCACGTTACCAGAACAATAGAGCGCAACAATGTTATAGGCATTGTGATAGCAACAATAGCGACACGAGTGTGATTATTACGGTAAAATGTTGCCGAGTGTTCAATAACGTTCAATAGCCATGTGGATGAGTTGTACGGTGCTCTGAGTCATACTATTGAAACTGAACCTTGAGTCGTCGCTACGCAAATCGAGAAGAGAATAGGGAGGGCCAGTGAATGAAATCGGATGTTTGAATCGTCACGGCAACTTTGAAAACCCCTGTATTGCCGGAGGCAGTCGACCCCCGCTCGGACGGACTCTCGGATGCGGTTCCGAAGTGGCCTGACTTTTTTTTAAATTTCGGATAAATAAAAGTAACCGCCGTTGCCCAGCGAGTTTGGTTGTCTTCGGAAGGACTGCTTGTGCATGGACCTCATACTGGGCTTCGCAGACGAGTACCTCCTTGACAAGGCGTGGGGTCATTTTGTCCCGCCTCTGTCTTGCTCATGCGAACATTTCCCAATTGAGCGTCCCACTAAGTGTGTCACCGACATGGCATCGTCACCTCGTGTCGAAACTACCACACCCCCCCCTACCCCCTACATACGACACCTCCCTCTTATCCATCTCTGCATGGCCTCGAGACTACATCCCGCGCCAGCTTATCTCTCTCTCCGCCATCACATTGACCGGGATCGTCTTCCTATACTTCATCTTCGCTGGCCTTTCCTATCGTTACATTTCAATCATGAGATGATGAGCCATCCACGCTTTCTCAAAAACCAGGTCAAGCTCGAAATTCAATGCAGTCTACGCGCTTTTCCCGGCATGACCCTCTTTACCCTGCCTTGGTTCCAAGCTGAAGTCCGTGGTCACTCCAAATTGTACGATAACGTGGATGACTATGGTCTTGCGTATCTCTTATTTTCGATACCCTTGTAAGGCATGCCTTTCGCCGTCGCCGTTGCACTTTCCTTGACACCAAACCTACAGCTTCCTGGTTTTCACCGACTACTGCATATACTGGGTACACCGCTTGTTACACCACCCCTGGTCTACAAGTACGTTCACAAGCCACATCACAAATGGCTCAGTACGTCCCCTCATTGTTCCCAGTCCCTACATCTTAATCATCTGTCGCAGTCCCAACCCCCTTCGCTTCGCATGCGTTTCATCCCCTTGACGGCTACCTTCAATCCGTTCCTTATCATCTTTCATCTTCGTGTTCCCACTGCATCGCTGGCTCTATCTAGGTCTTTTCGTGTTTGTAAACTTCTGGAGTATTCTCGTATGTCTCCATCTGAGTCGTCTCTGCATCCTAATCCTTAATCCCGAACAACAGATCCACGACTCAGACATGATTACGGGTCACGCTCTCGAAAAAGTCATCAACGGACCGGCACACCACACCCTGCATCACCTTTATTTCACTGTCAATTACGGGCAATACTTCACATGGGCAGACAGATGGGGGGGCTCCTACCGGCAGCCGGCTTCTGAACATGATCCAATGCTGGAGGTCCTTGCCGCAAAAGAGGCGAAAAGGAAAGAGGTGATGGGGAAAGTGGAATAGCTCGCGAGCGTGAGCATCTTGGACGGTGATAGTAGGATTTTTGATGCTATAGTATTGCCTATCTAACTACTTTACTAATGCAAGAGGAGAGCCAGACACCTCATTACGATTCGATTAGTTACAAGTGAACTCACTTATGTGAACCATAGTTATTGGTCGACTATCGTGGACCCACGACGTAAACGATATCTTAAACGACACGACGTAGTAGGTCACACGTAAGATACGTGCAGAAAGAACTCATGCGCGAGGCCCTGTGGCTCAGCGTGGATCACCGCTTTTGTGTGCGCTTCTTCACCTCGTCGTCCTTGACTGCATGCAACATAATTTTGTTAGGGTGTCCAGGGGTATTACCCGAGTGACCTTTTGACCAGTCATACGAAATAGCGTAAGCAAAGATCGTCCCCGTGCGATTGAACGCAGAGGAGGAGACCGGGCCAGGACACGGGTCGAACGCTGTTGTGGATAATCGTCAGCGAGTACACACAATGGGGTAAAGAAAGTATATACTCTTCAACCGAGTACGCGAATCTTTGTCCCAGAAGTTGATTGTGCCATCTGAGCCTGTAGTTTGGAAGAAGGGTCAGAAGGCTTAAGGGGCACGAAGATTGGGCTTACCGCAAGTAGAGAATGTGCCATGCACGGGGTGGAAGTTGATGTCATTTACGGCGAAAACGAGGGACTGATCTTTCGAAGTGGCCGATTGGTCGCGGCGGTGGCACTTGAAAGAAAAGTTATTCCTGGCCACGCTCGCTGATCAATACTCAAACTAGACGAGTAAGAGATTAAGGGGTGCGTACTGCGAATCCTTCTCGTCAACGTATCTTTGAGAAGCATACATACATCATCAGACTAGGCAGAAGGCAAGGAATGAGAACATACTGAATAGCTACGCGCCTTCTACGCTCCCCATAGCGAAGCCTGTGCTGGTAGGGAAACATGATATCACGCGCGTTTGCCATTTCAATGGGGACATCATGGTCTGAGACGAAAAGTCAACATCGTAGGTGAGGAGAGAATCTTCTACGCTCGTACTTTGTAAGGAGTCGTGGGATTCGTGAGGTTGAAAATCTGGACATGGCGCTCTGCGGTGCCAACCACCATGAGCGGATACGAGACGTCGAGGGTGTAGCACCTCTCTGGCAGTTGCACCGTTGATATTGGATTTGCTGAGCGCATGTCCCAGTACTAAAGCGTACTCGAAAGTCAAACACCAAGCCCAGGGGGAAAATAAATACGAAATACCTTGACAGTTTTGTCCCAAGAGCTGGTGGCAAGAATGTTGCCCTGTTGTGTATCGAGCCATTTGACGACCTTCACAGGCGCGTCGTGTTGTGCGACCTGTTGCGCTTGCCCAGTCTGGATGTCATAGAGACGCGCAGCATTGTCACCTCCACCAGATATCACCTTGTTGCCTTCCTATAAAGCGAAGATCAAGGGGGGAAACCAATTACGACTTGAAGTGCGCACTTTGTTCCAGCAGACCGAGAGCACCGGCGCCTGGTGTCCGTACATGGCCTTTCCTTGAGTCTGACCATTTGCTCCTACTTCATATATCCTCACCTAGAGATATGTATTGTCGCGTGAGGAAGAATGCGAGGGAAGAATGCGGGGGCTCACATTATTGTCCCAGCTCCCAACGGCGAGGAAATCTGCCACAGGACAGAAAGCAAGAGAAGATATCGCATCTGGGGGAGGGTCTGAAACTTCAACGTCTTTCTCCGCTGTTGATGAGACATTCGCGGATGTGGAACTTGCACCGAAGAAAGCCATGATAGTTGATTGGGAGCAGTCGCGTCCGTGACTCCGTGGGAGCACTCGTGTTTGCCAGGTTCATTACATAAGCAATCAATCAACCCTCTACTAAAAATTACGATGCTGTACATCCGTCCATCTCAGAGGGGCCTACAGTACTGGAGCGTTTCATTCGTCGAAAAATAGCCGTATACAAAAATCGACGAGCCTGGGACTCGAACCCAGAACCGCTAGCGCCGGAAACTAGCACGCTACCATTGCGCCAGCTCGCCAACTGGATAAGGTTGTTTAAGGCACATTGACAACCACTTGGGGTACGAAGACGTACGCATGTGGCGATCGATCAACACAGTAAATAGGTCGCTTTGCATGCCGCCTGTGGATGGGGCAAAAGCCGGACATGGAAACTGCCCAGGTGTCCGAATTTTGCAAGGCTGAATGGAAGCTACCTAAACCGCTCGGTGTAGTAACAAAAGAACCCCAGTAATGTATGTGGCGTGTGGGGTCCTGAGGAGTTGACCGTGGAGTTCGTTCGCAGTGATATTGCTCTGCATCGGCCGCGTAGGGCCGACGGGATTTGCCAGTAGAGAGTACATAAGGTCACGGTTGAGGTAAAGTGAGGTTGAACGGTATCATTGCTCACGACCCTGATGTCCTCAATGACTTACGACGACCGTGACTCTGCTAACCCTTCCCAAGATGAAGAAACTCCTCTTCTTTCTTCGGAACCTGTAACGAAGGATCCGGTGACGCCTGTTCCGTGGGCTCAGCTCTGGGTGTTGCTCGTTCTCCAGCTTGCGGAACCACTCACCTCCCAAGTCATATATCCTTTTGCTCCAGAAGTACGTTGCTTCTCTCGATCCATCATTATTTTTTCTCAGTCATACTGTTTAGTTTGTTCGCAATGTGGGGATCACGCATGGCGATGAATCCCGCGTAGGATATTACGTTGGCTTGCTGGTGTGTTTCAATGTATATCCCCTGCATACCCCATATAACATGATCTAGCAATCCATTTTCTTTGCAGCCCAGGCTCTTACTGTCTTACTTTGGAGTAGGCTTTCTGATGTCGTCGGCCGTAAGCCAATCCTCCTCACGGGGTTATTCGGCCTGTCTCTGTCTATGTACAGTTTCGGGCTTTCAACATCGTACTGGGGTGCAGTTTTCAGGCATGTGTGCATGTCCCCACCACTAATGCATCGTTCTGACTTGTCTCAGCCGGAGCCTTCATGGAGCACTGAACGGCAACTCCGGCATCATGAAGAGTATCGTCGCGGAGATCACGGACCCCACAAATCTGCCACAGGTTTATGCGTACATGCCCGTTTCATGGTCTACTGGTAGCACATTGGGGTAAGTGAGATGCACTCTCTGAGGATCGGAGATGATGAATACTGTTTGGTAGCCCAATGATCGGTGGGGCTCTCTCACGCCCGGCAGAGCGTTATCCGTACACCTTTGGAAACTCTGAGTTCTTGAAGAAATATCCATACTTTCTTCCATGCGCTGTCTCTGCGACTTTCTCAGCCCTGGCGTGGGTCCTAGCTCTTGTTTTCTTAAAAGAGGTACGCGTGGACGTTTTCTACTCATTTTTGCTCTACATTATTCCCTTAGACAGTATCTTCTCCCGTAACCTTTCGCAGTCTCTGGACCAAAAGAGCTGATCCTTCTCCTTCCGTACACGTGGTAGAGGTGGATGAGGCTGAGAAGCCTTATCCGCTGCGCCGGTTGATGACGCGGCAGGTGCTGCTATCTGTCACTAACTACGGGACTCTTTCACTTGTGGACATCACCTTTCGCGCAATCCAACCCCTATTCTATAGTACACCCGTCAGCAACGGTGGACTTGGACTTGCACCGCCGGCAATTGGCAGGATCCTTATGTACTTTGGCTTACTGAATGGGGTCTTCCAATTAATGTTCTTTGCGCGCATTCACGCACTTTTGGGCACGAAGAGGCTGTTTGTCGGTGGGCTGTTTTGTGGGATTCCTATGTTTGTGCTTTTTCCCGTGACCAATGCTTTGGCACGGGCATACGGCGTGGGCCGAATTGTATACATGTCGGTGGCTCTCCAAACCGTGTTGGCCCTGGGTGTCAACTCGTGCTACGGTATGCTGTGGCTGTCGTCTGTGAAATCAGGATAATGTCGGACTGATTGGTTTCTTAGGTTGTATCTTCATTTATCTCACTGCCGCATCTCCCAATCGCGCGTCTTTAGGTACGACAAACGGTCTCGCGCAGCTACTCGTCTCCATTATGCGTGCCATTGGTCCGGTAGCTGCTACGTCGCTCTTCTCCTTGTCATTAGCACAAGGTTATCTCGGTGGTGGGATGGTGTATCTTTTCCTTATGGGCATCTCGGTGGTGTCCATCGCATGTGCAATTGCCCTTCCACGGCAGGTGAGGCGGTTGTAGATGTGATGCCGTTCACCGGAAATACCACGGCGTTATCACAGCTCTTGGTGCCGTTACAATGATATTCATACACTAATACCGTGAATATCAGGAAAAGGTTCAGTTGTTAGCGTATATAAATAGCTTACGGTCTCGAGTACATAAACGAATTTGCACGTCTGCATTTGACAGTTGTTCTGGTTATGTGGACGTCGGTTTGGGCAGCATCTGAGTGCATGTCCACAAGTGAAGGTTACTATGAAGCCTTTCTTAGGTGCATTCCAATTCTCCAAGCAAATTTGTACATAATCATACAAACAAAAACTAACCGCCTTCGAGTCGAAGCCTCCACATCAAAATACGTTGTACGTCCTGGCGAGTGGCACAGTCTCTGCTGGAGCGATATCCGCAAGCTCACCATCAGCGCGCACCTCAAAGCACTCCGGGTCAACCGTTACACGGGGCGTAGCATCGTTCCATTTCATGTCCCTTTGCGAACGTGACGGCAACCGCGCACCGCCTCTACACGTTTGGACAAACCGTATATGGCGATAGCTCCAGAGTCGATGGATACCTTTGAAACAAAACTGACCGAGTTCCGTGCCGCTGAAGCTGGATGTGCGCCCCACATGGGCCGCCCATAGAAGGGTTGAACGGTAGGAATGGATGCATTTGCATCACCCATCTACAGCTCAGATGAGGAGTGAAATTTACAGCGCTTCTGCAATCGTACCTGCGCCCAAGCTATGACACCGGATTTGAGCACCATCTCGGGCTTGGAGCCAAAGTTCTCTGGTTTCCAAAGGACGAGATCGGCCAGCGCTCCAACAGTGACCTGGCCAACCAAATGGGAGATGCCGTGAGTGATCGCACTGCGGAAAAGTACAATCAGAAGTGAGAGAAGGTGAATTTAAAGTAACCGCTCACGGATTAATGGTGTACTTTGCAATGTATCGTTTAACTCGCCCATTGTCGCGACCCTCGGAATCACCGAGAGCAGTGAGTGGTCCACGGGAGGCACGCATCTTGTTCGCCGTGCGCCACGTCCGACTCACAACCTCAGCGACGCGGCCCATTGCCTGGGAGTCCGAGCTAATCATCGAGATTGCACCGGAGTCATGGAGCACATCCTCTGCCGCAACTGTCTCTTTGCGTATACGCGATTCTGCAAAAGCCAAGTCTTCTGCATTCGATTTATCCAAGTGATGGCACACCATCAGCATCTATTTCCAGGGTGAGACATGGTGAAGGCAGGTCAATCAAGAGTCGTACATCTAAGTGTTCGTCGAGAGTGTTGTTCGCAAAGGGTCGCGTTGGGTTTGTGGAAGAGGGCAGAACATTGTCCAAGCCACAGACTGTGATGATGTCTGGAGCATGCCCACCACCTAGATGGGAGTCAACTATCAGGGACTGTCAATGCCAAGATGTACAACCTGCTCCTTCAGTATGATATGTATGTATGGTACGACCACCGAATGCGGCAATCGTCGCTATAATGAAATGAGGAAAAGGATGGCACTATGTTTGTGAGGCTTACTCTCTACGAAGCCAGACTCGTTCAGAGTATCTGTGTGTATGTTCACCTGAAAGAGTCAATGAGTGCACGACGACGCCGCTGTGGCACATAATAACAGCAAACCTGGACGTCATAAGTATCCCCAACGTTCAATGCATTGACAATGGCCGCTGGAGTGGAGCCCCAGTCTTCGTGAATCTTCAGGCCCGCTGCACCAGCTTTGACGATGTCTTCAAGGGCAGAAGGGCCTGCGTCATTGCCTTTCCCCGTGAAAGCGAAGTTCATTGGCAAAGTATCTGTGGCGGCTAACATATGCTTGATGTAAAACGGGCTTGGAGTGCAGGTTGTCGCGCTCGTGCCAGCACTGGGACCAGTCCCTCCACCAATCATCGTCGTTGTGCCCGAAGAGAGGGCCTCGAGAACTTGTGTCGGCGAGATATAGTGGACATGTGCATCGACCGCGCCAGCAGTAACAATAAGTTTCTCTCCAGCAATTACTTCGGTACTTGATCCGACGATTAGTGATGGATGGACACCATCCATAACATCTGGGTTGCCAGCCTTGCCAAGACCTACGATAGAGCCATCTTTCACGCCGATATCCGCCTAGGACGAGGTTCAGTCTGAGGATGGATTCATAAGACGTGGCCTTTCACCTTGTAGATTCCTGACCAGTCAACAATGAGTGCATTTGTGATAACGAGATCGAGGCCTCCGACGCCGGGCGATTTGTTGCCTGTCCCATGCCCTCACGAATGGATTTTCCTGCTGAAAGGTCAAATACATTGGCGGCGTTTCATGAGTAGAACTTGCCTCCACCAAACTTAACTTCGTCGCCATATATCGCCTGCGCGATGTCAGATAGCACCCAACTGTAACAAGACGCTGACTCGCCTCATCGCGCTCTACTTCTATCCATAGTTCGGTGTCTCCCAATCGTACACGATCTCCAACAGTAGGCCCGAAAGCCGCAATATACGTCTCACGACTAACCGAAGTATCTTCATGCACCTCTTGGGCACCCGGCTCTGGCACGGATAGGAAGCCGCGTTGGAGCAGTTTTGAAATTATTGCGTCGCGTGTCGCGTGATCTAGGGGACCAGTTGCAAGACAATTACCGCCAGAGATGATTTTTGCTCCTCCAATCGCGCAGAGGTTCACCGTTTTGACCTCCCCTGGCTCGAAACGGACTGCGGTACCAGCTAGAATGTCAAGACGTTTTCCATATGCGTGGCCACGATCGAAAGACAGGGCATTGTTCGTCTCGATGAAGTGGTAGTGTGAGCCGATCTATGTTTGCTCAATACCATGAGTCCATCTCGCTTGGGTACACCTACCTGCACTGGCCGATCGCCAGTATTTGTAACACGCAGGCGAATGCGATCGCGACCTTTGTTAATGATGATACTTTGGGTGCGTGCGACGACCGAACCTGGGAGATTCTCTCGCGAATAGAGCGATGGATCTTGCACTGGGAAAAGGTCGTTGGATGGAATGGGGAGGAAGGATCCTGAGAGGGCAGCTGTTATGTCTCCGTCCTCCGTTTCGATTGGATTGTGGACAGTGACTAAAAAGACACTTTTATGGGGATCAGGCCTTGGAAAGGAAACTTATGAATGCCGAGAGACCCATCGTTAAAAGTGCCTTCAACTTGAATTTCGTGTAGAAGCAACGGAACTGATGGCAAGACGTGACGTCTCCCCAGGAGTTTCCTTCCCTTATCCATAAGTTCCGAAACGGAATGAACACCATCGCGTATGAATTCTTGAAGCTGGGAGGCGATGAGCGCAGTCGCTTCGGTCTGATTCAAGCGGAGACCCCTCGCCAGGCGTTTCTGGGCGAGAAAACCGAGCTATAGTGGAAAAAGGGTAAACGTGTAATACATTAGACGATCTAGAGATAATACTTGATGGAGAGCGAGTTTTTCGTGCTCTCGAGGTGACAGACGCATGTTGGCGCGATACAAGTTGATCTCGATGGCAATTCCATCTAGATGACCAAGATTTCACACGCCACAACCTGTTCTTTGGCCTCATCCAAGGGGGGTGCGGATTTTTTAGCGCCCATACCTACCTTAGGGAGGGAGGGGGGACCGGTTGGCCGTTACAGCTAAGTCCACTATTATTGGTGGGTGTTTACATCTGCTTATCTAGCGGACTAAGGGCTGAGTTCGTAGTGAGGTACAAATAGAATTTCTCACGTTGAGAGTTATATCACCAAATATACATTATAAATTGGTTATCCCTCCGTAACCTGCCATGCCCTGAGCTATTTTAATTCTTCCACAATTCTTTTTTGTGGGAAAAAAACCTGGCATGGGTGGCCGAAATGCCAATTCAAGCATCACAACAAATGTAAATTGTTGAAACTGCCAATAAATAAGGACTTTGCTGTAGAAATTTTTTGTCCATGGGTGCTTAATGGGTGCCAAATCTTGAGCTCAAGTCCAAGTTTTCTCAATGTGAGTCTGAGTACTTTGCATTTTTTGGCAAGACAAAATATATAGTACTACTCTTGCTACTGGTATGTACAGTCCCGTCATTGTGGTTGCAGTACCCTGGGTATGGTTGTCTTGGCCAGCTTGTCCCAGTCAGGGTCGTTCTTCTTGCGCGTGCTGTCATACCCTTCGCCTTGTGGTGCCTTTGTCTTTGTGGTGTCTTCGCTGTGTCAGGTGCTGTTGGGTGCATCATTGTTGCTGCTGCTGCCACTGCACTCCTTCATTGCAGTTGTCCT